>CM042166.1:27202299-27207299 GCA_023376005.1 Doryteuthis pealeii | reverse complement strand
CAAATTCTGCAAGCAGGACCTCACAAAATAGCAGTTTTACGATTGTAACGTAAAGGATCCATTTGAAAGGAGTGATGACGTGTCAGTGATAATTGTAATCGTAAAAATACATATATCTATTCCTGTGTAATTTCTTCGAAGCTGGAATCTGGTTATTGGTCTGACTGACATTCTTAGCTGTTTAAGTTTGGAACAACTTGGGATTGGCTGGAGGATTCTTGCCTTGTATCATTTATAGTTTTTAGTAATAACGCAAGACGTTCTAGTTTTTTCTCATGAGCTATTTTATTTTATTCCCAAGTCAAAATGCCTTGGAGAACCGACACACATTTTGCGTCTGCCCCTTGCCAATTACTCGTTCCAAACCTCCTGTCATACCAACCCTCCAACAAAGCCGAATATGAAACTCAATGTTCCTGGTTCGATACCGCCCCCCGCCAACTCAGAGTAACACAGGGATCTGTGTGGTAAAGTAAGGAACTGATGGTAGGTGTAGCGCATTATCTCAGACGCAAAAACAATCTCCTTGGTCTAGCGCTAGTGAAAAGGAGATCTACTTCTTTGCTGCCTGGATGATACAGACTTAGCCCACCCCAAGGACTTTACTTACTTTTACTTGGGTCAAAGAGAGACAAACAGACAGACAGACGGACAGAGACAGCGAAGATTCCCTGTTGCTGATTCATCTTAAATTTCCACAGTCTATTGAGAGTTCAGTGAGATCATTCTTTGCAAGTTAATGCAGTGCATTGTCAACTAAGGAATTATTTTTTGAAAAAAGAACTATCTGCCGTGAAAAGCAGAAGCTATTTTTATCATTAGGTTACGGCTTTATTGAATTAGCGACGCTGCATCTGAAACAAAACAAAAGTTCATTTGAAGAACATTGGAAGACTGTCTCAGAAGTATTGTGGAACTAAAATATCTTCCCAAACTTCTTTTTCAAAGACTAATCATCGCGGATAGAAACATCGCGTGGAATTCTGGAAAAATAAAAAATAAAAATCTCTTGGCACGATTGGGATTTATAAAAGAAAACCAAGCCAGTTCTTATGGTTGAATATGTTAAAACAAAGATCGTTCACACGAATTTATATGTTAATAATTTGTTTTTTTATGGCATTGTGTGATACTGTGGTTGAATACGAACATGGTCAGAATAAATAAATCAATAAATAAATAAATAAGAAAGAGAGTAGGCTAAAGTCAGGCATAAGCAAAAGGGGTGGGTGGCTGACCTTTTTACGAATCCAAAGATTAGGTCGTAAAGTTTAAAGAGACCTGTATGCCACCATGAAATGGGACCACTTGGTGATAATATCTTAGGCACCCAGGTATTAAAAACAAAAAGGATTTTTAGGAGAAATTCTCTTTTGAAAAAAATTAATGATCAACGTATTGAAGACGTATTGTCTGAAAAAATATTTAAGTACTTTAATTTTAAGGGTTAATGGCGACTAAAAGTCTGCGATTTATTTAAGTGCTGGCCATTTGTGTGGTCCGGAGAAGATGGTTTGGGGAAGGGGAATTTGACATAAATACAACTAAACTCGAGCCCTAAGTTAGTTAGAACCCAGGGATCGAAGGGTTAAGTTCGCCAGTAGGGATAGCAGTAATAGCCAGCTGGATAGACAGCGAAAGCATCACACACACTCTTCTTCCATCCGCGTCTTGTTTACACACATTTGTGGTTGTTGTTGTTGTTGTTTTGTTTTAATCCTTGTGAGCCTGTTTTTCTGACTCGTGCCTTAAATTCGGCCAGCACATAATTCACAACGTTGGGGTCTAGACAAGTACATCGACAGAGCAGAGTACAGAACAGGTCTTCTCACAATTGTCTTATGTTCTAATTATCAGTGACTCGGTTTATCTCTTGAGATGTCCTTTTCTTAACCATGTCTAGGTCTTTTCATGTGCAATTCCCCCATTAGTCGTGTATGATATTGTTTTATTTTTCTCCATTTTTGTTGTCTTGTTTTTGTTGTTTTTCTGCTTGTTTATATGTTGCAATTATTATTTACTCCTTTTGAGTTTTCACATCAGCTAACGCTGATGGTCTTTCCCTAGAGTCTGAGTGACAGCAAGTCTCCTCAGGTCTCCAGGATTCTTCTGAGTATTCTGGCAGATTGAACCATTTTATCATATGGGCAATTCCATGTCAAATCATCAAGAAAAAAGTAAAATTTTCACCCACCCCCTTTAATTTTTCTAAAATTTTGTACATGTGTGGACAATGTTTAAGTTAAAAAAAGATTCAGAATTAGATATTTTCCTACAGAAAAAAAAGGCTTAGCTAGGACACCAGATACTAAGTTGAATCTCATTCTATAATTAAAGCAATCAATCATGCCTTATATTGTGTTATAAGCCATTAACAATTCAATATAGTCATCTATATACAATTAAAACAGTTTATATCAATTGTAAAAATGTACAATATTCAATGCCTTTAATTTTTTTAAGATTACTTGGTTTCCATAGGTTTAGCCATAAAGAGCAAGAAATGCCCAAACTTGGAATTTAGTCCATTTTAGCTTTGTATGTTTCTCAATATATCATTTTAAATAAATTCAGCCCAAGCACTCTAGTAAAGTACTGAAACTAGTATTAGAATAGATTTCAAAAACCAAGGCTATAACAAGCAAAGACCTGGTAGTTATACGAGTGACTGAGAGAGGTATACATATGGTTGCTAAACCAACAATTGGGAAAATTTGAGCTACACTTCAGCAATATCCAATAATTATATAATTAACTATACCTATATTAGTAGGTATCAATTTCTTAAAATTCAACCAGTTGCAAGTGGATGTTCAACCTAAGACCTTTTAGATATCTTGTTTTAGCAAGTGTGCCATGCTAAACTAGATCACTTAGACCTTTAGAAATTAGAATTACCAACATTAAAATGTCACAGGTCATGTTACATGAAAGAGTTTTATAAATGAAGTAGTTGATTATACAGATTTATTGGCAAGAGTTTTTTTATTTATTTTAAGAGATTTAAAAATTCCACCGGGTAATAGTTTCATGGGTAAATGTTAAAAAATTGAGCTTCCAATTCCATAATCTGGTGGAGTTATGTCGATCTGTAGCTCTCCAAATACGGTAGGGTTCGTGAAAAATGGTGACATCTTCTAATCATTTCTGTCTATAAATGACTTCTAGAGATTCCCTACTCCTAAAAATTGGTTTATAATATCATTTTTACACAAGAACGTTGTAGCTCCGGTTCTGAGCAAATATAAAACTATCTTTTTGTTACAAATAATGTTCAATAGATATGAAATAATAACAGAAAAAATCTTTGTCATATATTCAGTGCCACATCATTTTAAAAGACTGAAGTCTATTTCCTCAAATGAAGGCAAAGTTTTGAAGAAAAATATTTTTGGGTGCAAAACCCTATTTCTTGTGTTAATTTGCAAAGTTTACCTCATGGGAGACGTTACAATTCTAAAATCAACCTACCCTTGTGAACAGGGCAGTCTAATAACACTACAGCCAATGAGGCTGTTCCAAACCACATTACATCATTTGTTTTTTTTTCTTTCCATTGAATTTGGTATTTTTAGCAAGCCCCTAACGGGTCTAATGATGCCTGATAGTTTGCAAGTTTGAAAATTTTGGTTAACTTTAAAAATTTTGCTTAAATTCATATACTGAAAATCGAGCGTCAAAAACAAGCCAAAAAGCCTTCAAAACAGGCCTTTTTTCAGGTTGATTTGAGGCATGTAAAAAAAAACTTAAAAACGCCCGGCGGACTCCTTAAAACTATGAAATTAATATTCCAACTGTTGTTTCTAGTTAGGGGCCGTCCCCGGACACCTTACCTGATAGTTGGTACGTTGGAAAACTCTGGGGCAATTTTCCAAATTGGGGTTTGAAGCGATTTTTTTTACTTCCAAACAGGCTATTAAAATTCGGATGGGTTTGTGGGTTGCATGGCCGTGGAGATTCTGACGTCTTGATATGGAAAAATAGAATTATTTCGAAGAAAAAAATGATCCTTCTTGCAAACATCTAATTTGCATTATGCCCAGTGCATAACGTGATTAAATTTCGAGGAGCCATGACAGTGACATAAAAAAGATGATTATATATATATGCCACATCGAGATATTGATCTTGCTATGAAAAAATCAGAAATTATCAATACCTAAAAAGTGGTTGAGCTTCGGGCGTTTTTGATAGCATTTTTGGATTTCGTAGGCAAAAATGCTTTCATAAACCAATTTTTAGGAGTAGGGAAGCACAAAACTCATTTTACAGACAAAAATAGATTACAAAAAGTCGCCATTTTTGCGACCCCCACTCAAATTTGGAGAGCTAAAAATCGAAATAACTCCGCCAATTCTTGGAATTGAAAGCTCAAATTTTGGGGGATGTCTAACTTTAACTAGTCCACACTTGTACAAAATGTCAGAAACATTGAAGGGGGTGGTTGACATGACCTGGATGATTTGATATTTAAAGCCCTAGCACCTACATGATTGTCCCAACCGTATTCAAATTGCTCTTATGGAAAACAACGGACTATTTTATCATATAGATCTTTCTCATAGTGTGATGATGATCAGAATTGATGTAAGAGAAAGAAAATTGAATTATTACAAGAGAATCAGCCAAGTTGTCAGAAACAACCACAAAATGGAGTAAAATTGATTTCAGTTGATTTAAGATTTGTATATGTATCAATCAATTTGCTAAACTAATTAAAATAACAAGAAAAAATAGACGTATATACTTATCTACGAGGGTAGTCTATGGAGTAGCAAGAGGTTTTTGTGTTTTAAGGTTTAAATGTAGTTAGATATTCTCGGTGCGTATTATTAGGGTATTTGCTTTGTACCCTATCTCATTTTGGCGGTCGCGCTGAAAACAAAGGAATTTGAGGAACGAAAGAGAAAAAAACAGAGACAATTCTAAATTTTACCTCCTCAAAAAAAAAAACACATTTCTGCTACAGCCTTGGTAATTTTATCGTTTGATTCGTTTGC
>CM042166.1:27194799-27197299 GCA_023376005.1 Doryteuthis pealeii | reverse complement strand
GTTCCTCGCATCTCCACCATATATATATATATAAATATATATATGTGTGTGTGTGTGTGCGTGGATGTGTGTGCATGGATGTGTGTGTGTGTGTGTGTGTGTGTGTGTGTGTGTTTGTATCGTATATATTACTTGTGCTAATAATATTTATCAATCTCTCAGAACCACATATATATATATGTTTTTTATTTTTTTATTTTCATTATCTTTATATATGCAGATCATATCAGATTTTGGAATGCAATCTTTACTGAAAGGCAAATTTTTAGTTTAGAAGGCATTTTAATAAAAATGAAAAAAAAACTTTTTGAAAAATTGTACATCGACTTTATTAATTCAATTCCCAGATTCCCATTGCATTTTCATAAAAAAAGATGAAGATGAAGATGAAGATGGAAGCAGATATAATTATCTCGTAGAAATGCATTGGCATGTGCAGATTATTCACTCGAAAAGAAGAACCGATATAATAATCATCAACAAAACCTTTTCTGTCATAGAAGCAGAGGTTGACATTTTACGAGATGTCAAACGTGATTTTAAGGCGGGAATTCATTTTTTACGCTTTTTTTTTTTTTTGTTTCTATTTAAAAGACTTTAGGTCAAAATTATTCAAGAAAAACAAAATAATTTAATAACATAAAAGAAATATTACGATTTTATCACTTTATATTCATCTTTATATATATATATATATATATATATATATATATATATGCGATAGTATCAGAGCAGATTTAAAATCAGAGATGAAATATTATGGTGTTAATTTTCCGTAGCTACAATTAAGTAAGTCGTCGGGGCGGGCTAAAGTCGCTATCAGCCAGTCAGCGAGGGAGTCTATCCCCTTTTCACTAGCACTAGACCAAGGAGATTGTTTTTAGCATCTGAGGTGGAGCGCCACACCTTCCATCATCTCCTTACTTTACCGCACAGATCCCTGTGCTACTCATACGCTGAGTTGGCGGGGACCGGTATCGAACTAGGAACCTTGTTGTTTCTAGCCGAACGCTCTACCGACTGAGCTAACCCGGTCTCTATTACTAGGTCATAAATAGAAGTAGAATTCTGTGGGTCAGTCAAACCCAACATAGGAATTTGCCAACAGACTAGGCAGACACATAAAAACACCGCCAACCATGCAAAGGATTAAGGGAAAAACATTTTTCCACCAATAAAAAAGACATTTGAAAAGAAAAAATGCAATATGATCACCCCTGAAGGCGGGGGAAATGTATGAATATAAGATGAGTTTCGCCATGTGCCTGTCTAAATAAAAGATATCAGTGGTCTGAAGAAGCTCGTAGTTATAATTACGAGAGGAAATGGTCCATAACCACGATACCCAATATATATATATATATATATATATTATATATATATATATATATATATATATATATATATGCGATAGTGTCAGAGCAGATTTAAAATCAGAGATGAAATATTATCGTTTTAATTTTCCATAGCTATAATTTCATGCGTATTTATGTAATCTTCAGACGGCCAAATATTGAAATATTAAAGATTAAAAGATTTAATATGAAGATTTTAATATTGTAAATTTTGACCATCTGAAAAATGTATAATATGCATGAAACTGTAGTTACGGAAAATTAACACTATAATATTTTATCTATGATTTTAAATCTGCCCTGTTATTTTAGTAATGAGCACCTTCGTATGCAAAACATTTTTACATTCTCCATTTAAATATATATATATATATATATATATATATATATATATATTATATATATATATATATATATATATATATATATATATATATAGCTACAGGCAAAATGAGCCTAAAATGCGTTTTTGACAAATGACTTTACCCCCCCCCGAAAAATAATTTACCAAAAATCAGGAAAATATCAGATTTTAATAAAATTTTCAGTGTTTATTTATCAATGAATGACCTTCATAATGCATTATCATTTTATTTCAAAACTTTCTCATTTTTTTCAGGTCGCTTAATTTTGACCCCCCTATGTTGGGGGCGTAACATTTTTTTTTCAAGTTGGTCTTATATTGTACTAATTACAGTATAAATAAAGAGATAAAAGACCGAAGAAATAGAAAGAAAACAAAAATTTTTACGGTGGGTATTCTATGAGAAAATAAGTACCGAAAATCGAAAAATAAAATGTAAAAAAATAATAGATAATTAAGATTTTGTTTACTCATTTCGGTAATTATCTAATTGGCTATTATCTTATAAAAGAAAAAGGTTATACATCGATATTTTTTCTGCTTAAAAAGGTACATTTTCAATCGAGTTTTTTTCAAAAAGTATACTTTGATGCAATGAAATAAGGTTTGCATTAAATAGATATTTATTTCTAGAATCTAAAAATATAACATTTTAAACTTAACATCAGATTTTTCCACATTTTAAATGAATTTTATATATTAATTTTTCGTAGCAAAAATACTAAATTAAAGTTTTGAAATAAAATAACTAATGCATTATAAAATTCATTAATTGTTAAAT
>CM042166.1:27177299-27187299 GCA_023376005.1 Doryteuthis pealeii | reverse complement strand
GTGTGTATATGTGTGGGGTGTACTGTTTGGTTTGTACTGTGTGTGGTGTATGTGTGTGCCGTGCGTATGTGTTTATACTTGTAGTGTGTAAGTGTGTTTACGTAATGTGTGTATGTGTGAATCAATGGGAATACATTTATGATATGATTTCAAACATTCCCCACCTGTTGACGTTGTCTGTTAACATGGCATATTCCCTAGGTAGTCTCTATAAAATTAGTTCTGCTTTTCTAATAAAGGTACTCCAAGAGAAGTGTTTCCAACCCACATTTTAAGTTGAATTGCCGAATCACTCAATTAGTCAACAAGTCCACTTGTTCTTCCTTAATTTCTCTTTCACTTTTTATTTCTCTTTTTTCTTTCTTTTTGGTTGTCAATGATTTTCTTCTTTTTTTCGTTCTTTCATTCCTTTTATCCTTTTTAATTTCATTCCAAATTTTCTTCTTTTTCAAGATTATTACTTTCTGTCCATCTTCTTTCTTTCCTTCTCTTTTCTTTCTTTCTTTTTTCCTTTTTGTTTCTTTCACTTTCACTCTATTCAGTTTTTCTATCATTTCTTTCTCTACTTTTCTTTCTTTCTTTCTTTTTTCCTTCTTCTTTCCTTCTTTCTTTTCCTTCTTTCTTTCTTTCTTATCCTTCTTGTTTTTTTTCACTTTCACTCTATCAGTTTTTTCTATCATTTCTTTCTCTACTTTTCTTTCTTTCTTTCTTTTTCTTCTTGTTTCTTCTTTCTTTCCTTCTTTCTTTCTTCTTTTCTTTCTTTTTTTTTTTTCACTTTCACTCTATTCAGTTTTTTCTATATTTCTTTCTCTACTTTTTCTTTCTTTTCTTCTTTCTTCTTTTTTCCTTCTTGTTCTCTTTCTTCCTTCTTTCTTTCTCTTTTTTTCCTTCTTGTTTTTTTTTTTTCACTTTCACTCTATTCAGTTTTTCTATCATTTCTCTCTACTTTTCTTTTTTTTTCTTTCTTTTTCTTTTCCTTCTTGTTTCTCTTTCTTTCCTTCTTTCTTTTCTTTGTTTTCCTTCTTGTTTTTTTTTCTTCACTTTCACTCTATTCAGTTTTTCTATCATTTCTTTCTCTACTTTTCTTCTTTCTTTCTTTCTTTCTTTCTTTCTTTTTTCCTTTTTCTTTCTTTTCCTTTCTTCTTTCTTTCTTGCCTTCTGTTTTGTTTCACTTTCACTGTATTCAGTTTTTTCTATATTTCTTTCTCTATTTCTTTCTTCTTTCTCTTTTTTTCTTCTTCTTTCTCTCTTCTTCTCTTTCTTTCTTTTTTCCTATTTGTTTTTTTTCACTTTCACTCTATTCAGTTTTTTCTATCATTTTCTTTCTCTACTTTTCTAAATTCTTTTCTTTCTTTCCTTCTTTCTTTCTTTTTTCCTTCTTGTTTCTTCTTCTTTCTTCTTTCTTTCTTTGTTTCCTTCTTGTTTTTTTTCACTTTCCACGCTATTCAGTTTTTTATCATTTTCTTTCTCTACTTTTTCTTCTTTCTTCTTCTTCTTTTCCTTATTCTTTCTTTCCTTCTTTCTTTCTTTCTTTTCCTCTGTTTTTTCAACTTTCACTGTATCAGTTTTTCATCATTTCTTTCTCTACTTTTCTTTCTTTCTTTCTTTCTTCTTTCTTTCTTTTTTCCTCTTCCTTCTTCTTTCTTCCTCTTCTTTTTCTTTCCTTCTTGTTTTTTTTTCACTTTCACTCTATTCAGTTTCTATCATTGTCTTCTCTCTTTTCTAAATTCTTTCTTTCTTTCTTCTTTTCTTTCTTTTTTCCGTTTTTCTTCTCTTCCTTCTTTCTTTCTTTGTTTCCTTCTGTTTTTTTTTCACTTCACTCTATTCAGTTTTTCTATCATTTCTTTCTCTACTTTCTTTCTTTCTTCTTCTTTCTTTCTTTCTTTCTTTTTCCTTATTCTTTCTTTCCTTCTTTCTTTCTTTCTTTTCCTTCTGTTTTTTTTCACTTTCACTGATTCAGTTTTTCTATCATTTCTTTACTCTTACCTTTATCTTTCTTTCTTTCTTTCTTTCCTTTCTTTCTTTTTTCCTTCTTCTTTCTTCTTTATCTTCCTTCTTTCTTTTCTTCTTTTCCTTCTTGTTTTTTTTTCACTTTCACTCTATTCAGTTTTTTCTATCATTTCTTTCTCTACTTTTCTAAATTCTTTCTTCTTCTTTCTTTCTTTCTTTGTGTCCTGGTTATGATGTTAAATTGCATCTTGTGATGAAGTTACAATTCTGGGACACTAGGGAATGTGGAGTACCTCTTTATCGCCATTACTCACTAGTCCACCCTAATCCAGAATGGTAGTACCTGTTAGGGTCCCATCTACGGGATAAATAGATTTTTTAAAAGATGAAAAATAAAAAATGTGTTTTTAAAAAAAGTGAGTTTTTAAGAAAAATTGATACCCAACAAGAATGAATTAACAAAATGTCTTCAGCATGAAATGACCCAATAAAGGTTGTCATGCCGTAAAATCCAACCAACCAACCAATTTTCGAAGGACAGGCGTAAATTAACGGTGCATTTTTGCCTAAGAAGTTAGCAATAGAAGCCACTGTTTACAGTTGCACCTTTTCAAAATCAAAACGATGGTCATTCATATCCCAGAAAGACTGTCGATATCACCTTCTTTCCTGACCCTTGGCACGGAACATTCTCCTTAGCGAATGAATCAGTTTGTTTCCACTCCGTGAACTATTTTAGGTAAAACATTCATTTTGACAAAACATCGCTTTTTTCGTACACAATACAAATTCCTCTTGAATCTCCACATGGTTTGCTGTTATAGCTATCAAATATTTGATGACAGACCGCGTTTTACCGCCATTTTTAATAGCATAAACTATCTAATAAATTTTTATATATATTCCAATTATAGGCCGGGTTAGCTCAGTCGGTTAGAGCGTTTCGCTAGAAATCACAGGTTCCTATTCGATCCCGGTCCTCGCCAACTCAGCGTATGATAGCACAGGGATCTGTGCGGTAAATGTAAGGATGCTGATGGTAGAATGCTGGCGCTCCACCGTCAGACACAAAAAAAAAACAATCTCCTTCGGTCTAGCTGCTAGCTGAAAAGGATAGGACTCCCTCGCCTGATTGGCTGATACCGACATTAGGCCGCCCCCGACGACTTTTTACATATATATATCCTAGCAACCTTATGTTATATCATGACTTCTCTTGTTCAAAAAGGTGTCATGTAAATACACACACGCACTCTCTCTCTCACACACACACCGACCACATACACTACACCACAAATATATAATATATATTACATACACACACACACATATAATTAATATTATATATATATTATATATCCAATTTATCTATCTCAGGTTGCTTTCCATCCTATCAATTACAAATTTCTCAGTGCGTTCATATCTATTCTCACTACGTTTATATCTAATATCTCTCTCTCTATCTCCTCTTTCTCTCTCTCTCTCTCTCTCTCTTGGATGTGTGTTGTACGTGTGTGTGTGGGTTGTGTGTGAGAGAGAAGATGATACAGACAGACAGACAGACAGGACAGAGAGAGACAGAGAGAGACAGAGAGAATAATGGGAGATAGCTAGATAGGAAAGAGAGAGAGAGAGGGAGTTTGAGAGAGGTGACGACGAGGAGAGAGACGGAAGAGGACGAGAGAGAGAGAGAGAATTAAGATAGAATTACCATTCTGAAATAGAATATAAGGACTGTTCGCGCGATATAGTCAGAAACTGAGAAACGATAGATAGATAGGAATCCCTATATATATCTATAATATAGAGATGAGAAAGAGGAGAGTGTTGTGTGTATGTGTGTATATCTGTGTCTGTACGTGTGTGTGTGTGTAAGGGAGAATGGGTTAGATAGATACGAAATAGATAGATAATTATGTAGATATGAACACACTATGAAAAATAAGATTATTGAACTCCACTGTTGCTTAACAGATTTATGACAGATAGATAGAAGATACGTGACAACCCCATATTACATCAAATACGAGAGATGGAGAGAGGAGAGACGAGGGAAGAGATGAGAGATGAATNAGAGAGAGATGAAAGTGGTTAAGTGACATTATCACGTGACGCTATACGGTCTTGTGATTGGTAGAACTGCCCACAATTCCATGAGATATAATTATATTTGCATCCTTAGAATTAATGGAAGTTTACCTAATATTTCTGTAATTGTAGTTTGCATTTAAAGTGATTCCGTTGGCAAATTGTCAGTTTGTTTGATAGAACGTGATTTCCATTCTCATTAAATGTCCTGCATTCGATTAGGATAAGAGATAAGGAGAGGTTCTTCGTATATTGGTTATTGTCGTAGAAACTGAACACGGCGAACCGAGTTCGAATCCGGAACGGCCTCTTTGCATCACTGCAGGGGATACAGTCTGGGCGTTTGATAACGTTATAAGTGGAGTTATTTCTCAAATCATGGTTTAAATATCCAATATGTATAAAACCAAAACGTTCGAACGTAGGATGAATAATTTATTCATTCAATAATTGACGTAATGCCAAGGAATACCATTTGAACAGTCACATTTACATCTAATAAATAAAAAAGGGAATGGAGCATTATTTAATTGAAGTAATGACAGGGCGTGACACACGTAGGTCGGTACTAGCGTATTAATGTATATACATATTAAACTCACTCTTCCGGAGCCCGCAAACAGGCTTAAAAAATTACCAGTCAGAGATCCTGGGTGAGTGCGTACCGGTCCTGACTCTTCGCAGCTGAACAGAATTGAAAGAAAATAAACCAAATATGTTTTTATTGAGGAGCAAATACAGGGGTAAATTATGCTAGAAATGTTTATTCTAAAATGTCTAGTCTTCTGAGTTATTTGATTACTAAATAACTAACGCGGGGATTTTATATCATATAAAATCTATATCTTGTCAAAAAAATAAAAGAAATTGGAGACTTTATATTAATATAAATGACTGAACAAAAAAGCACAAAAAGATAATTTTTTTTAATCCGAGTAATAAGAAACAATGTTATCTTAGAACCACAGAGAACATAAAAAATATCTAGATTAAATATATATAATATGTGTGTGTGTGTGTGTGTGTGTGTGTTTTGTGTGTGTGTGTGTGTATACATATATATATGTATATATATATATTATCATGTACATATGTGTATGCATACATATGTAAACATGCATAAGTATATATTAGAAGACACACACACAACACACACACACACACACACACACAATATATTATATAATATATATATATATATATATATATATATATATATGTAATATCATACATATGTATATACATATAAATATATATAAATATATATCTACATAAATATATATATATATATCTCCATAAATATATGTATATATATCTACATATATATATTCATATATATATACATAAATATATGTATGTATGTATATATATCTACATAAATATATATATATATATATATATATATATATATATATATTATTATCATATACGTATAAACGTACATATATAATTATAGACATATACATATCATGTACATGAAATATATATTTATTATAAACATATATAATTTATATATATACATATACATATAGCACGTATACATATATATGTGTGTGTGTGTGTGTGTGCGTATATATATTCTATGCTTATACATACATAAATATAATTATCATATATATAAATATATATATATATTATATATATATATATATGTGTGTGTGTGTGTGTGTGTGTGTGTGTGTGTGTGGTGTGTGTACTTATTGTACATACATATATATATATATTAATCAGATAAATATACGCTCTGATCAACAAATAGCCATAGATTCATTCATAAATATATTTATATATATATATATATATATATATACATATATATATATATATATATGTGTGTGTGTGCGTGTGTGTATAAAGAGAAAGAGACAGAAAGAGAGGAGCCAGCCGAGATCAATGTGATCTACATGGTATCTAGTCAGGATCGACCCCCCCTCCCCGTCCACAACATGACTGCTTGAAGGACGATGTCTAAAAAATAAATTCACAATTATCTTGTCTGAGACGTTAAAACACACAACAAAGCTTCTTTGGTAAAGATATAAAAAAATATGTTGATATTGTCATAAAAATTGATGTGAACAATAGAAGTCGAGATGAAAATTAAAAAGCAACTCTGCTACAATGTAGACAAAATATAATTCCTTAAATTTGTGTGAAGTTCGGTTTAGCTCAGTCGGTAGAGTGTTCGGCTAGAAACCACAAGGTTCCTAGTTCGATACAGGTCCTCGCCAACTCAGCGTATGATTAACACAGGGATCTGTGCGGTAAAGTAAGGGGCTGATGGTAGGTGTAGTGCTCCACCTCAGCAAAAAAAGTTTGAAAAAACAAAAAAAGATTTTCATCTCCTCTTATCTATAAAACATCCATCATTTTCTTCATCCCAAGAGACATCCTGATGAAGGTTCAATGAAACCGAAATGTTTAAACATCGATAATTAAATTCATCCCATTTTCGGAACACTTGTTTTTTCAAATTTTCTTTATATTGTCGGATTTATTTTCCATATTTACTCCCATATATATAATATATATATATATATATATATATATTATATATAGATATTAGAGGGGTGGGTTTAGTTTAATCGTTAGTGCGCCTTTCTCAGAATCGCAAGGTTCCGAGTTCGATATCGACCCCCGCCAACTTAGCGCATGATTAGCATATATTGTGTAGCACAGATTGGGTAATATGATCTGACGGTAGATGTGGCGCTCTACCTTAGCAAAACACTATCTGGTCTAGCGCTAGCGAAAATGCGATAGACTCCCTATCTGTCCGGCTGATCCCAACAATAGTCAACCCGACAACTTTATTCATATATTAGAAGCTCGTGGTACAATTTTTTTTCATCGTTCGAAATGGTTTGGTTTTACGGCATATCAACCTCAGTGGGTCATTTAATGCCTAAAAAGTTTTGAAATAAATAAATTCTTAATGGATAATACAATTTTTTTATAAATACATTTTTCTATTTAACCCATAGATGGGACCCTAACAGGTACTACCACTCCGGGTCAGAGTGGACCAGGGAGCAATGGTGATGAAGGGGTGCTCCACATTCCCCAAACCTCCAAATCTCGAACCTCACCATCAGATAGAGTTTAACGTCATTCCCAGGACATGTAGACCCGCAGCCGCCGCCTTCTAGCACCCATATGATAAAAGGGGTTGGGGCTTGCCATAAGGGCAATAGGGTTGGGAAAATCATATAGGTGCTAGGGCTTGACGTGACCAGCCGATTGAACAGTGGATAAACACTTCTCCATAAATCTATTGTTAAAACTTGGCTAACCGTAAGTAAAGGATTATCTTGTCTAAAGGATTTGAAAAAAGAGTTATGAGATCTTATAATATTTTGTCAGTAAATAAAACTATCTTTTAAAAAGATTAATGTCTCATAAGTTCACGTCTTTGAAAGATAAAAAATGGCAAAAAATCAGGAGAACAGTGTTGGAATATTTAGTGGTATATAAACTGTGCTGCAGTACACCACTTAAATTTATAGATTAAGCGAGGTCACGTCGTTTAAACCCCAGCCAATCAACAGCCTGAATACGTGGCTAGTCAACTACTTAATCGCTGATACTGAGAGACGTCTATTTGTAATCATTGACGAAGGACCTTCAAGACTGAGGAGCACCAAGGAACGACCATAGGATTCTTCACCAAGGATCGCGCTCTGCTTAACACAAAGCGATCTCGATTCATAAGGAAGTGTTTTTCATTTACACCGTCAAAATCCGGTTGTTTGTTAACAGATGATTTTCAGAGGTTTTTAAAAAATTATAAAACTAACCCCTAACCCTAATTCTAACCCCTAACCCAAACCCCTAACAAAAGACCGGATTTTTACGGTGTAAATGAAAAACATGTCCTTATGAATCGAGACCTCAAAAGGGGTGCCTAAAGGTCATATGGCCCTACATTAAAACGCAACTCAAAATTATAAACAAATAACTCCTTGTGTATTTGACTTATATATACTTACCCTACCTTAACATAATGAGCTTTGGGGTGATGTTTTTTTGGCATTTCCCCACGCAGTGTATACTTATCTTTTGGCCCTCAACGCCAACTGACTGGAACAAACAATTCTTGATTGTAACCTTGCTTCCCGCTATTTCACTCCGGGTCAAGTGCACGGTTCCACCTTTCTCGGCCAGCCACTCTACATATAATATTAGATTATTTGTGTTGGCACAAAAGAGAGGTTTTCTCATAAAGATACGCTGTTCCTGACGCCCATGTTCCTTCAAGACAATATTCTTTGAAAAGTCTGAAGAAATACGGTCAAACATTCAAAGAGAAACATCGACATTGTGTGAAATAAAACAATCGGGTGCTTATCTCTCTGACCTTTCTTCAAAAACGAAAAAAGACACAAAACAGAAACGAAAAGAATGCGAAGAATACAGATAACAAGCAGGGCCTGTGAATATACTACAGTATGATAATGATTCAATTATTATAACGTTTTAATAATCTTCATACAATGACTGTTATTTACACAATAGCATTGCAACCAACAAAGCCTTCACCAGATGATGACTCTGGGTTCAAGCATGGTTTCGGGGCCGAAGCATCATTACCACTAACCAGAGCGCCCCAGCAATATCTCACGATACCACCAGACTTTGTCGGTTTGATGTCACAATATAGGACTGCGATATCCACACTGATGCGGTTAGAGCTTTCTCCTTAAGGGCTTATTTACTTAAGGGCTATTGCGTAATATTTCAATATGTAAAAGTAAAGTCGTGGCCTAAAGTCGGTATCAGTTAAACAACGAGGGAGTCTATCCACTTTTCACTAGCGCTAGACCAAGGAGTTTGTTTTTGTGTCTAATTTGGAGCACCACATCTACTATCAGTTCCTTACTTTACCGCACAGATCCCTGTGCTACTCATACGCTGAGTTACCTAGGGCTGGTATCGAACTTGGAACCTTGTGGTTTACTAGCCGAACGCTCTATCGACTGAACTAACCCGGCCCTTTGATATGTAAAAATATATTATAATCTTGATTTAAAACTCACTTTTTTTGCTTTACTTAAAAAAATAAATGTTTTCATTAAGTTTGATTGAAAGTGATTAGCGTTATCGCTTTTCTGTGCTCACCCCGTCTCTCTATCTTTTTCGTACTCTCTTTCTTTCTTTCTTTCTTTCTTTCTTAATATATTCTTTTCTATGTAGCATGTCATTTTTCTTACCTTTCTTTCTTTACCTTTCTTTCTTTCTAATAAAACTTCTATCTATCTATCTATCTCAGTATTGACGTATCTATCTATCTATCTATCTATCTCAGTGTTAATCTATCTATCTATCTATCTCAGTGTTAATCTATCTATCTATCTATCTATCTATCTCAGTGTTAATCTATCTATCTATCTATCTATCTATCTCTCTATCTATCTATTACGCACACACACACACAATGGCAGTAATCTTGATAATATACAAGGTTTATTGTTATTATTCAATTTCTTTTCTGAATTTCTTGTTTTTGTACAAGACGACGCATTCCAGGTTTGTGCTCGAATAGAAATTGTAAAGAAAATGTTTTCATTAAGTTTGATTGAAAGTGATTATCGTTATCGTTTTTCTGTGCTCACCCCGTCTCTATGTTTTTCGTACTCTCTTTCTTTCTTTCTTTCTTTCTTTCTTAATATATTCTTTTCTATATAGCATGTCATTTTTCTTCCTTTCTTTCTTTATGATAAAACGAGAATGGTCCATTATTTAGCTGAGGTGACTGTAGATTGCTGGGTCGACCACGCCTATGATTCAAAGATGCCTGCAGGAGAGACATGATCATATGCCATATTGACACTAATACGTGGGATATAGATGCAAAAAATAGATCGGTCTGGCGCCTTAACGTCAGGCACGGAGAGGGGTGAGGTGGAGAGGAGAGGAGCTTTGACAGCAAAGAGAGCCAGAAAGCGGCAGAAAAGACAGCAGC
>CM042166.1:27114799-27172299 GCA_023376005.1 Doryteuthis pealeii | reverse complement strand
ATTGTTACCTTATTATTTTTTTTTTACACCTGCATTGTGATAGCCTTCAAAATCAACCTCCAAACCAATATATACACAATGCTTCAAGCAAATTATAAAACTCACTTATTATATATATATATATATATATATATATATATATATATATATATATATATATATTTATTTATTTGTTGAATTTTTAAATATAATTTTTTTCCATAAGCAACTACCCAGGTTTATATTATATTTAAAAAATTCATATTATATTTTAAAAAATTCAACAAATAAATAAATAAAGCTCCTACAAATTTGTGGTTGAGCACTGTGATTTCTTTGTTTCCTCCCAAAATGTATATATATATATATATATATATATATATATATTATATATATATATATATATATATATATATATATATATCCGACCTAGTGCCACAACTAAGCTTCGTGCTGATGAGAATTTGTCTATAAAACAAATATTTGTTAATTAACTTACTAAGAATTTTCTCAATAATTATAGAGTAGTAATTCAGGGCATCATCGGCTCGCCTGCAGTCAGACTCCATTTGCATAGCTTCTAGGTCTTTACTTGTTACCGCCTTGGCTTAAACGTAAACGAACATTCTGATTAATTGCTGAGGGCCACAATCTTTCTTGTTCTGCAATCTTTTGCAACTATTACCTCTGGCCAAAAATTATGGAATTATAACACACTTAGATGATGTTCGCCTTTTCACTGTTTTAAAATTATTTGGCAGTAAATAAATAATATATAAGACGCCACACAGTATGGAATTGGTATGCTAATTGAGAATACTCATTAGGTTTTCATTATTTAGCAGTAAATGAACTAATAACAGATAAGACTAACGGCATGATAATTTAATAATACTTAGGTGTTCACCTTTTTTAGAATTTTTTTTTGTCAGTAAATAAATAATATATAAGACGCAAGATATTATGGAATTATCACACTAATGAGAATACTCATTTTATTATTTAGCAGTAAATACTCTAATAACAAGTAAGACACAAAACATGATTATTTAATAGTTTTTAGAAGATATTTGATTTGTGCTTATTTTTAGAAATGTATGTGGCAGTAAAAAGTCTTCCTTGAAATTCTTGGTAGGAAAAAAATGTAGTATTAGTAGATAGTACTTGTGGCGGAAAGTCTGTAGTATTCCTTGAAATCCTATTCTGCTGGTCTTGGTCGCAGAAATTTCAATTTTCAATTGATTTCAGGACAAATACCAACGACCTTAAATCCGTCCTATATCTGGAAAAGATTTTCTATTAAAAGTAGTTCCGACTTTTCAAAATCATGGTGCTATTGATCTTCAGTTTAAAAACTAAAACATGTTGGACTATTTGTGGTATATAAGCCGTGCTACAATACACCAATTAAATTTATAGACTAAGCGAAGTCACGTGGTTTACACCTCAGCCAATCAACAGTCCGAATACTTGGCTGGTAGATCGCTGATACTGGAAGACGTCAATTTGCAATCATTGACGAAGGACTTTCAAGATAAAGGAGTACCAAGGAACAACCAAATGATTCTTCACTAAGGATCGCGCTCTGCTTAATATAAATGATCTCCGCTGGACAAGCGCTCTTGCTAGAAGCCTATAGGATGGCCAAAAAATTGTAACAGCAAGATTAATAGTAGCAAATATCACAGACCTAATATTATTAAGATAAAAAGGAAAAAAAATCACCCAGCTTACTGAATTTAAAATTGTCTTACGCACGAAAAAGTTAAAATATTATTCTTAATTTTGTAAACAAACAAACATTTTTTTGCGATTTAAAAAAGGGGATATAAAAAAACACATACTATTATTATTTTTCAAATTGCTAACTGGATATATATTTAACACAATGAAATTTGAATAAAGGTTAATATTATCTTCAAAATTTTTGAACCATTCAAAAGAAGAAACATTAAAACAACTCCTGATGATTTAAAAAAAAATCAGCTTACGGAAATAATGAAAATTATAAACGAAAACAATGTTTATCTTTTTGCACCGTTAAATCAATTGAAGTTTTTTTAAAAATTCTATGGAAAATCAACTAATAGTCAAATTCTGACGAAATTTTCGATAATTATTCATCTGTTGATGAAAATATGTTTGAAATATTTTTTTCTTAAAATGAATTGGGGGAAATATTTTTAGGGGTGGAGGCCCTATTTTTTAAAATGAAATCTGAAAAAAAAAATTAACAGATGAAAAACGATTTTTTCTATAAAGATAAGAGTCTGAATAATTATATCAGAAGATTTTTATAAGTTTTTATATGGGAATTTTTTTAGTAAAAAAAAAACAAAACCCCTCCAAAAACATGAATTCTAAATTCTGCTAAAAAATGTCAATATTATTAGACACACTTCCGGAAGTATATGCCATCCAGCAAAGATTGAACACACAATTCAGTAGTAATGAAGAGACTACCTTGCTAACCATTACACAACGACGGGACCTCATTTTCTTTACCCAACCTGTTCATCACAGGTAGGATATGGTACAAGGTCGAAAGTAAAAGGCATCTAGCGAATATTAAAATTGCTTTACAGTAATTATATGAGTCTAACTTACAAACCCTTACACCACAACGGGATGCTATTAATATTAAAAAATGTAAACATCAAAAAGAGACTATTCCTAAAATAAACTAATATCATAATACACAAACTGTTAGCTTTGTTTAACGTTAGATATCCAATAAACGAATAATTTTCGTTCTAATGAAAACCCATTGTGTAATCTATTCAACCGATAGATGGGTTCGTAACTGGCACAACAACTCTGGATCAAAATGGATATGAAGGAGTATTCCACATTTCCCAGAGATCCAGAATTAGAACTTCACCATTAGATGCACTCTAATGTCGTACACTTTTTAGGAACACACCCTTGTGTTCCTAAAAATGTTTTCGTCCCGTCATTGACAGTGTACATTTATTTTTAAAAATAAATGTTCACTGTGATGAAGGTCGATTCTTGTATGTGTGCGAAATATTTTCACACACATAAACTGACCGAAACACATGTGTAAGTGATCGATTAAATTCATTTCATCCATTTACTTTTCTTTTCTTTACTCATTTTTCCTCATATTGTCGGATTCAATTCCTTTTCCATTTTTACACACACACACACACACACACACACACACACACACACACACACACACTATATATATATATTATATATATATATATATATATATATATATGGGGCGTGTTTGTGCTTCTGTGTGTGTTTTGAGGAGTGTTGGGAAAAATAAACACTACTTCAATAATTATACTAGGTACTTACGGCACTCAAGTACCGAAAAACTGTCCACTATTTTGAGGTTGCGGTAGATGGATTCAAATCCTTCAACTATCATCGTAAATATGACAAGGAACTAAACACAATTTTCAGTCGAGTTGGACAATAATTTTCTTAATGGAAGAAACATCAAAGAACATCAACTGATTTAGCGTATGAGTGAATGACATTTCAATTTTACTGATCAGCTTCAAAGAACTCAACAAAATCCCCCACTCATTTTTATTCGATGGATATCAGCTTTCAAAATCTAGAATTTGCTTTGATGTACGTAATAGATTGAATAGATTGAGTAGCGCCAAAGAAACGCGAGGAATTGAGTAATAAATAAATTGTTTGTTTCAGTCAGTGTATTATTTAAAAAAGATGGCGGACGTCTTTATATAATTGTTTTTGTTTGTCATTTAATATTAGATTCGAAAATGAAGTCTGAATATACACAGATAATAGGGAATAGGAGGGAATTGGAAGAAAAGAAAGAAAGAAGTAATGAATAAAGAAAAGAAGAAAAAGAAAGAGCAAATAAATTAAGAAAGAAAAAAGAAAGAGCAAATAAAGAAATAAAGCAAGGAAGAAAGAAAGAAAGAAGAGCAAATAAAGATAAAGAAAGGAAGAAAAGACAGAAAGAGCAAAATAAAGAATAAAGAAAGGAAGAAAGAGCAAATAAAGAAATAAAGAAAGAAGAAAGAAAGAAAGAGCAAATTAATAAAGAAAGGAAGAAAAAAGAAAGAAAGAGCAAATAAAGAAAGAAAGAAAAAAAAGAAAGAAAGAAAGAACAATAAAGAAATAAAGAAAGAAGAAAAAGACAGAAAGATCAAATAAAGAAATAAAAAGGAAGAAAAGAAAGAAAGAAAATAAGGAAGAAGAAAAAGAAAAAAGAGCAAATAAAAAGAAAGAAAGAAAAAAGAAAGAAAGAGCAATAAAAAAGAAAGGAAGAAAAAAGACAGAAAAGAGCAAATAAAGAAATAAAGAAAGGAAGAAAAAATAAGAAAGAGCAAATTAAAAAGAAAGAAGAAAAAGAAAGAAGAGCAAATAAAGAAATAAAGAAGAAAGAAAGAGAAAGAACAATAAAGAAAAAAGAAAGAAAAGAAGAAGAAAGAACAAATAAAGAAATGAAGAAAGTAAGAAAAAAGACAGAAAGAGCAAATAAAGAAATAAAGAAAGGAAGAAAAAGAAAGAAAGAGCAAATTAATAAAGAAAGGTAGAAAAAAGAAAGAAAGAACAAATAAATAAAGAAAGGAAGAAAAAAGAAAGAGAAAGAAGAGGAAAATAAGTTTATAGTCCAAATTTATAGTCTCTATGAATGGGGAGAAAAATGAAGAAATGATAAAAACAAATAAAAAAGAAAAAACTAATAGAAGAAAAAAAGAAAAGAGAAAATAAAGTTGAAAAAGTATAGAAAGTCAAATAAAGGAAAAAATAGAAGAAAGAAAGAAAGAAAGAAATGTTGAACAATAGGTACCACCAATTTCCCTGGGAAATTTAGCCCGCACATTTACACAATAAAACTTGCATAAAACTTAATATTGTCTTGAAAATCTTTTGTCAATTTAAAAGAAGAAACATTAAAAAAAAATCCTGATGATTTAAAAATTGCTTTTAGCATACGAAAATAATGAAAATTATAAACGAAAAACAATGTTTACATTTTTGCACCGTTAAATCAATTGAAATTTAACATAGCCAAAAACAAGTTATGACTTAGTTTTTTTTTTTAATTCTATGAAAAATCAATAAATTGTCCAATTTAAACGAACATTTTCATAATTACTTACTTTTGATGAAAATAAGACTGAAATAGATTTTTTCTAAAAATATTAGAGGAAATTTTCACGTGATCTATCCCACCCAACCATTTTATTTTATGAAACATGAAAAAATGAACCAACAAACACGATTTTTACTTTTTTCTAAAAGATAAAGATGAGATATATCAGAAGATTTTTATAAGGTTTTTTTATGCGAAAGCTTTTAGTAAAAGAACCTGAATACAGAATTATGCGAAAAACTTTTTTTAGCATAATTCTGTATTCATGGTCTTTTACTAAAATCTTCGCATAAATATTCTGATAATATGTTATCTGATATATGTATCTTTTATATCAATAAAGAAACTAACCATGTTGTAAAAAACGGACTGTTTTGCTAATCTTTTAAGATACGGTGAGTAATTTTTTTCCCAATCGGATAATTTCTCTTTGAATTAACTGTTTTCTTTGTAACAATTCGTTATGTTTGTTATTTCTTTCATGCGAGATTAACAAAAGTACAAAAATATTTACGTTTCTTCCTTCAATATTCTAAACTGATCACGTGACGTATTTTGGTGGTACCTAGAGAACAAGAAAGAGAAAGAGAAAATAAATATACAGAAAAGATAGAGAGGGAAAGACAGAAAAAGAGAAAGTAGGGCAAAGAAATCTATAGAAAGTCCAAAAAGATACAGGAATAGTGATTGATTGATTGACTTTAACGGCATTTCAACCCATCCGGGATTATTCTATGCCAAGCGGAAAGTTGTGAGGGATGATCAAATTCAATATTATGTCTTTTTTCAAGGACTTTTCTTGATTTTGACAGTAGGATTTTTGCAGTTATCTGTTGCTAAGTAGACTGGAAATCACTTTAAGGGATAAGTTTATAGGATAAAGTTCAAGTGATAGTTTCTTAGAAAGTTTTTTAAACAATTTTTATAAACAATTTTTTCTACTATTTTCTGAATTTTTTAGATGAGGCTTGATAATTAGGATTATTTGTATTATTCGAACTATTCTCCTCATCATTATTGTTACCTCTACAACGTTTCGATCGATGTGCTCTCCGGCCTTCTCCAGGTATTTCTTGTCTGACTCGGGAACCTTCTCGGACTCGGGAATCTTCTTGTTGTAATCGAGAGCCATCACGGAACTTTGAACTTAACCCTTTATTCAGAATACTATTTTTTCTATTTAACCCATAGATGAGACCCTAACAAGTACGACCACTCCTGGTCAGAGTTGACTAGGGAGCAATGGTGATGAAGGGGTGCTCTACATTCCTCAAACCTCCAGAACTGGAAGATCACCGTCATGTAGAGTTTAACGTCAGTCCCAGGATATGAAGACCCGCAGGCACAGCCTTCTAGCACGCATATGATAAAAAGGGTTGGGGTCTGGCATACGGACAATAAGGTTTGGTAAATAGTATAGGTGCTAGGGCTTGGCGGGACAAGACGAATGATCGGAGGGGGCCTCTTCGACCACCCGTCTAGCCCAAGTGAAGTCCAAAGGGAAGTGTTGCATGTGATGGACTGCTCTGTTACCTGGGTTCCATCCATAAGCATCACAGATTACCACCAACGGTCCACAGATGGCCTTATTGGAGGAGTGTCACCCCTCCACAAATGTGCAGTTGGTGTATTCTAGCGCTCTAGCCCAGTGCTTCTAAACCTTGTTCACTTCTCCTCTATGTGGCTAGACAGAGTTCGTAACCACTTGGCCATCATCACCTACGAACTGGAACTATAATTTAGCTGATAAATACATACATATGAGAGCTCCATTCGTTTTATAGGAGAGCATATATATATATATATGTGTGTGTGTGTGTGTGTGTGTGTGTGTGTGTGTGATTCGCAGACAGTCCTATTTCGATGTATAAAAGGCTTAACTAATCAAAAGAAAAGGGAGACCAATAGGTGAGAAGAAAAGATAAGCTTAAAACCCACGAGCCAAGATTTCGTGGATTTAAAAGAAGAAAAATAACACTAGGAGTCTGCCCAACTCAAAAGCCATGAATATTGATTTATGCACGTCTACAGTTTTGACACTGCAAAACCAACGATAAGAATTCAATTCGCCAGTATTTATTTAGTGAAGTCAATTTTTGATGTCTTCCTGGGTGTTTTGTGTGTTGGGTCTATTTCTATTGGAGGGGGGGGCTATTGATAGGGAACTTTTATCCAAGGGTTATTTGACGCGTCTTCAAGTGAAAACGGAAATTTTATCTAAAGACTATAACCGTTTCGCTATTTGTGCACCATGGGAATACCTTCAAAGGAGACGGCCTATCAGAGAGTAAATAGGCCAGAAATGTAAGTCGAAAATTATTACCCGCTCTAGTGAGTTTTGTGCTTGACTTATGACCCATGTTTATGGCTGTGTGCCGGATTAATCTAAGTTTAGACACCGTCGACTAAACAAATTTCGTTTCGCTTGTTATCAATATCTCACAAATCATTATTGCTGTCATAATTTCAATTCTCACTGGTAATCTAAACTACAAGCTTGAACCCGGCTAATTATATATATAGAAACATACACAGAAGCTTATATATATATATATATATATATATATATATATATACTTCGAATCACGCACAGGGCGGTCTTCCTATCTATAGCTCTGCTGATGAGGCCTAATAGGCCGAAATGTACATACAGAGATTGATTTTTCTCGATTTGTTTAGCCTTACATTTAATAGGCATTCCCGCCTAATTGATTAATTATTAATCAATTAATTTTCAAAATTAGGTACGACTTAAATTAAGCACATATTCTCCCAAAAATTGTCGGCAAAAAGCCATATCCAAACACACCGTGTTTACATATCATATATATATATATATATATATATAATATATATATATTATATGGAAATACGATGAGAAAATTAATCCGACAATATGTGAAGAAAATATTTCAAAAATATAACAAAACACAGGATGTTACGATCAGAGGAACAATTTTATGTGTGTCTATACTTATAAGAACGAAGACCCACTATGTTACATTACATCCCTGCCTCTCTCTCTCTCTCTCTCTCTCTCTCTCTCTTACACACACACACACACACACACACACACACACTCTCCCTTCTCTCTCTCTCTCTCTCTCTCTCTCCTATTATGTTAAAAAAATGAACCTCTGTCTTTCTGGAGAGAAATAAAATTATATCACAAATCTTCTTTATGTACCTAATACTCCATAACTACCAATGATAGTTATTCTCCCGCAACGCATCATACCAGACTCTCTCTACATTTTCATCATTCACTCCTCTCTCCCAGTTCACAGCGTCTCGCGGCTCGTACAATAAAATAATGCTATGCAGCCTTATGAGGATTCATTCTTAAACTTTCCCATTCTAATCTAAGAGGTAATTCTTACTTTCACCCTAAAAACTTTCCCATGCTAATTTACACTGATTCCCCCTTCTATTATGTTACACTGGCACTGGCAGATGTTCTCATAAATAATTTATTTTTGTTATTTTTTAGATAATTGGGGGACTTACTGCTAAACAAATTCTAAAATGTTAGGAGAGATCTAAAATGGTCATGAAAACAACAACATTCTTACAGTGCTCTATGCACAAAAGAGCACAGTAAATATCCCATTATTCCAGTAGTAAAATTTCAAAATAATAATAAGATATAAAATAAACCTCAGAGTTTCATGGAAAGGATCTTCAGGTGAATCTATGCAACCATGTCTGACGTCTTTTCAAAGTTTATACAAAGAGATTATATATATATATTATATATATATATATATATATATGATAGATATATTCCAGAAGTCTTGAAATAATTAATACAAACATTATTGAACACACACACACATACACACACAAAGAATCCGATTGGCCTGGATATATATATTTACCAACTCCTCCGCACGAGCAGGATGCGACACAAGGTCAATTTCTTATGTTGATTTTAACAGGTTTGAATTCAGAGTTTTCCATCTCCTAGACTGGTTATCTAGCCATGATTAAAGAGCCCGGTATACTCTGCTATTTATTAATAGCTGGATGGAGAATTGGATTCATACCTTTCCCAAGGGTATTAGCGAAATGTGAAATGCAAACAGCTACGTCCAGGAATTGAACTCTGGTCGACGTGTCCATTTCCCACGACTCTAATCATTAGACCACGCGCCTCCAGATTGGTCTGGATATAAACAAACAGGTTAATTATAAAATTAAAAGGACTGGTGTGAAGGTGTTCAAAATTACGTCTCAAAACAAATCCTGTGAGTTTTTAAGAGAAAAGTATTTAGAGTTTTTGTTTGGTGGAAGATATGTTAAAATACTCTTCATGTGGGACGTGAGAGATCGGAATTATTTTCTTGAAGAAAAAAAACTAGTTCCTGTTTAACACCGGGCTTATTACTAGAAATACGTAACAGCTTAGAAATACATTGGGTCTGGAATATGGGTTTTATGTAACAGTTTTGGGAAGAGAAAAAGTATTTTAGAGTTTTCGTTTGGTGGAAATATGTTAAAATACTCTTCATGTGCGACGTGAGAGATCGAAATTGTTTTCTTGAAGAAAAAAAACAAACTAGTTCCTGCTTAACATCCGGGCTTATTGTACAATACGTAACAGACTTAGAAATACATTGGGGTCTGGAATATGGGTTTTATGTAACAGTTTGTGAAGAGAAAAAGTATTTAGAGTTTTCGTTTGGTGGAAGATATGTTAAATACTCTTCATGTGCGACGTGAGAGATCGAAAAATTTTCTTGAAGAAAAAACAAACTAGTTCCTGCTTAACATCCGGGCTTATTCTACAATACGAACAGACTTAGAAATACATTGGGGTCTGGAATATGGGTTTTATGTAACAGTTTTGTGAAGAGAAAAAAGTATTTAGAGTGTTTGTTATGGAAGATATGTTAAAATACTCTTCATGTGCGAGGTGAGAGATCGGAAATTTTTCTTGAAAGAAAAAAAAACTAGTTCCTGATTAACATCCGGCTTATTGCTAGAATAGTAACAGCTTTAGAAATACATTGGGGTCTGGAATATGGGGTTTATTAACAGTTTTGTGAAGAGAAAAAGTATTTAGAGTTTTGTTTGGTGGAAGATATGTTAAAATACTCTTCATGTGCGACGTGAGAGATCGAAATTATTTTCTTGAAGAAAAAAACAAACTAGTTCTTGCTTAACATCCGGGCTTATTGCTACAATACGTAACAGACTTAGAAATACATTGGGTCTGGAATAGTTTATGTAACAGTTTTGTGAAGAGAAAAAGTATTTAGAGTTTTTTTTGATGGAAGATATTTAAAATACTCTTCATGTGCGACGTGAGAGATCAATTATTTTCTTGAAGAAAAAAAACTATTTCCTACTTAACATCCGGGCTTATTGCTACAATACGTAACAGCTTTAGAAATACATTGGGGTCTGGAATATGGGGTTTATGTAACAGTTTTGTGAAGAGAAAAAGTATTAGTGGTTTGTTTGATGGAAGATATGTTAAAATACTCTTCATGTGCGACGTGAGAGATCAGAATTATTTTCTTGAAGAAAAAAAAACTATTTCCTACTTAACATCCGGCTTATTGCTACATAACGTAACAGCTTTAGAAATACATGGGGTCTGGAATATGGGTTATGTAACAGTTTTGTGAAGAGAAAAAGTATTTAGAGTGTTTGTTGATGGAAGATATGTTAAAATACTCTTCATGTGCGACGTGAGAGATCAGAATTATTTTTCTTGAAGAAAAAAAAACTATTTCCTACTTAACATCCGGGCTTATTGCTACAATACGTAACAGCTTTAGAAATACATTGGGGTCTGGAATATGGGTTTATGTAACAGTTTGTGAAGAGAAAAAGTATTTAGAGTGTTTGTTTGATGGAAGATAGTTAAAATACTCTTCATGTGCGACGTGAGAGATCAGAATTATTTTCTTGAAGAAAAAAAACTATTCTACTTAACATCCGGGCTTATTGCTACAATACGTAACAGCTTTAGAGAAATACATTGGGGTCTGGAATATGGGTTTATGTAACAGTTTGTGAAGAGAAAAAAGTATTTAGAGTGTTTGTTTGATGGAAGATATGTTAAAATACTCTTCATGTGCGACGTGAGAGATCAGAATTATTTTCTTGAAGAAAAAAAAACTATTCCTACTTAACATCCGGGCTTATTGCTACAATACGTAACAGCTTTAGAAATACATTGGGGTCTGGAATATGGGGTTTATGTAACAGTTTGTGAAGAGAAAAGTATTTAGAGTTTTTGTTTGGTGGAAGATATGTTAAAATACTCTTCATGTGGGACATGAGAGATCGAATTATTTTCTTGAAGAAAAAAAACTAGTTCCTGCTTACATCCGGTTATTGCTACAATACGTAAGCTTTAGAAATCATTGGGTCTGGAATATGGGTTATGTAACAGTTTGTGAAGAGAAAAAGATTTAGAGTTTTGTTTGGTGGAAGATATGTTAAAATACTCTTCATGTGTGACGTGAGAGATCGAAATTATTTTCTTGAAGAAAAAAACAAACTAGTTCCTGCTTAACATCCGGGCTATTGCTAGAATATGTCCAGCTTTAGAAATACATTGGGTCTGGAATATCAACAGATAATTGAAAAGATAATGATGTCGATAATGCTAGTCTAATTCATAAAAGTATTGTACAACTGGGTACCATTCACGCAATCAGTACCGTCTGTTCATTGGTAAAGATAAGGAAACAGAGTTATCACTGGGCACCTCGGGGTACTCGGGCATATCTTGTTCATGAAAACTGATATATAATGTACGAAAGTGAGAGTCTGTGGAATATATCGATAAAATGGTGCCTTGAGTAAATGTAGGAACCAAATGAAAAGACAACAGACAGTTTTTTGAAAGTAACAATGAAAACAATGTACAGACGTAACACACCACACACACACACACACACACACACACCACACACACACACACACACACACCACAATGTGGAGGCGCTTGGTGTAGTGGTTACAGTCGTAGGAGATGGACGCGAGGAGACGAATTCAAATCCTCGACGAAGCTGTTTTGCATTTCGCATAGCGCCAATACCCTTGGGAAAAGTATGAATCCAACTCTTCTCCTTCCATCTATGGGTAAATAGCAGGGCAGACTGGGCTCTTTAACCTTGTTTAGGCAACCAGTCTAAGAGAAGGAAGAGTCTGAACTCAAATCTGTTAAAATCCGCTCAAGAAATTCATCTTTTGTCACATCCTGCACGTGCGGAGGGGCTGGTGTATATATATATATATATATATATATATATATATATATACACCAGCTCCTCATAGAGGTTCTTCACAACAAATGAACATGCTACTATCAAACACACTCGCCTACCCGGATTTTAACAGCATGTTAAACCCACTATAACACTTAAACATTTTTAACTCTTCTATAATGCTCCCTTTCTAATAATGTATCAACAATTTCTTCAAATAATACATTTTCTTCCTGAAGATGACCGAAGGTCGAAACTAGTTGAGAAAACAAACAAGAAATATTCCTGATTGTCTTAATAATAATTTTTGTTCACACTATATATATATAATATATATATATATATATATATATATATATATATAACTGAAAAATAAAAGGTTTAGCTTTTATTTATTATCACAGGAACGATCTTTACGACCGAGCGGTGCTTGCTAGGTCATTCGTCAGGTAAACAAAATAGCTTTTGAATATGAAAGAAATGGTACAAATGGTTAAATGTTTTAAACTGAATCTCGAGATATTGAGCACTCTTCTAATAACACTGTACGTTGGATTATTACCAGTTTTCAAGTATAATAGTGCCAACCATACACATAATAATGATAATAATAAATATATATATATATATATATATATATATACCAGCCCCTCCGCACATGCAGGATGTGATATATATATATTATATATATATATAATATATATAATAAGGATATCTACTGAGTCAGACGAACCTACTGTTAGTTTCGCATAAAGCTCTTCAGGGCTAAATCTGACAGATTTTAGCCCTGAAGAGCTTTATGCGAAACTAACAGTAGGTTCGTCTGACTCAGTAGATATCCTTATTACTTGGCTTACTTAGGTATCGAGCACTTTTTACAATTAGCTTCTCCTAGCGGTTATATGAATATATATATATCTTATATACATATATATGCATATTAAATTGTTTTTTTCTTTTGGCCAAATACTATACCAATAGATTATTTTGTTGGTACGAATATCTTGGTCTTTTCTTTTTTTCAAAAATTTTTTTCTTCCTGGTTGATGTTTGGTAGTATATTTTTACAATCAAACTCTCTGCCGGGTTTTTTCTCTCCGCAAGGATCTACCAACACGCTTGGTATATTAAATTATATATATATATATATATATATATATATGAATTTAACATTTATGAAAAAACAAATGATGTTTATAATTGTTGACAGAAATCTGTTTCGACCGTGTTAATAGATCGGTCATCATCAAGAGCAACATATGAGAGAAAAACTGTTTTTCTCTCATTTGTTGCTCTTGATGATGACCGATCTATTAACAATTAAATAAATTGTTAAATGCATACTGTCGGATTAATTTCCATTTATTTCACACACACACACACACACACACACACACACACACACATATTATATATATATATATATATATATATATATATATATATATATTATATATATATATATATATATATATATATATATATATATAATATATATATATATATTATATATATATATATATTAGATGTATTGGTGTAATGGTTACCGTCGTATGAAATCGACACGGCGTTGAAAAGGAGTTCAAACCCTGTACAAGGTTATTTGCATTTTACATAGCGCTATTTTATTTGATAGAGCGTTGATACCCTTGGAAAAGGTGTGTCTAACTATTTCTCTCCAGTTATGGGTATTGCAGTGAAGACTGGGTTTGGTTAAGCAATTGCAAAGAAACCTCAAATTCAAAACTTCTCTAAAAAAGACCTTGTGTCGCATCTTTTTGTGTCGAGCGCGTTTTGTATTATATATATATATATATATATATATATAATATATATATATATATATTATATTTACTTTCCGTTTTCTTTCCTTCCTTATTTTAAATTTTTCATTGTGTTCGATAGAAAACGATTAGCTGTATCGCTTCCGCACGCTCATCCACTGTTGCAGATTGACTATTGTTTCAATTTGTTTTGCGAGGGAAGTTCGAAAAGACAAAGGAAAATTGAACAAGAGACTGGAAAGGGAAGTAAGGACTTCCGGCTGAGGGACAAAGAGAAAGAAGAAAACGTTAGGCGTTTGAGAGATACAAAAGACAGTCAAACAGGCAGTAGGACAGTCAGTCAGATGAGAGACAGCCGACGAGAACGTGCGTGACCGGCGTGACTGCGGTCACACACCATCGCTGCCAGCGGGCAGTGACGTTCGTTCACCCCTCTGTGCCTGAGATCCCAACAGTAGTAGTAGTAGTAGTAGTAGTAGTAGTAGTTCCCATTGTCAACGCCCGCCACTCACACGCACCATGAGGAATTAATAAACGTTCAAAGTCTTACTACTACATATGTCTACGTGTGAATCTTTATACTCCACTACTAAACATACGACCCAGCAACAGTATATAACATGTACGATTTTGTGGCCCGAGTCGAGCGCTATGCAACACCACTATCTTTCCCAACTATCTATCTATCTTTCTTATTATATTTTTCTGTGTAACATGTCCTTCTTCCCTTTCATTCTTTATAATACAATGGAATAGACCATTATTTACCTGAGGCGATGACACTCATAGGAAATTAAATTTGGCAGATAAGCAACACCAGATAATCAGAATGTGCATTTTTGCATTCCTCTTAGACAAATGAGACGGTCTCATTTTTAACCAGGGGTGTTGCAAGATGATAATGGTGTACAATTAAGAAACAGAAATATTAATACATAGACTAGCAGGGCCTGTGGATATACCACAGTATGATAATTAATTACAATTGTTGATATGTTTACTCAAGAGCTATTGCAAATAGTACAATGTATGAAAAAGTTTAATAATCATGATTTAACTCTGCCTCTCTCCCCCCTCGCTCTCTATCTACCGCTCTCTCTCCCCCCCTCTCTCTCTCTCAATTTTCTTTTTCTTTTCATTATGTTCGATTGAAACAGATTAACGCTATCAGCTCCCTCTCTATATCTTTCTCCTACATTCTTTCTTATTATATTTTTTCTGTATAGCATGTCATTTTTCTTCCATTTCTTTCTATATAATAAAAAAAGAAATGATCCATTATTTAGCTGAGGTAACGACACTCATAAGAAATAAGAATTTGGCGGCAAAGCAAAACCAGAAAATCAGGATTTACATTTTTGCATTTCATCTTGGACAATTTAGACGGTCTCATTTTTAACCAGAGGATGTAACAAGATGATAACGGTCGTACAATTAAGAACACGAGTATGAATGAATAGATTTATTTACATTTTGTATTTCATCTTAGACGATTTGGACGGTCTCATTTTTAACCAGAGGATGTTGCAAGATGATAACGGTCGTACAATTAAGAAACACGAGTATGAATGAATAGATTTATTTACATTTTTGTATTTCATCTTAGACGATTTGGACGGTCTCATTTTTAACCAGAGGATGTTGCAAGATGATAACGGTCGTACAATTAAGAAACACGAGTATGAATGAATAGATTTATTTACATTTTTGTATTTCATCTTAGACGATTTGGACGGTCTCATTTTTAACCAGAGGATGTTGCAAGATGATAACGGTCGTACAATTAAGAAACACGAGTATGAATGAATAGATTTATTTACATTTTTGTATTTCATCTTAGACGATTTGGACGGTCTCATTTTTAACCAGAGGATGTTGCAAGATGATAACGGTCGTACAATTAAGAAACACGAGTATGAATGAATAGATTTATTTACATTTTTGTATTTCATCTTGGACGATTTGGACGGTCTCATTTTTAACCAGAGAGCGTTGCAAGATGATAACGGTCTTACAATTAAGAAACACTAGTGTGGATGAATAGATTTATTTACATTTTTGTATTCCATCTTGGAAGATTTGGACGGTCTCATTTTTAACCAGAGGGCGTTGCAAGATGATAACGGTCGTACAATTAAGAAACACTAGTATGGATGAATAGATTTATTTACATTTTTGTATTTCATCTTGGACGATTTGGACGGTCTCATTTTTAACCAGAGAGCGTTGCAAGATGATAACGGTCGTACAATTAAAAACACTAGTATGAATGAATAGATTTCTTCACATTTTTGTATTTCATCTTGGAAGATTTGGACGGTCTCATTTTTAACCAGAGGGTGTTGCACGGTGATAACGGTCGTACAATTAAGAAAAACTAGTATGAATGAATAGATTTCTTCACATTTTGTATTTCATCTTGGAAGATTTGGACGGTCTCATTTTTAACCAGAGGGTGTTGCACGGTGATAACGGTCGTACAATTAAGAAAAACTAGTATGAATGAATAGATTTCTTCACATTTTTGTATTTCATCTTGGAAGATTTGGACGGTCTCATTTTTAACCAGAGGATGTTGCAAGATGATAACGGTCGTACAATTAAGAAACACTACTATGGATGAATATATTTATTTACATTTTTGTATTCCATCTTGAACGATTTGGACGGTCTCATTTTTAACCAGGGGATGTTGCACGGTGATAACGGTCGTACAATTAAGAAACACGAGTATGAATGAATAGATTTATTTACATTTTTGTATTCCATCTTGAACGATTTGGACGGTCTCATTTTTAACCAGGGGATGTTGCACGGTGATAACGGTCGTACAATTAAGAAACACTACTATGGAATAGATTTATTTACATTTTTGTATTCCATCTTGAACGATTTGGACGGTCTCATTTTTAAACAGGGGATGTTGCACGGTGATAACGGTCGTACAATTAAGAAACACTAGTATGGATGAATAGATTTATTTTACATTTTTGTATTTCATCTTGGAAGATTTGGACGGTCTCATTTTTAACCAGAGATGTTGCAAGATGATAACGGTCGTACAATTAAGAAACACTAGTATGGATGAATAGATTTATTTACATTTTTGTATTTCATCTTGGACGATTTGGACGGTCTCATTTTTAACCAGAGGGCGTTGCAAGATGATAACGGTCGTACAATTAAGAAACACTAGTATGGATGAATAGATTTATTTACATTTTTGTATTTCATCTTGGAAGATTTGGACGGTCTCATTTTTAACCAGGGGATGTTGCAAGGTGATAACGGTCGTACAATTAAAGAACACGCGTATTAATATATATATATTAACAGAAACTCTATGGCTTCCCAGAATTCCGTTCCATTTGTCAACAACCTAATAGATGCCTTGCTCATAAAATTCTTAACCTAACTACAAATTCTATGGTTTGTGCTTGGAGCATTTTGTTTACAAGACTTTCGCACATTTTTAAGTCTATAGCTTTCATGCAGTGTCGGAGTTTTTTTTGTGTTCTTTTTTCTGTTAACAGGCCATATTTCCTTGTGGTTTACCGTGTGATCTTCCCCTTTAAACATGTGACTTCATTTGTTTTTCAGGTTGCTTTTAGGGAGGGGGTGTTTTTTTGTGTGGTTCTTTATGTAATTGATGTCATAGGTTTCCTTCGCAACATGACGTCATTTTCAGTTCTCTTTTGTGATAGTTGGCGAGTTTCTCACTTCTCTTGCTCTGTCCTTCTCTTTCTCATGTCTCTTCTTTTTCTCTTTCTCTTTCTTATTTCTCCGCTCTTTCCTTCTCTTCCATTCTCTTCTTTTTCTTTTTATTTCTCAATTCCTCCCTCTTTCATTCTCTTTCTCACTTACTTCTTTTTCTCCTTCTCACTTCTCTCCCCTTTCCTTCTTTTTCTCCTTCTCACTTCTCTCCCCCTTTCCTTCTTTCTCTTTCTCACTTCTCTCCCTCTTTCATTCTCTTTCTCACTTTACTTATTTTTCTTCCTCTTCCTTCTATTTCTTTTCTCAATTCTCTCCTCTTTCATTCTCTTTCTCACTTTTCTTCTTTTTCTCTTTCTCTTTCTTCCCTTTCTCTTTCTCACTTCTCTCCCTCTTTCATTCTCTTTCTCACTTTCTTCTTTTTCTCTTTCTCTTCCTCTTTCCTTCTCATTTTCACTTCTCTTTCATTCTCTTTCACTTTCTTCTTTTTCTCTTTCTCACTTCTTCCCTCTTTCCTTCTTTCTCTTTCTCATTCTCTTCTCATTCTCTTTCTTCTTTCTCACTTTCTCCCCTCTTTCATTCTCTTTCTCTTTCTCACTTCTTCCCTCTTTCATTCTCTTTCTCTTTCTCACTTTCCTCCCTCTTTCATTCTCTTTCTCTTTCTCACTTCTCTCCCTCTTTCATCTCTCTTCCTCTTTCTTCTCTTTCTCTTCTCACTTCTCTCCTCTTTCATTCTATTTCACACTTTTCTTCTTTTTCTCTTTCTCTCCCTCTTCCATTCTCTTTCTCTCTTTTTCAATAGTCTCCTTTTTTCTTTCCCTCCCTCTTACCTTCTCACTTCTCTCCTTTCTTTCTTTCTCTTTCTACCTTCTATTCCTCAACTCCTCTCTTTCTCTTTCTCTCTTTCCTTCTCTTTCTAATTTCTCTTCCTCTTTCATTCACTTTCTCACTTCTCTCCCTCTTCCATTCTCTTTCTCTCTTTTTCAATAGTCTCCTTTTTTCTTTCCCTCCCTCTTACCTTCTCACTTGTCTCCTTTCTTTCTCTTTCTACCTTCTATTCCTCAACTCCTCTCTTTCTCTTTCACTCTTTCATTCCCTTTTCTCATTTCTCCCACTCTTTTCTTCTCTTTCACATTTGTCTCTCCCATTCCTTCTCTTATCTCCCACTTTCCTTCTCTCTCTCTCACCTCTCTTCTTTTCTTTCTAGCATCTCTCACTCTTTCTTTCTCACCTCTCTTCTTATAGTTAGGTTAAGAATCTTATGAACATGGCATCTATTAGCTTGTTGACAAATGGAACCAAATTCTAGGAAGCCAGAGAATTTCCGTTAATATATATATATATATATAATATATATATAATATATATATATATATATATATATATATATTATATTTAAATTTTTACTTGAAGGCACTTACAACGCATGTATCGCATAAAATTCGATACTTTTTCTTATAGAAAATGAACTTGACAAGTGTAATCCCAGTAAAGGATGGCTCGATGTGTAGAATACCGTACAGACTGTTTCGACTTTATTAAGTCTCATCAGCGGTATATACTAACGATTTCCCTCCGACAGAAATCGAAATATATACTTTATTCAGCAACGTTTCTAAAAATAAACAAACATCCAAAAATCTTATATATATATATATATATATATTAATACGCGTGTTCTTTAATTGTACGACCGTTATCATCTTGCAACGCCCTCTGGTGTTCACATTTTCGTTTCTCTTCCACTTTCCTTAACACCACTCCCTCTTTCTTTCTCTTTTTTTTTTACTTCTCTCCATCTTTCCTTCTTTTCTTCAATTCTCTTCTTCCTCTTCCACACATTCTTTCTCTATTTCCTTTTATTTCCCGCGTCTTTTTCTCTTTCCTCCTCTTTCTCATTTCTCTTCTATCTCTCCATGCTCTCTCCTTCTCCATTCTTCCTTTCTTTCGTTCTTTCTTTCTTTCTTTCTTTCACTATCTCATATCTTCTCGTCATTTCTTCTCTTTCTCTTTATTCTTCATTCATTTCTCTATCTCTTTCCCTCTCTTTCTCACTTTTACCAGTTTTACCCCTCACTTTCTCACTCTCTCTAATATTTTCTCTTTCTCACTTCATTCTCCCTCAATTCTTTTATTCTTTCCTCCTCTTTCTCACTTCTTCATTCTTAATTCTCTTTTTCTTTTCTATTCCTTCCTCTTTCTTTCACTTTCTAAGTGCTCCTTCCCTTCTCTCTCCATTTCCTTCTCTTTCAAACTTCTTTCTTTCTTTCTTTCTGTCACATGCTCAGTCCCTTTTTCTTTCTCACTTTCTTTTACATTCTCACTCTCTTCACTTCTCTTGTTTGATTCTCTCCTTTTTTTTCTCTTTCAGTTCACTCCCTCTTACATTCTCTTTCTCACTTTTCTTCTTTTTCTTTTTCTCTTTCTCTTTCCTTCGCTTCCATTCTCTTCTTTTTTTCTTCCTCTTTCTCACTTCTCTCCCTCTTTCATTCTCTTTCTTTCTTTCTCAATATTCTCTTTTTTTCTTTCTCTCTCTCTTGCCTGCTAACTTCTCCCCTTACTTTCTCTTTCTACCTTCTCTTTCTCTCTTTTCTTCTCTTTCTAATAACTCTTCCTCTTTCATTCCCTTTCTCATTTTTCCCACTCGTTTCTTCTCTTTCACATTTGTTTCCCTTCTTCCTTCTCTTATCTCCCACTTTTCTTTCTGTCTCTCACCTCTCTTCGTTTCTTTCTAGCTTCTCTCACTCTTTCTTTCTTACCTCTCTTCTTGTAGTTAGGTTAAGAATCTTATAATTATCTCTGTCCCTTTTTCCTTCTCTTTCGCACTTCTTTTACATTCTCAGTCCCTTCACTTCTTGTTTGATTCTCTCCTTTTTTTCATCTTTCATTTCACCCCCCTCCTTCACTACTTTACCCTTTCCTTTCTGATTTATATCCCTCTTTCCTGCACTTCACCCTCTCTTTGCTTCTCTTTCTTACATTTTCTTCCCCTTTGCTTCCCTTCCTTTTTCCTTCACTTCTCCTCTCATTCTTCTCTTCTCTCATTTTCTTTCTTTGGCGCCAAAAAATATCAAGAAACAAAAAATGCCTTTTCTTTTTGTCTTTCTTTGATTCTATAACTTCTTTCATCTTTTTATTCAGCCATAGCTTTTTTTAAGCACCGTCCGTATCCTCTTTCCTTTTTAAAACACATTTGAATATTCATTTTTCTTTTGATTTCCCTCTTAATTTATTAAAAAAGAATTCTTCGGTTCTAAACGAAAGTTGTCACGATATTCCTCGCCTCATTTTCTTTCCAGTCAAATAATTATTCTCTTTGTCTCCTTGCTGGTGAATTTTCTTTTTTCTTCATTTCGTGTTCAAGGCCTACTTGGGATAATTTTTAGTTCTTTCACATCAATACTCTCATTTGGCGTTTCTAGAGTACTCCAAATTAAAAAAAAGGACCATATTACCTTTAGGCACCCCTTTTTGATCGTGATTAAGAAAGGACATGTTTTTCATTTACACCGTCAATATCCGATTGTTTTAACAGACGATTTTTAGATTAATTTAAATTATAAAACTAACCCCTAACCCCAACCCTAACCCCTAACAAACAACCGGATATTGACGGTGTATTCGAGATCTAGAAAGGTGCCTAAGGTTGATATGGTAAAAAAATATTTTTCAAAACATTCTTAGGCGAAAACGGTTGTTTATTTTCATTAGAGCAATGTTGGTTGTTTTTTGTGTTTTACGGCATATTAACCCTTTTTGGGTCATGTAATACCGAAAGAAGTCATTTTGATAAGCAAAAAACTCAGGGTACTTACAGTACCTGCTGCTGCTTAACTGGTCACTTAATTAAGTATTGAGCAGTCTGTTATCAATGCTTTGTCTCTCATCCTTTCCTTTGTGCTGGCTCTGATGACGCAAGACTTAATTTATTTTTCTCAGCCATCGTTATTACTGGAAAGCCCAAAAGGGTTCATCCGCGCGGTGAGAAGATGGATTACTTAGGAACAGATGACCATTACGTCTGCTCTCATCGATAAACCGCCAAATTCTAACTATTCTCAGTTCCCTTCACACGCTTTGCCTTTAGCTAATGAGAAATCAAAGACTAGGTCAGTGAAAGGTACACTGCTGTCAATCACTTCTATAACGGTCACGCTATGATTCAATGGTGACTTTCCATTTACAAATACCGTTTTTTAAATTCTACTACACTACAGTACATAATTCGTTGGCAACCCATGAATTATGTAGCATGGTTAAGGAAATAGATAAGTTTTTAAAAAAATCAACGGAAAAATCTTAAGTCCAAATCAACAAGTAAATAAATAAAATTGTGATACCACATCGAGATAAGAACGGAGACAGGGTGACTGACCTTTCTTTGTCACATCTGAGTTGATGAAAAGGCGATTAGAATTAGATTAGATCTAAGAATCTTTGTAGATAAGAATAGAAATACGAGTCACCGACCATAAAGAAGGTGTGATGGTGATCTGACCGGAAGTGGGCGTGGTTAAGCAGGCGTAGGCACTCGGGCAAGAATGGGCGAGGCCAAGTGAAGTTAGGTGAATATAAGCATTCGATTTTGACAGTGCCAAGTTCACAATTAGTCAGTTTCTTATAAATGCCGTCACCCCAGCAAAATAATGGACCATTCCATTTTTAAAATAAAGAAAGAAAAGGAATAAAAAGGTCATGCTTCAGAGAAAAACAATATTGTAAGATAGATAGAAAGAGAGTGGGAGAAAGATAGAAAGAGGGGTTGACTGTGCGGAAGTGATAGCGCTAATCTGTTTCAATCAAATATAAGGAAAATATGAAAAGAGGGAAGGAGAGAAAAAAGAGTGAGAGAAAGTAAAATCAAGGTTATAATACTTTTTCAATTTTGAACTATTTGGCAATAGCTCTTAAGTAAATATATCAAATGTTGTAATAATTAAATTATCATACTCTGGTATATCAACAGGTTCTGCTAGTATAATAAAATAATCTTAATTCCATCAGGTGGTTATCAAGCAGATTGTAAATTGTAGTCCCTACGTTAAACACACATTCTTCTAAAACATTACTACAAAGGGTAATTCAACACACTCTTAGACTTTACCTTACTCTAAGAAAACTAATATTAAAATGACTAGTAAGTAAGTAAAGTTGTCGGGGTGGCCTAAAGTTGGTATCAGCAAGACAGCGAGGGAGTCTATCGCTTTTTTCCTAGCGCTAGACCAAGGAGATTGTTTTGGCATCGGAGTCGGGGCACCACACCTACCATCAGCTCGTTACTTTACCGCACAGATCCCTGTGCTACTCATATGCTGAGTTGGCGAGGATCCCATCGGCAATGCCTGAGGAATGTCCCCCAGGGATCTCGCTGTTAATATGACCGAAGCCGACTGAACTCTGCTAAAAACAGTCATTTTCCCCCGCGAGAGAAACTGTTTCAGCTTTTATGCCTCCTCAACGGCCGAACCACTCCAACCTACAAGGTAACAAGACGCCTACACGAATCCCCACTCACAATCTGGAGATTCCGAGTTCAATCTGTATTTTCGTTAGGTAATTTACTTTTCTCGCTACAATTGGTATTTCCTAAGATTAGCATAGCTGTGGCACAAGGCCTGATTCTGATTCACAAGGCGCTTAGTAAAATGGCTAATTCTCAGTTATCTTACGAACTCGTAATGGGTAAGAAAACTACACTAAGACGAATAAAGAATGTGTACACAAGAAAAGAAAACGTTATCTTGTTTATTCATTCCACCCAAAAAGATGAAACAGCGTGGGGTCACGATGAAAGAATTTTCTAGTAAAAAGAAAGATTTCTTTTCATATCCTTCTTCTTTTGAAATTTTACACCAAATGGGGGGCAGCAGAATTTTTCAGTAAAAAAGCTGTATTAACAACACCAAAAATACTAAGATACTCTTTTATTTTGTGATTACTATTTGTATATTTATCTAGAACTTGGGGTTTCCTGTTTTTGTCATTGGAAACAAACAAGGGAGTTTGAGATCCTTTGCTTTGAAGAAAGGCATCAACATATTCTGTCTCCCAAACCAGGGGTCCATCGCATCATCACAGATTCTTGTCGCAGACTTGAGAAGGATGGCTATATATCTATTAATAATGGAGATTCGCATCCGGTTTTTGTCTGTAACAAAAACTATTTTCACTGCTTACGTCACTATACCCGAAATCGTCATAACATAGAATAAATACACTCAAAATTTGAGCATGCAACATTAGACAGTCCTCATTGTTTTTAAAACAAGTTTTAATAGATACATCCCCAGTATCATATATACATATATATTTTGTTTTATTTTAATAGATATTCAAAGTTAATAGAACTTAGTTTCGATTTCAAATTGTTTTTTTTGTTACTCCTTTAATAAATTTGATGATTTCATGATTTATGGTTCAAACTCTCTGAGATTTAATTTTTAACTTCCACTTCCTCAAGCAATATCTTTCAAAAATTTATTTTGCTAGTATGATAAATACATATTAATATAATGGAGATTATGTATCTATCTGTCTGTCAACATCATAGTTCCCTCATTTATTTACGTTATATTCTCAATGCTTATTGAATAATAGTTATTTTTTATCTTAATTAGCACTTTATATTATTAAAAATTAAAATTAAAGTCTACCTGAGATAGATTTGCCTCAAAATCGACCATGTTATTTACATTCATTTACCTCATACCCCACTTGTATGGGCACAAGGTCTTGTTTTTATGTGGGATCACCCACGAGCCGAGACTCATGGGTGGCAAGTGGAAATTTTGAATCGATCCCGTTGACATTCCGCCTCAAGAAGGGCACCTCAGGCGCTGGGCAATAAACCCAGCCCTGTCCCATTTCGGCAGGTCATATTCAGGAAAAAAGTTTTTAGTGCATATAAGCATATATTGTTGAAAACAGTCTAACAGTATAAAAGCAATTTGGCTGTACAGGCAAGCAATAAGCATACACAAGACATCTCAATAGCAGGAAATAATAATAATAATAATAATAATAATAATAATAATAATAATAATAATAAAACTTAACCTACGATGTATAAGACGCAAGACAATTTTTTGGACCTAAATTTAGGAAAAAAAGTGCGTCCTATATGCCGCCAAATACAGTATATATCAATTCTAGTCTTCCTAAAGTGTACGATCGTTATCATCTTGCAACACCCTCTAGTTAAAAACGACACGGCCCAAATCTTTCAAGATGAAATGCCAAAATGTAAATCCTGATTATCTGGTGTTGCTTATCCACCGAATTATTTCTTATGAGTGCTTTTACCTCTACTAATTAATGGACCATTCCGCTTTGTTCTTATAAAGAAAAAAAGGGAAGAAAAAAGACAGGTTGCACAAAAAATATTTTTAAAAAAGAATGAGAGAAGGAGAAAGACAGAGATTGGTTGAATATGTGGAAGGGATAACGCTAATCTGTTTCAATTGAAGATAATGAAAAGATGAAAAGAAGGAAAGAAAGAAAAAGAACGAAAAAGAGTTAAATCTTATTATACTTTTTACATATTGAGCAATATATTGCAATAGTCCTTAAGTTAACATATCAGACATTGTAATAAAGAAATATAGTCTAAATTGTTACAAGAGGTGTATATATATATATATGTATATATATATATATATATATATATAGCTTAAACACTATGAAAGATATGAGACAGTCGCTAAAAAAAGATTAGGAAACGATTGGAGAAAAATGTCAGTCTATCCTGCACATCCTCACCACACCCGAAAATATATTTAAAAAATAAACAGCACGTGTTCTCTTATCGGAACCAGTAAAATTCACTAACCCGAGGACGTTTTATATATATATATATATATATATATATATTATATATATATATAGAGAGAGAGAGAGAGAGAGAGAGAGAGAGAGAAAGGAGAGAGAGAGAGAGAGGAGAGAGAAAGAGAGAAAAAAAAAATCATATATATATATATATATATATATATATATATATATATATAGGATGTTCGGGATAAATTTGACAGTTTCATAGGGAAAATGAAAAAGTGCTCGGTAACTACAAAATTTTATGGATTGTAAAGAAATTCATCAGGCACTGGAATTACAATATTCTCAACAAGTCTCACTCGAAATATCCGCCATTAGCGTCGATCACGGCCTCAATCCTGCTCCGGAATCTGGAGCAAGCTGATGTTACAGTTTCCCTGGGAAGGGTCTCAAAAACTACCTTAATTCTGTCGATTTTGTAGTACTGGTGCGGTGATTGATGTCTCTCTCAGCAGCGCGCCATAAACATAATAATCCATGAGGTTAAGATGAGGGGAGTTCAAAGGCCAAATATTGGGACATTTTTTTACTTTTCCAGAGGTGTGGCAGAGGGCAGAATCCTGCTGCCATACATATGGCCTACCATTGGCTACCCTTGTTATCCAGGACTTGACTACAGGGTTTAGCAACTCCACGTGGGCGTCTGAATTCAACCTGATACCCTCTCTGAAAAAAGTCGGAGGCATCAGACCACCCTCAGAGGACGCACATCCGAAAACCATCACAGTTTGGGAAAATTTAGTCTGCATGACACGAAGAGTGGCCTTTGGACTGTATCCAAGCCATCTGTTATTCTTCGTGTTGTGCTTTTGATCTTGGCAAAGGTTTTTCTCATCGGAAAAGAACCAGATTGTTTGAGGCTTAGTATGATGTTTCATTTTGCTCAGAGGTTTCTTCGCCTTTGTCAGACGATTTTCACGGGTCTTTTCAATTGACCTCTGCGACGCTTGTATGAGTAGAAAGTCTTCATTGAATGCAAACTTCATGGTAGAGTCTGAAACATTCAATTCACGTGACAAAGCCCGAATTCAAATGGATGGGTCCTCCAACACTTTTCTGCAGATTTTCGTGGAATTCTGCTGTACGAACGCAATCAGATCGTCTGTTATGTTGTTTTCTTCTAGTCACAGCCTCGTAGTCACCATTGCAATTCTCCAATTCGTGCCTGAGTGTTTTACAGTGTTCAGGGAGCATTGGGCAGCAACCATAATTTTTTATTTTGATGGCTGGTGCAGATCATCATGATACACATTATTCTCTTACAGGATTCAGGTGGGTTCCAATCATCCATTCTATCTGTCATCACGTATATGAATGAGAAAGTGTTCAAGCTTTTCAATGATGCGTAGTGTGCGTCAATACCTCCAACCTAAGGAGAAAAATAACCAAGTATAAGTATGTCAAATTTATCCAAACACCCTATATATATGTACATATATATATATATATATATATATATATATATATATATATGTATATTCATTTTTTATCTCGTATACAGTATTTCATTTTTATTCAGATAGTCTTTTCCCTATACCTTGAAAAAGGGTGGATGTTCACCCGAAATATCAGAATTGATCGAATCAGGGACAGAAAAACAGTGGAATATTAAAATTCTGTTTTTTTTTCCAATGCTCCAAAAACAACCACCCCAAAAAACAACAGTCATGAGAACAAAGTTAATACATAACACACACACACACACACACACATATATATATATATTTACAGAAAGATAGATAGATAGATAGAGAGAGAGAGAGAGAGAGAGAGAGAGAGAGAGAGAGAGAGAGAGAGAGAGAGAGAGAGAGAGAGAGAGAGTGAGAGAGGAGGGGCTTACGCTCGTAAGTGATTCAGATTCGAATCAAACACGTTCTTCAATGGGTTAATATTGACATACTTAGAAAACAAGAACAGTATTGAAATTACAGAAAATCCATCGAAAAGTAAATATTTTTCAAACCAATAATTTGGACATATTTAAAAAAAAGGATAAAATTATTATTTCCGATTATAAATCAAGGAATAGCCAATGAATAAATTATTTTGATAAAAATATTTTTGATGAGCGAAGTTTCAGTGAAAGATTGACTGAATAGTATTCGGGAGCCTCCGGCTATTTTCGTGAATTTCCGTAAGACCTTCGTGAAAATCTTCAATACTCATCATTGGCTCGCGGTAATTTTACTCCGTTTAAAAAAGGACAAAAACATGAGGAGAGAACGTCATTGTGCCTGAAACGCTGTTTCGACAATAGACGTACCTACATCTTCGCACACACACACACACACACACACACACACACACACACACACACACAAACTACGACTCTCATACGTACCTTCCTCTTTTAACACACACACAAACAGAAAATTACAAATACAGAGACACACACGTGCAAACGCAATACTCTATCTCACTCAGACGTACCTTCATATTTTCACACACACACACACACACATGAAAGCACACACATGCAAACGCAGACAGATTATCCCCGTCAGACGTGCCTTCATCTTTTACACACACACAAATGCACACACACTATCTCTTCCAGAGTAACTTCCTCTTCCTGTTCACACACACACACACACACACACACACACACACACACACACACACACGCACGCGCGCACACACACATACACACACTATCTCGCTCAGATGTACCTTCTTCTTTTCAAACACACACACACATACACACACACGTTCAAACGCACACACCCTATCTCTGTAAGAAGTGACTTCCTCTTTTTCACACACACACAACACGCGCGCGCGTTATTTCTCTCGCTCACTCTCATTCTCGAACACTCACTCTGTCGATTTTTCATCTTCACTCCCATTGTGTTTCCGTCTCTGTTTCTCTTTCTCACTCATTCTTTATCGCTTTCCTTCTCAATCTTTCTCTCTCACTTTAAATCTCTTTATATCACTGTCTCTCTTTCCCTGTATCTTTGTCTATCTGTGTCTATCTGTCAGTCGTTCTCTGTCTCACTTTCTCCCTCTCTCTCTCTCTTTTTCTCTCTCTCTCTCTCTCTCTTTATCTCACTCTATCTCTGACAGTCTTTCTGTCTCTTTCCATCACTATCTCTCTCTCTCTCTGTCATTTTTTCTGTCTCACTTTCACTCTCTCTCTCTATCTCACTCTATCTTTGACTGTCTTTCTGTCTCTGTCCATCATTATCTTTCTCTCTCTCTTACTCTTATTCTGTCATTTTTTCTGTCTCACATTCGGTCTCTCTCTCTCTCACTGTCTCTCTCTCTGTCTCTCTCTATTTATCTGACAGAATTTCTGTCTCTGTCCATCACTCTCTCTCTCTCTCTCTCTCTCTCTCTCTCTCTCTCTTCTCTCTCTCTCTCTCTCTTACTCTTATTCTGTCATTTTTCTGTCAACTTTCACTCTCTTTCAATATCATAGTATCTTTTAGCAAAAGTGTTTAAATTTTTTTTTCAATAACCATCAAAAACGAATAAAACAATGTTTTCGGCATGAAATAACACAAGAACATTTGACATGCCGTAAAACCCCACCAACCAGCCTAATGATATTTAGCTGATCTGTTTATTTCTGTATATTCATGGTATAATGTAAATCCAAACTTCACAAAAATATGTTTAAAAATTGAGTTAAAAAAGTAACCATCACGAATTAATATAACGTGTACGGCATGGAATAATCCAACAAGGTTTGACATGCCGTTAAAATACAACCATCCAACAATTTTAATTAATAGGATGTAAAAAAATAACATTTCTTATTTTTTGTAAATTTTCATTAAAGACAAATCAGATCACTAGTCATTGTATATCTTGTATTTATTTTTAAGAAGACAAAAAATTAAAGACATTTTCTTTTATTTTTACCTTTTATCCACTTACACCAAATCATTGTTTGCTGAGAGAGAGAGAGAGAGAGAGAGAGAGAGAGAGAGAGAGAGAGAGAGAGAGAGAGAGAGAGAGAGACCATTGTTGGTTAATGGAAATCACTATATATATATATATACATCTTCATAAAACAAATATATTCACACACATACATACATGTGTGTGTGTAAAATTTCTCTATACTTCATTAAATTGAATTATATAATATATATATATATATATATATATATATATATATATATATATATACATACAGAGAGATATTTACATTAATATATATTAATATACATATACATATATATATTATATGAATATATATATATATACGTATATATATAAACATATTTACATATATGTACCATTATAAAGACATAAATATATATTCCTATATGTATATATATATATATATATATATATATATATATACATATATATATATATATATATATAATATCTACGTATATATATATATAAATATATATCTACGTATATATATATATAAATATATATATATATATATATATATATATATATATATATATATATTTACATATATGTACCTTTATACAGACATAAATATATATTCATATATGTATATATAAATACGTATATATATAAACATATATATATGTGTACATATATGTTTATATATATATGTACGTATTTATATATACACATATATATGTGTGTACATATATGTTTATATATATACGTATTTATATATACACATATATACGTATTTATTTATACACATAAATATATATACATCTCTATATAAATACATGTATACTCTGATCATACATTATATTATATTATATATATATATAATATATATATATATATATACATAAATTTATACATATATATATATATATATAATATATATATATATATATATATATATATATATGAACATACATATATACATATACATCTGAAGACATATATTCACACACAACTATACACATATATTCACACACAACTACGCACACACACAACTATACACATACACATATAACTATACATACCCACATAACTATACACACATACACACACACACACTTATATATATATATACATACATATACATTCCTATATATATGTGTGTGTGTAAGATTTCTTTGTATTACATTAAATTGAACACACACACATATATATATATTTATATATATGTATGTCTGTGTTCTCTCCGTGTGCGTCCGGGTATATTTATGTGTGTAGTGGTTATATTTGTTTTCCGAGAATCAAAGAAACCGTTCATCTTTATTCGAATCAGCAAACAACGGTTTTTAACTGGCTAAATCTAAAAGTGTCTGCCTTGTCGTTATTTTGTCGTTTATTTTTCCTGATATTTAAATGGCTTCTAAGAATCAAAGAGAAGAGACATCTTTTTTTAATCTAAAAGAAAACATTTTGTATCAGACCCAATAATAAAATTGTCTCTTCATCCTTTGTTTTCCAGGTGTTTATTTTACCAAATCTGGCAGTCCAAGAAAATGGTCATTTCATCTGAATCTCTCATAAAAAGTCGGTTTTTTTTTATATATGTAATCAAAATACTAGGCCGCCCTGTCGACTGGGGCTATAGAATACACAGACTGCAGCTCTGTAGAGGGGTAAACACCCCACTGGGGCCACCTGTTGGTTGTGCAGTCAGTTCATATCATGATTATCCCGACTGTATTCTTTAAATTGATCTTAAGGTAAAACTCACAAAATATTTCGTATAGGTGCCAGAAGGCGGTGGCTGAGCGTCACCCACAAGTTTATAATTTTAATAATTTATAAATACACATGAAATTAGTGCAAAATATTTCTATCAATCTATGAAAACAAATCAATATTTACCTACTACATTATATATACTAGCAACAGAAAACACCCTCCGGGCGTCGTAAAAATTAATTTTTGAAAGACATTGCCTGAGAGGGTGGGAGTTAAAAATTCAATGTCAGAGGGTTTGTATCATAAGTAAGCAAAATCCTCATATTTATGAAAGGAGTAAAAAAACAATTTGAAATGAAAACTGAGCCTCGTCCCTCTCAAATAAAATGTTGCATGCATGTAATAATCAAACAATCATTTTGAATATTTTACACATCAATTTTACACAAAATCGTAGGTATTTTTTTATTTATTTATAAAATTTTTAGTTAACTTCTTGTTACTGTAAAAAAAAAGGACGAGAGTAAAAAACAATTTTTAAAATTGCTTACTCAAATGTTGGGTGTATATAGCATAAGAATATTGTGATGTAAGCTGTGACGTAGTTTTTGTTACAGACAGAAATACAGACAATCTCCATTATTAATACTAGCAAAATAAAAAGACACCCTCCGAGCGATGTAAAATATTTTTTGAAAGATATTGCCTGAGGGGATGGGAGCTGAAAATTCAATGTCTTAGAGTGTGTACCATAAGTATGTAAAATCGTCAAATTTATTAAAGGAGTAAAAAAAAAAGAAAGAAAGAAAGACAATTTGAAATGGAAAAAGGTTCCGATAACTTTAAATATTATATTAGAATAAAACAATCTATATATAAATATATAACACCGGGCATCTATTTATTGAAACAATGAGGATTGTCTAACGTTGCATGCTCACATTTTGAGTGTATTTATTCTATGTTATGACGTTGGATTATGTGCTGGGTAATGTGACGCAAGCAGTGACGTAATTTTTGTTACAGACAAAAACTGGAAGCGAATCTCCATTATATATATATATATATATATATATATATATATATATATATATATATCGTGTAAAGACTAGCAAAACTAACGAGACGTGAAAGGCCGAAAACCGGTGTCTGTGGATGATTTTAATATATGTATATCCCAAACCCGGTAAAGCCCTTGGGAAGTGGATTTAGCTGACGGTCACCACATTCCGCATTAGCAAGGCTCTCTGTTATTTACGGATATGAGCTCTCTGTGACCGTAACATACGTATGTATATATGCATTTATCAGTTAAAATTCTGCTTCTGGTCGGCAGATGCTGAGGGTTTAGGTAATCGGACTGAATGAACATTTCGTGGGTTTCGTTCTCTGCTGGTGATATCCTACTAAGTATAGCTACTGAAGAGACGTGAAACGTTGAAACTCTGTGTCTATGGATGACTATAATACAATATATATATTTATATATATAAGTAGTAAGTAAGTAAATAAAGTCGTCTGGGTGGTCTAAAGTCAGTATCAGTCAAAGCGAGAGAGTCTATTTTTCACTGGCGCTAGGCCAAGGAGATCATTGTTGGCATCTGAGGTGGAGCGCCACACCTACCATCAACTCCTCACTTTACTGCACAGAACCCTGTACTACTCATACGCTGATATATATATATATATATATATATATATATATATATATATATACAGTGTGAGATGGTCACTGTTTCAGCTTTTGCTGGAATGGCGTACCAAAGGCAGTATTATTGGTAGATTGCTCAATATAAAATAGAGCTGTCATATGATATAATAATATAAATAAATAAGTTATATAATATAATAAGATAAATGATAAGATAAATAATAATAAGATATTATATAATATAATAAGATAAATATATAAAGGTTTTACATATCTATTTATTAGGTGACAATTAGGTGATGATTGCATCGCATGAAACCAATATGGTTGTGAATGTTCCTTTGTCACCTAATAGATATATATGTAAAACCTTTATATATTTATCTTATTATATATATATACATACATATATATATATATATATATATATATATATATATATATATATATATATATGTGTGTGTGTGTGTGTGTGTGTGTGTGTGTGTACTGGGATAGGTATATAGATAAGTATGAACAGGATTTATTTTTAAATCTGGGAATAAAAAAAAGAAAAGAAAAATTTAGAATCTTTATGAAAGTACTGAAAATGTACGAACGTGTGTAAAATGTATTATCTATTAAAAGATTTTTTTTCTGTTTGAATCTAAAAACATGAAAACATTACAAGTTTTAATGGATGTACTTAAATGAAAAACTATTTTTTATTTAATTGGAGATTTTTTGTTTGGAATGTCAGACTAAAATAAAGAAAACAAATTTTTTTTCAAGTCTACAAGAAAACAGGGTCAGCTCAGTCGGTAGAGCGTTCGACTAGAAACCACGGTAATCCTTAACTTGTTCCTCGTAAATTGCTACCATAAAATAAACTGAACCCTCATTTTATGTCCGTGTTTTTGCAATAAATGTTTTATTTTTCTTGCACACGTTATTTTACAACTTTTAGAATAAACACATTGAAGTCAATATCAAAATAAACAAATAAAATATATTTAGAATTGTAAAATAACGAGTGCAAGAAAAAGAAAACATTTATTGCGAAAACACGGACATAAAATGAGGGTTCAGTTTATTTTATGGTAGGAATTTACGAGGAACAAGTTAAGGATTACCGAAACCACAATGTTCCTAGTTCGATACCGACCCTCGTCAACTCAGTGTATGAGTAGCACAGGGATCTGTGCGGTAAAGTAAGGAGCTGATGGTTGATATGGCGCTCCATCTCAGACGCAAAAACAATCTCCTTGGTCTAGAGCTAGTGAAAAGAGGAGAGACTCCCTCGCTGATGGGCTGATAACGACTTTAGGCCATCCCGTCGACGATAAATATATTTACCAAACCCTCCGGAAGAGCACTATGTGACACAAGATTAATTTCTTAGGCGGAGTTTAACAGCTTTGAATTCAGAGTGTTCCTTCTCCTAGACTGGTTACCTAGCCATGCTTAAAGAGCCAAGTCTGTCCTGCTAGCACAAGGGTCTGTGCGGTAAAGTAAGGAGCTGATGGTTAATGTGGCGCTCTACGCAAAAACAATCTCCTTGGTCTAGAGCTAGTGAAAAGGGGAGAGACTCCCTCGCTGTCTGTCTGATACCAACATTAGGCCACCCCGACGACTTTACTTTTTACAAGAAAACAACAAGCATATCTAACACGTTATGTAGAAGATGGCATCTATGTTGTATCGTTACTTAGAAGTTGATAGAGAAATAACCTATAAGTTTGTTGGATAGAAGTGCGTGGTGTAATGGTTAGAGTCGTGGAAAATGGATTCGTCGACCCGAGTTCAAATCCTAGACGTGGCTATTTGCATTTCACCTTGCGCTAATACCCTTAGGAAAGGTATGAATCCATATATACATCCTCCAGTTATGGTTAGGGCAGACTGGGCCTCTTTATTCTTGGATAGGTAACCAGTCTAGGAAAAAGAAAACTCTGAATTCAAACCTGTTGAAATCCGCTTAAGAAATTGAACTTGTGTGGAGGGGTTGGTGAATATATGTTTGGTGGAGAGTCTTTTTTAAAATTATATTCTTATGATTTGGTGGCACGTGGTGTAATGGTTAGAGTCATAGGAATCCACGTTAATCAGTGATAAAACAAAAGAACCAACCAACTAACTGAAGTTAAGTAGCAATGAGTCTGATCAATAGGAATTATTTTCGAAGTTTCCTCCGGACATACATATACACACAACTTCCCTTTATATATGTATAAAGCAAGTAAAGCCGTCGGGGCGGCCTAATGTCGGTATCAGCCAGACAGCGAGGGAGTCTATTCCCTTTTCACTTGCGCTAGACCAAGGAGATTATTTTAGCATCTGAACTTTATTTAAATATAGATAGATAACATTTCGACGTTTATGGAAACCACATGGGAAAATAGCAATATCATTTTAATATGCATATTTGCTTTGTCTGCATTAACAGTAACTAATTTAATGTAAATTAAACCGTATGGAAAAGAATAGCGCTCATTGATATGAAAGTAAGAGGGAGAGACCGGAGAGAGAGAGAGAGAGAGAGAGAGAGAGAAGGAGAGAGAGAGAAGAAGAGAGAGAGAGAGAGCGAAATGAAGACAGAGAGCCAAACTGACATAGATTAATAGATGTCTACACGTAATTAACCTTTTTGATAACAGACCCACCTGCTCTGCAATTTGAAATTAACCTAATACTTTCAATCTACGATAGTTGTACACAACGAAACTAGCAGGTAACTAAGTATTTCTTACCCATTCCACCAATCGAAAACGACAACAACAAATATATAAACCCAGTTAAAGCCGTCTTCGAGGTTTTCTCACTTCCGCAGACTGCAGGTAAGTAAAAGTTTCCATTTTTCTGACAGTATAAATGAGTTGACCTTACAAATGCTCTCCAAAATTCTCTTAACGTCTTCTTAGCGTTAAATCATTTCAAAATATGCACGTAGCAAATAAACTAAACCGAAATTTACATAGGAACCAATACTCCAATAACACCGGAATGTTAAGCCAAACAGCGCTAAAATTTATATAAAAATAGTTGACCTTACCAATGCTCTCAAAAATTATCTTCGTAAAACATGCTTTTTCTTTAACGTTACATCATCTTAAATATGCACGTAGAAAAAAAACCCAAACAAACCGAATTAGTCAACTTCGACGCGGCATTGTAACGTACCTTCAGCGGCTTGAAAGGATTAAAATCAAAATATATCTAGGCGAAAAAGCAATCACCAATTAAGGTAAGAAAATAAGACAATAAGAAATAAGAAATTTATTTATCAATAGTAGGTACTAGTTATAAAGAATAAGTAAAAGAAAAACTTTATTTCTGTTAAACTACTATTGAAGCGTATGAGTAGCATAGGGATCTGTGCGGTAAAGTAAGGAACTGATAGTAGGTGTGGCGCTCCACCTCAGATGCTAAAATAATCTCCTTGGTCTAGCCCTAGTGAAAAGGGGATAAACTCCCTCGCTGATTGGCTGATACCGACATTAGGCCGCCCCGACGATTTTACTTACTTTTTACTTACTATGAAGGAAGGCCATACCTATTAGCGTGAAGCTAAGCCCATGGACATGACCACCCTTGGACGCTCACAGGAAACGAAACAAGACACACCAGACAACACAAACATATAGATATATATCATGAGACAAATTAGCCGTGTGAGAATCTAAATGCAAATCTGTTGTTTATAAGAGGCAATAAAATGCTTTTTCAAAAGTTTTTTTAAGGACAAAATAATTTACCGAAACAAGCTTCACCTTTACCTCCTTTTCTTCATCAAACAATACCGACTGAATAGTGTTCCAAGAATTAAGTGCATTAAAACGAATCGAATTATGCCCCAAACTAACCGTGTTGATGATAGGGAAATTAAACAAACCAGTTTGGTCAGCACGAGTGACCTGAGCATGGGTGAAGTCAACTGCAAAAGCATTCTGAACAGAAAGGTAGGAACATCAACGCCCCACAGAGACATGTAAGTAAAAACTCACCTCACTTATGGAAAATTTACTACAATCCCTTGTTGCGACCTTGATAGTGGTAAGAAGTAAATTACCTTTTTGATCTGGTAAGCATAGAGTCAAGAATAAACGTAATACTTCCAATCTATGATAGTTGTACACAACGAAACTAGTAAATAACTAGATATTATTACACATTCCACCAATTAAAAACGATAACAACAAATATAAACCCAATTAAAACCGTATTCGGGTTTTTCTCACTTCCCAGGATTGCAGGTAAGTAAAATCTTCCATTTTTCTGACAATACATACACACCCACTGCTCTTTATATATGTATAGATAGATAACATTTCGACGTTTATGGAATCCACATGGGAAAATAGCAATATCATTTTAATATAAATATTTGCTTTGTCTGCATTAACAATAACTAATTTAATGCAAATTAAACCGTATGGAAAAGAATAGCGCCCATTGATAAGAAAGTTAGAGAGAGAGAGAGAGAGAGAGAGAGAGAGAGAGAGAGAGAGAGAGAGAGAGAGAGAGACGCTGAGATGAAGACAGAGAGCCAAACTGACATAGATTAATAGATGTCTACACGTAATTAACCTTTTTGATAACAGACCCACCTGCTCTGCAATTTAAAATTAACCTAATACTTTCAATCTACGGTAGTTGTACACAACAAAACTAATAGGTAACTAGGTATTTATTACCCATTCCACCAATCGAAAACGACAACAACAAATATATAAACCCAGTTAAAGCCATCTTCGAGGTTTTCTCACTTCCGCAGACTGCAGTAAGTAAAAGTTTCCATTTTTCTGACAGTATAAATGAGTTGACCTTACAAATGCTCTCCAAAATTCTCTTAACGTCTTCTTAGCGTTAAATCATTTCAAAATATGCACGTAGCAAATAAACTAAACCGAAATTTACATAGGAACCAATACTCCAATAACACCGGAATGTTAAGCCAAACAGCGCTAAAATTAATATAAAAGAGTTGACCTTACCAATGCTCTCAAAAATTATCTTCGTAAAACATGCTTTTTCTTTAACGTTACATCATCTTAAATATGCACGTAGAAAAAAACCCAAACAAACCGAATTAGTCAACTTCGACGCGGCATTGTAACGTACCTTCAGCGGCTTGAAAGGATTAAAATCAAAATATATCTAGGCGAAAAAACAATCACTAATTAAGGTAAGAAAATAAGACAATAAGAAATAAGAAATTTATTTATCAATAGTAGGTACTAGTTATAAAGAATAAGTAAAAGAAAAACTTTATTTCTGTTAAACTACTATTGAAGCGTATGAGTAGCATAGGGATCTGTGTGGTAAAGTAAGGAGCTGATGGTAGGTGTGGCGCTCCACCTCAGATGCTAAAATAATCTCCTTGGTCTAGCGCTAGTGAAAAGGGGATAGACTCCCTCGCTGATTGGCTGATACCGACATTAGGCCGCCCCGACGACTTTACTTACTTTTTACTTACTATTGAAGGAAGGCCATGCCTAATAGCGTGAAGCTAAGCCCATGGACATGACCACCCTTGGACGCTCACAGGAAACGATACAAGACACACCAGACAACACAAACATATAGACATATATCATGAAACAAATTAGCCGTGTGAGAATCTAAATGCAAATCTGTTGTTTATAATAGGCAATAAAAAGCTTTTTCAAAAGTTTTTTAAGGACAAAATAATTTACCGAAACAAACTTCACCTTTACCTCCTTTTCTTCATCAAACAATACCGACTGAACAGTGTTCCAAGATTTAAGTGCATTAAAACGAATCGAATTATGCCCAAAACTAACCGTGTTAATGATAGGGGAAATTAAACAAACCAGTTTGGTCAGCACGAGTGACCTGAGCATAGGTGAAGTCAACTGCAAAAGCATTCTGAAAAGAAAGGTAGGAACATCAAACGCCCTACAGAGACATGTAAGTAAAAACTCACCTCACTTATGGAAAATTTACTACAATCCCTTGTTGCGACCTTGGTAGTGGTAAGAAGAAAATTACCTGTTTGATCTGGTAAGCATAGAGTCAAGAATAAACGTAATACTTCCAATCTATGATAGTTGTACACAACGAAACTAGTAAATAACTAGATATTATTACACATTCCACCAATTAAAAACGATAACAACAAATATAAACCCAATTAAAACCGTCTTCGGGTTTTTCACATTTCCCAAGATTGCAGGTAAGTAAAAGCTTCCATTTTTCTAACAATACATACACACCCACTGCTCTTTATATATGTATAGATAGATAACATTTCGACGTTTATAGAAACCACATGGGAAAATAGCAATATCATTTTAATATGCATATTTGCTTTGTCTGCATTAACAATAACTAATTTAATGCAAATTAAACCGTATGGAAAAGAATAGCGTTCATTGATATGAAAGTAAGAGGGAGCGGGAGAGAGAGAGAGAGACAGAGAGAGAGAGAGAGAGACAGAGAGAGAGAGAGAGAGAGTCATAGATTAATAGATGTCTACAAGTAATTAACGTTTTTGATAACAGACCCACCTGCTCAGCAATTTGAAATTAACTTAATACTTTCAATCGACGATAGTCGTACACAACGAAACTAGTAGCTAACTAAGTATTTATTACCCATTCCACCAATCAGAAACGAAAAGAACAAATATAAACCCAGTTAAAGACGTCTTCGAGGTTTTCTCACTTCCGCAGACTGTAGGTAAGTAAAAGCTTCCATTTTTCTGACATAATGTTATTCATTTTGATTAGGAAGTCCGTCGTATCAATTATGTAGGACTTTATTTCCTTAGCAATTTGTTATACGTAGTTTTTTTTTTTAAATAAGAAAATAGATTTAGAAACATAAACGCTTTTAGTGAACTGATTAACAAAGAATAATCGTGAACTCACTCGTACATTTTTAACTCTCAACACAACACAAAAATAAGAATAAGATTATTTTTCTAATTGCTTTTTTTTTAAATCTACATTTTTATTTGTAAAATGCTTTATAAATCACATTTAGGTAAAATTAACCATCATTCTCCTCAACCAGACTGAGAAAATCCAAATGTTTGTTGTAATCTGAATGCTTAGTGAAGAAAAAACAGAACCAGTGCTTAGACTTTTAGGAAAGCTTTATTACACTTTACTCTAACTACGATCTGACTGATGTTTTCAGACTGCTACTTTTTTTTATACATCTCAGATTTCCAAGGGGAGGTAATTAAGGTGGAGGGGGTTAGCTCAGTCGGTAGAGCGTTCGGCTAGAAACCACAAGGTTCCTAGTTCGATTCCGGTCCTCGCCAACTCAGCGTATGAGTAGCACAGGGATCTGTGCGGTAAAGTAAGGAGCTGATGGTAGGTGTGGTGCACCACCTCAAAACAATCTCCTTGGTCTAGTGCTAGTGAAAAGGAGATAGACTCCCTCGCTGTCTGGCTGATACCGACTCTAGGACGCTCCGACGACCTTACTTTACTTATTAGTACATTTAGTTCACTACTTCCGGTTCAAATTCACTTCAGTTTTAGGTCAATTGATGTTTAGTGAACATTCTGTAGTTGAAAAAACAAACAAAAAAAACAAATTAAAAAGGGGGAAATATTATTTAGCTGGTGGCCCAAGAAAGAGTGGTGCCCGAGTGTGACTCTTTTTATATAGAAAGCAGACCGGAAGAGAGAGGCATTGTGGTAGTGGGGTTTTATTTTCCCAGTACCCCACTCGTACCGGGTCAGGCACTAAGGCTCTATTTATGTGGGACCACCCACAAGCCGAGACTCATGGGTGGCGGGTAGAAAAATTGCGTCGATCCCGTCGGCATTCCCCCTCAAGGGGGAGGGGGCGCCTCAGGCGCTGAGCAATAAACCCAGCCCTGCCCCTTTAAGTCAAGGGGGCAGGTATTGCCTGGAGGGATGGCCCTCTGGGATCGACGCTATTAATTTACCATCTCACCGATCCAGTGGCCGACGCACACTGGACCCCCGTCCCGAAGGACGGGTTGGAGTGGGGTGGATGACTATAAAATCGAATGTCTGACAGAAGAAGGATTGAATTCGTGAAGTCGAACTCGTACGAGCATTACGGAATTGATAGAAAGTGACGTAGGATGGTGAGTGTAGAGCTGAAAGAGAACGTGGTCGAGTTTGACAATCCAAGTCGATTAAATTACATATCGGACGTAAAATGTCAAGAAAAAAAGAATGATTAATATTTTGTGTTGAGTCTTTACCTAAATTTGGATACCAATATCCGTGATACTAATGAAGGCAAATAGATGGTAAAAACATCGTGTATAAACGACCAAACTCACAAAAAAAAAAAACTTTAAAAAAAAACCCAGTATACTAATATTTCAGACTGTTATTTTTGTTCTCTTATATTTCCTTGAAATGATGTCCAGTTCTGGCGATGTAGTATCTTTTAGTTACAATTACGACAATCATTTCATTTGGCATTACATTTTTATTATAAATCCAACAAAATTTAGATTTAATGTAATGTTTCAAATCTTATTGCTATTGTTTTTGGAAAACGTAATACTTTTTAAGTTCCTTATATTATTTACGTCTCTTTGTTTAACATTATTTTTTTGCTTTTATTTAGATCTGATTATTATAACTGATAAATCAAATGTTTTCTTTTTTTGTCTTTTAACAATGGGACAATTTATTTCAGCAGCAATAAAAAAACATGCAATCTAATAAATAAAAATCGGTGCCGTTATAGTACATGGCCTAGCTTTTTGATTATGTTATAGTATGTGGCCTACATTTTTGATTCTGTTATAGCTTGTGGCCTACCTTTTTGATTCTGTTATAGTATGTGGCCTACCTTTTTGATTCCGTTAGAGTATGTGGCCTAACTTTTTGATTCCGTTATAGTATGTGGCCTACCTTTTTTGATTCTGTTATAGTATGTGGCCTACCTTTTTGATTCTGTTATAGTATGTGGCCTACCTTTTGATTCTGTTATAGTATGTGGCCTATCTTTTTGATTCCGTTATAGTATGTGGCCTACCTTTTTGATTCTGTTTATAGTATGTGGCCTACCTTTTTGATTCTGTTATAGTATGTAGCCTATCATTTTGATTCTGTTATAGTATGTGGCCTACCTTTTTGATTATGTTATAGTATGTAGCCTATCATTTTTGATTCTGTTATAAGTATGTGGCCTATCATTTTGATTCTGATATAGTATGTGGCCTACCTTTTTGATTCCGTTATAGTATGTGGCTTACCTTTTTGATTCTGTTATAGTATGTGGCCTATCATTTTGATTCTATATCATATGATCTATTATAGTATGTGGCCTATCATTTGATTCTATTATAGTATGTGGCCTATCATTTTGATTCTATTATAGTATGTGGCCTATCTTTTTGATTCCGTTATAGTATGTGGCCTACCTTTTTGATTCTGTTATAGTATGTGGCCTACCTTTTTGATTTTGTTATAGTATGTGGCCTACATTTATGATTTTGTTATAGTATGTGGCCTACCTTTTTGATCCCGTTATAGTATGTGGCTTACCTTTTTGATCCCGTTATAGTATGTGGCTACCTTTTTGATTCTGTTATAGTATGTGACCTACCTTTTTGATTCTGTTATAGTACGTGGCCTGCCCGGTTTGAATGTGTCCTGCCCCAGTAAGAGTATATTCATAGATATAAGTAGTAGGCAATTTATTGAAACTAATTATTTTTCACATATATTCAATTTCAAGAAATGCAATCCAGTCATAAGCTATATATACTAATTAGGAATAATTAAACAATTTGAGAGACGCTTACGGTTTGAACGTTTATGGAGAATATTCAGTGACATGTTTCATTTGAAAAAGGAATTTAAATCTTTGGTATATATATATATATATAATATAATATAAATATATATTATATATATTATATATATATATATATATAATTTTACCAGTTATGTTGCATCCCTTTTCCGTGCCGATCATTGTTACTCGACAGACACACTTACAGTTAATTTACAGACAGAAAATATAATTTATAAATTAGCTGATTTTATTGCATGAGGCTATTAAGATACTTATTCTCTCGTTTTGCCAATGGCTCTTCGTGCTTTGTCAGCATGTCATCAAGCAGGAGATTTTTTAAATGTAATATTCCGATAATCAAGTTTCCTCAAAGCATCAATGACATTGAAACTGTAATTATTTACAAGAAATGTACGCTTGACATTTATCTGCAAGCTTGCGTGCTGTTTCTCCAGTTTTCACTCTCTCATAGTCATTGCCTTGTGTCACACTTACATAAAAATTAACAAAATTTCATTAAACCCCGAAAACAAATCCGGAGCCGGAGCCCCTAAGTTGGTGTGATGCTGAAATCCAGAGCTACCCACGGGAGGTCGGAGAGGCCTCATCCGATCAATCGGGAGGTCGGAGAGGCCTCATCCTATCAATCGGATGGCCACATCAAGCCCTAGCACCTATATGATTGCCCCAACCCTATTGTCCTTATAGCAACCTCCAATCCTTCTTATAATATGGGTGCTAGAAGGCGGTGGCTGAGAGTCTACATATCCTGGGAATGCCGTTAAACTCTATCTGATAGTGAGGTTCCAGTTCTGGGGGTTTGGAGAATGTGGAGCACCCCTTCATCACCATTGCTCCCTGGTCCACTCTGACCCGGAGTGGTAGTATCTGTTAGGGTCCCATATATGGGTTGAATAGAAAAACATGAGTTTATAAACAAAATTGTATTATGCATTAAGAATTAATTTATTTCACAACTTTATCGGCATTAAATGACCCACCGAGGTTGATATGTCGTATAATAAAACCAAACCAAACTAAACTTGGATCGCAGCGGCAGTGTGGAGAGGGTGGATATGCTGCTTGGGCAACAGTTCATTCTCCATATGAACCTGCACAACCTATGTAGTTAAAAAAATTGGACACTACTCCATCGTCTCTTGTAGACCGAAGGATGCCAACACTTAGATGACAATAGAGTTAAAAGAAATTTACTCATCATTAAATCGTGCCGACAGCATGGATCCACATGACTTTTCACCGCTTAACCGTCCCTATTGTTAATTACTCCTGGCAGATTCTCTTGATCAGCATTTACTACCTGCGCAGAGCTGATCGATGTATTTGATCCTGGACGACCTACATTGGTGTGTTCATGTTTAGGTGTCCATAAGAGAATGTCACTTATAATATCGTCCTTGCTGCTCCAGCAGTGTCCAACATGTCTTATTTGACTATATCGAATGATTTGTGCAATAGGCGACAAGTGACCAGAGCTGCTTTTTTGTGGGGATCTACTTCTAGGATGTGTTCAAGACCCGCCCCCTCAGCATCTTTGTACAGTTCCCATCGAGATTTTTTCTCCAAACGTTTCGTTATGGTGCATAATCTATGTGGTAGCATAGATTATTGACAAGCACCTGTAGAATTGAACTAAAGTTTTTTAGGTATATCATATCTGGCCGGGAAGAGCTGTCATATCTTGATATATTGGAAGAAAAACTCTGTAAAGTTTGAGCTGATTTTTCTGTTCATATGCTGATTATTGTCGTCGTTTGTTTGTTGGTGTTACAGCATGCGAACCCATTGTTGGACTATTCAATACTGAATTATATGGTTTCAGCTATTTCCAAAAATTACATGGTTCCGTGCAACTAATAATGATAATTATTTGTAAAATAATAACTGCTTTAAGTAACTATTCTTAATACTACTATTTTGCAAACTGTTATATAGTTTAAAGTATTCCTATCTAATGCAAATAATTTGCTCACTGTTGTATGTTTTCAAGTATTCCTATTTTATACTACTAATTTGCACACCGTTGTGTGGTTTCAAATATTCCTATTTAATACTATTAATTTGCACACTGTTGTATGGTTTCAAGTATTCCTATTTAATACTACTAATTTGACTACTGTTATATTGTAAGGAATTACATGGTTCCAAATAACTAATAGTAGTAATCCTTAGTAAACGATTATTGCTTGAAGTAACTATTCTTAATGTATTACTTAACTATTTAGTTCAACCCGGCTCTCAGGTCCGCACGTTGAGTTAGTTACAAAAGGCAAATAAAGCTTTGAAAAGCAACAAGCGTTATTAATTAAGCATGTCTTAGTTGGAGGGTGAATAACCAACAAGAGAAGACTGAAGCAACAGGTAAAGAGAAACCAGACTAGACGGTGAGAAGACTAGACAAGGTAGAATTCAACATGGCGACTAGACGAGAACAGCAAATAAGTTATATGTATCTGTCTAATATCTGTCTAAAACTCTCTTCTCTCCCTATTACAAGATGTCTTTTTATATACCCAACGAGAAAGGCGTACATAACAGTTAGTCAATGTGGTGCAGTCATAGATTAACATTGACACGGCTACAGCTTGAAAGAATTCTCGCTTTCTCATAGAGATTAGATTTCCAAATGATCGATAATCTGTCTATAGTAGTCCATAATATACAGCATTAACTTTTTCAGCTGTTTAATACAGGGATCACCAAACTTTTTCTCGTGGTGGGCCGGATAATTGAAAAAATAACGAGCGCAGGCCACATTATTATTGTGTTCAATACTTGCTAGACAGAAGGAAAACACTAAGAAAAAGATGTAAAACAAAATTTTCCTTTTCATGTTATATTCATGGATGAGTGGCGTAAGATGCACGAAAACAAATTTAACCAACATATTTATTTTCAAAACATCAAAGAACGCAACATTAGCAGAAATTTTGAGTGAGATTTGTGAAACTGAAATTTGCCTTTCAAGATATCGTCAATGTTTAGTTTGGAATTGCTACATTCAGTCATGAGAATTGCTTTCAAATGTTTACAGTCAATTTCATTCGATGAGATGATTCCGTAGTCAAGTCCATGAGGAGTTAGTAAGCTTAACATGATATTTAAATCTAAATGGTATCAGAACGTCTGGTATTCCGTACGTTTTAACAAACATTCAAGTACCGTCGGCGGGCCTGATAAAATGTCTTCGCGGGTAGGAGTTTGGTGACCCCTGGTCCTATAGATAGTAATGCTGTATTTGTTAATTAAAAAAAAAATTCTGAAATTTCTATATCGAAACTTTTCCCAATCTTATTATAATGGAGATTCAGTGTGTATCTATAACCGAAACTACGTCACTGTTTACGATACAATACCACCAGGAATTGCATAAGTTTATCAATGAGTATTTGATTTATAGTGTAAATCATTAATACTTTGAATAAATCTTATATTTATTAACGGTGTCTCCATGACAATCTGAGTTAGATTTGCCTCAAAACAGCTCATGTTATTAGTGCATCCATGTAGAAAAGGCGGTTTATTTATCTATTTATTATTATTATTATTATTATTATTATTAATATTATTATTATTATTTCAGTTTTTAAGAGTATTAAGACCTAAGCTGGTGGTCTTTCGCTGGAGGCTGAGGGACAGCAAGTCTCATCAGATCTTCAGGACTCTTCTGAGTATTTAGGCGATCTTAACAATGTTATTGTTTTTCAAGCTCCTGAGGGCCGTTCCAAGTGCACTAATTATAATTGGTACGACCTTTGCATAGAGGATCCATAGTTTTTTGAGTTTTCTGGACAGGCCTAAGTATTTGTCTATCTTTTCTTTTTCTGTTACTTTTTCTCGGTGGTCCCCCGGACAGCGAAATTCAAGATATGGCAAGTTTTCTTCTTGTTAATTACCACTATGTCTGGTCTCCTAACCGGCATGCGCTGATCCGTCTGTATCTCAAAGTCGCAGTGAATGTTATGCGTTGACAGATTCAGGTTTGTGCATATACCATTAGTTGCATTATTATCATTTACTCCTTTTGAGTTTTCACATCAGTGCTAGCTGGTGGTCTTTCACTGTAGTCTGAGTGACAGCAAGTCTCTTCAGGTCTCCAGGACTCTTCTGAGTATTCTGGCAGATTGCAGCAGTGCCGTGTTCTGGATGGTATCAATTCTTCCTCTGATTTCCGGTCTTTCTAAACCCTTATTATTATTATTATTATTATTATTATTATTATTATTACTTGACTCCATGAGAGTTCTTCACACCCACCATTGTGGGACCTTGTCTCTTAGCCGGGATTAGGTGATCCGTCTGTATCTCAAAGTCCCAGTGAATCTATTATTATCATTATTATTTTTATTTAGAAAAGCTTTTGACAGAAATCCAAGTATATAATGTGGATAGGACCTGCTACTCGTTAGTAAGGCTTTGCAAGGTCAGTTCCCTGACCATTATCAGTCGAGTATCTCTCTCCCTATTTTTGCTAAATTCTATTCGAAAATGTCAGCGTCTTATCAGGCGTTATTTACAATATGTAGAATATAAAGGATTCCATAGAAAACATTTTCTCCGATAAGAAATTATCTATGGTGTGGCATCGCTGACAATACTTTTATTGTTTGGTCACCATAGATTTTTCGATAACCTCACGATAGTCGTATTTCTAGAACCGATATGACGTATCATTTTCTGGATTTGGGTGACCACATCCGGCATTAGAAATTGTATAGCGTGTCCTTGGTTGTTTGGCTGGGTTTTCAGCATGTCAACCCCTTGTTATATTTTAGGCCAAAGACGTTTGTTTTGTTCATTCTTAGGTAATTTTCACCTTTAGTTATCAAAATTCCCAGCAAATAAGGCAATTAGAGTAACTTCCCTTGACTTTCACTTTGAACCAAGTCGGTAGCCATTTTGAAAGTCTCCGTGCGAAATAAACAAATCTTAGGAACCTTTTCGAAAACAATACAACTGCTTGCTTTAACACAAAAATATCATAAAATGTTTTCTTAATAACAAGTTAATTTCAGATAATACGCACGCACAATTTTATGCTAGGAATTTTGACAACTAAAGGTGAAAATTACCCATTCCTATTGGGTATTCAAAAATGAATTAAAACTCTTTTTTTTTCAAAACATTTTGTTATACGCCCATTTTTTAAAATCTATTTATCGAATAGATGGGACCCTAACATAAAACTATCACTCCGGGTCATAGTGAACCTTGGAGAATGGAAATGAGTGCGTGCTCCAAGCAAGTGTTAGCTGGTTGGTGAGATGTTAATGCGTATTAACCCTTGGGTTATTTTATGCTTCAAACATGTTTTATTCGTTCTTGTTGGGCATTCAAAAAAAACAAAACAAAAAAAACCCTTTTTATCAATTTAACCTATAGATGGGTCCTAACAAGTCCTATCACTCTTGATATTAATGACTCTGGGAGTTGTTATATATATATATATATATATATATATATATATATATATATATATATATACTTTGGTGCGGTAACAAGTTTCTTGGTACAGGTGATTCTAGGTGGGTCCTAATTCTCTACCAGTAGTTTGTTGTAGAGTTCAGGTTCCGTCTGAGAGCTCAATGTTTAATTATTGTAAACAGAGGCAAATTTATTTGGGAATAAAAAGGCCTTAAATACCATGGGTATCGTGGTTATGGACCATTTCCATTCGCGAGTATGCTCACGAGCTTCTTCAGACCACTGAACCACGATACCCATGGTATTTAAGGCCTTTTTATCCACAAATATATATATATATATATATATATATATATATATATATATATATATATATATATATATATATATATATTCTTTGTTGGGGTACCAAGTTTACCAAGCTGGTCCTATTCTCTACCAGTAGTTTGTTGTAGAGTTCAGGTTTCGTATGAGAGCTCATGTTTAATTTTTATGAACAGAGCAAATTTATTTGTGAATAAAAAGGCCTTAAATACCAGGGGTATCGTGATGGTAATCACGTTCCCCATGGTATTTAAGGTCTGTTTATTCACACACACACACACACGCGCATATATATATATATATATATATATATATATATATATATATATATATATATTATATATATATATATATATAAGATGTGGTTTTAAGAATATCAATTTATCTTTTTTAGGCGAGATACCGCCGTGGTTAACGTGTTGTACAGCGACTTTTTAGTAAGTGAATTCGAACTGCACTCAACGCTATGATGGATATCTTTGACTAATAAAATTGAGAAAGAGATGAATTCCCTCATCTCCCATCTCTAGGTTAAATACTACTGCTGCTGTCCGTGTACAAGGATGAATTTTGCCTATAGTAACCCACGAATATTGAGATGCCTTAAATTAAAAAAACAAAAACACAAACCAAACATTGTCCATTTTAAAAGTAAACTATACATAATTAAGAAGACTCAAAAAAGTAGTTGAAAAACTACAAGATTGTTATTTCTTAGGTACAAAAGATATTCCTTCAATATTTATCAGTTCTTGATGGCTCTGGGAATTGGTAATAATTGGGTATATTGAAGTCAGTTAGTCTACTATTCTTTGGTCAGCTTTTCACTTGCAAATGTTGCAGCATAGCTTTTGACTGAGTCGGCAGAGATACCGGCTTTGATGAAGTAGCTTTCCCAATCTTCAGGTTCCATCCTGTTCGCAGCGCCATTATTGAAGTCAGTTAGTCTACTGTTGGTTTGAATAACAGCAATTGACTAAACACAACTGAAGCAGTGTCCAAGACAGTTGGTTTAGAAATCAAGAATAGTCCTATCATGCATTTGGGTGTTCCTTCTTGTTGTGATTGGGCTGCTTGGTTTCAATGATATTGTGGAGTTTTATAAATATCCTGTCATTCTGCAGTAGAATTGCAACAAGACGGGTTTGTATCAAGTTACAGCCGCTTGTTGCCGTGTCTTACCAATTCGACGGTAATTGGAACTTAGTTTGATTATTCTTCAGGGTACTACACAATCCCCAGAGCACGTGAATTGGCACCTAACCTTTAGTTGTAGTTAAGCATCATACCTATAAAACGTGTTCTAGTTGGTAGGCTAGTTCATTGGATTTTACAGCATGTCAACCCTTGGGTTATTTTAGGTCATAGACGGTTGGATTATTTGGATTAATCGGACTATTGTCCTCATCTTTATTGTTATCTTCTCAACGTTTCGGCCGATGCTCCCTCTGGTCTTCTTCACATATTTCTCGTCAGACCCGGGAGCCTTCTCTTCGTAATCGGAGCCTTCTCTTTGTAATCGGGAGCCTTCCTGTCGTAATCAGGAGCCTACATGGAACTTCGAACCGAACCCTTTATTCAATCCACGGGGATATACTGTTCTCATTCCGTTAAACATGATTGGGTACAGGTGTCAAGCCGTGTTAATTATTCTATAATATATAAAACTAGCAGCGGCTACCCGGCGTCGCCTGGGTAGATGAGAATTTTTAACTTAGTCCCGCAGATCCATTATTACTGAATCGTGATTTGAATCCTCGTGGGATGCCCCATTTAAATCTCTATGTAAGCAAATAGACCTTGCATTGATCCAGCTACTCTGAAAGGAAATGTTAATGTCTACTATCTAAAATATTAAATGAAAAAAAATCCATGCTGTTATCATCTAAATTTTAGTTTTTAATTATCTTCACGAATATAAATCAAACCTCTATTATTTTTGTTTAAAAACCAAGCCCTGGTGATATTTAATGTATTTAGTGTATGTATGTTTAATTTTTTGTTAATTGTTTTATTTTCGGAGTTTCCTCCGGACATACATACACATACACACAACTGCCCTTTATATATGTATAGATAGATAATTCGTTCTTTTCGATGTTTTGTGAAATGCAAACGGCATCGTCCAGGTTTTGAATTCGTGTCATAATTTATATAGGGTCATAATAATGAAGATTCGGTCTCTATTTGTCAGTAATCAAAACTATGTCTTTGCTTACGTCACATTCTGGAAAATCGTCAATATAGAAAATAAAGAACAACCTTGAGTTATGTACACGCAAAATGTGAGTATGCCACCTTAGACAGTCCTTATTGTTTTTTAAACAGGTTTTAATAAATAGATACCCAGTATTATAAATTTATATATAGTTTGTTTTATTTTTATATATATCTACAGTTGTCTAATGTACAGAGTTTTACGAGAAAATTATTTACATCAAGAAATTTGTTAATTGTTTTATTTTCGAAGTTTCCTCCGGACATACACATACACACAACTGCCCTTTATATATGTATAGATAGATAATTCGTTCGGTTCGATGTTCTGTGAAATGCAAACTGCCTCGTCCAGGTTTTGAATTCGGGTCGCCAAATCCATTTCTAGCGATAACCATTACACTACACGCCCTCCACTTTTTATACGGATATAGATAGTTGACTACAAACATATAAACATGAATATGTACATGCGTTCGATACAGAAAGATTAATGAGGGAGATAATTCTGTGTCAAAGACAAATATGCATTGATGGCGACATTACTTAATAAAGAAGTAATGAAACACAACAAGCCTTAATTACAATGAAGATAATTGACGGCCATAAAATAGCTAATGGATGATAAAGTATATTCATACTGGCATTGGATGATGATAGATAGTAAAGAGAGCAGAGTGCTAAGCTTTTCGCGAAAAGCAATAAAACGAAAAATAAAATTAACAAGAATAAAGGAAGTGCTGTTTAAAAGCTGTCACTCTATCACAATCATATACATTTTGTCCATAACGCTATTTATATATGATACATGTATTTGTGCTTATATATTAACGAATATAAATTATTTTTTATAATTATAAATTAAAAATATATATTACTCAGACACGTTCGGATGTGGCATAGATAAAAATTATATAAGAAGTGTACGTAGTTTAAGGACAGACTGCGTTCAATTTGAATAAAACTTTGGTAGAATTAAATAATGTATTGGTATTTGCTTTAAAAAATATGTTCCCGTCTGTCCTAAAACTTCCACTTTTTTTAATTTTTACAGACCCGGACTGTCGGGTTATTTTTATACAATTTTTTTAAAAGAATACATAACATATTTAATTCTACTCAAAGTTTTATTGCTAATATAGAACGATATTCAATTTTATGTGTGAAATAATATATATTTATATATGAGAACAACATTATGTATCTCTACTTTATCGACGTCACAAAAGTACGTGAAAATTGATTTTTCTTGACAATCTTCGCAAAAAATGTAAACAAAGATCTTTAATTATCTTATATTTTTTTAATTAATATTGGAGATAAAAATAATTTTACCTGTCGCAAAATTCTAAAATAAACTCAATTTTTTCTAATCTTTAATCGTTTAATAGACATAACTATTAGATTTCATCATATATATAATCTTCCAAAAAATGTTCGCTCCTGTACTAATAAGACATACGCATATGCCAATATATGCACATAGTTTTGAGATCCTGATTATATTGAGTGACATGAAGAAGCCTATTTGTTTTTATTCATAAATTATCAGGTATCTTATCGTGCTTTGTATCTTATTCTTGAATTATTGAAGGATATTTTGGATGTTTGTCTTGTAATCGATTTTAATTTGACTTTTGTTTTTCTTTGCTCGGATAATGAATGTCGTTTTATTTACCCAACAGAGATGCGAAAATGTATTGCTGTAACTTAACTTGTCTTTCAAAATGACAGTCGAATTCTTGGATATGTATTTAGTGGAAGGCTTTTAAATTATCGTCAATAACATGCCGTTCATTTATGATAATGTTATCCAAGATCCCATATGACGTCTCGAGTAATTAGCAATCGATTCTAAGTATACGATATGCCATTAGGACGTATTTAAACGTTCAGGTTACAATGTGTTCTCGATCAACATTTTAACACTCAGCAACATGAGTAAATTAAGGCTATGCTTGATGTTTACATTTATACTGCGTACTATTAAATAAAGTAATAGTGCTGTCGTGCAAACTAGTGATGCGATTGTTCATTATTTAAATGTAGGAGTTGGTATAGTATATAGTTACTTTGACCACAGAAAATTATATACTACCTATATATATCATATATATATATTAATATAAATATCTTTTACCTGTAATTACGAACGCATAGAAGTGGTCTATCTATTTATTTTGCAGAGATGAGAGATGAGAGAGTTAGAGAGGAGAGAGGTAGATGAGAAGTTATTTATTAGCAATGTACTCAATCAAAGTTGCGAAAAAGAGGAATGTGATTAAACACCTCCTAGAACCTGAATTTACTGCCGGCATCCCGCTGCTCTCTAATATATTCTTGTTCAAAGTATCATACCACATTCGTCATTAATAAGTTTACTCGGACCACGGCACACACACACGCACACACACAACACACGACACACTATATAGTATTAGTAAGTATTAGTATATAATAGTAGTATATGATACACAACGGTTACACACACTATACGCACAGCTTTATGTACATATGACATAGTAAGTAGTGACACACACAGTACACATCTCCTATATTGTATATATGGTGCTCCTTCGCAGAAGACGCACACACACGAAACACACACACAAACACACACCACCACACATATATATACCCTTAGTATATGCACAACACATATACACATTTAATGTAGCATATGACACAAAGTAAGACTCACACATCCAAACACAAAGATATATATATATATTGCTCTCAGAAAGAAGATAGACAGACATACACACACACAACACACACACACACACATATATATATATATATATATTATTATACCTATATATAAATATATAATAATAAAATGCCTGAGGGTTGATTTGAGACAGAGGTGCGATGAAAATATCGTGACTGAAGCTTTAGAGGTCTTTTTTTTTACGCTATTAGATAAAGAATGTAGTTTAGCAGGCTCGACAACTGACGTAATAAAGTAAGGATGTCTTATGACGTCAGACTAATAGTGCACATTCGGAAAGGATATGTATAATAATACAAATCACAAGAAATATGCAAGACAATCGATGAGCCTGAGAGTGATCGATTGAGATTACAGGATACATAAACACAACCTCTTACTTGTGGCAATCAACACTATATATTTCCGTACTATTAAAATATTGCTTAGGAATGCGATTGGTGCATTGTATCGTTGTTGTTATGTTTAAGATTATTGCATATCCAGAAGAGAAAAAAGAATTTTTATTCAGAGATGAAATAGAGAAATACATATTAACATGAGAGTTTCAACATAAATAGGATGCTTGAGATATAATTTTCTTTGCTCCGAATATTTATTTATGACTCTGTACTAGTAGGTTATTGACACTCAAACTTGTAGTATAATATAATATAAATAATAATATTATAATACATAATACTATATTTATAATATTATAATATAGTATTTAGATAATTTGTAATTTATGAAGCAGTCTGTTAAGGTTGGATGTTATATATTTACTCTATTATTATAGATTAAAGAAGCAAATTTCGATATCTTAAATAAAAAACACATATAAAGGACTGAGTCTATAGGTCGTGCCAGTTCTCACATTTTAGCGGACATATATCTTTCACAGAGGTATGTTACTTTAATTTTTCTATATTGTGCGACGAGTATGTTCCAAGAATGTGACGTATAGTTCATTACATAGACAATATGAAATTTCATCGTAAAACTGTACAAAATAGAACACCGCGGTATCTTTCGCTCGATGTATATGTACTCTTCTATCTATATTAATCGGATCACAAGCAACTTGCCGAAAACGCTGGGACGGAATTGCGTTTTGCATTTACACAAAACATCGATAAAGGGACGAAATTAGTTTATATATGGTATACCATAATATTTTACAATTCAATATCTATTTTTATTCTATGTGATGTGCAGTTTAGTGGTGTATATGTGTTAATTGGTTGATTGTCACTTCGTGAGGAAAATCGTCGACTATAATTAAAACAATTTAATAACAAAAATTTATAAATCATACTATACTACTAAATATATTATATATATATTATTCATCCAGTGTAGCTTTGGTTTTTTTAATAGCAAAATATAAATAAGATGGTTAAGAAATGTTTATAATATCGTGTAAGATAAATTAAAAAACTAAAATTGTGAGAAAGTGTGATAAACATGGCATGTGGAGATTTTATATTTATTATCTATTTATATATGTTGTAAGTTATAGTAAGACTCATTAAACATATACCCTCTTCAATGTATGCGGGATCAATGCAAGGACATACTGGATCTATGACTTTATGACACTAATGTAAGATTAAAGGGTTGACACTATTCCCTCCGAGGGATTAATCACGCATCGTAGTAGATAACGGATCTAGTATGGGACTAGAGTCTTAAAATTCTCTATCTTTACTCACAGCGACGCAGAGGAGAGCGTACCGTCTCGCCTTAGTTTTTTATTGATATTTATTGAAGATATAAATTTAAGTCATCTAGTCTTGTGGAAATGCACCGGTAGTACCCGCACCGTGTTGTGAGATATTCTTCTAATTTCTAGATGTGTAGGAGAGATAATTGAAGTACACATTCCTCATAAATAGAAATTAAGTGCAATAATCACTGCTAATGGAATTAGAATAGATACAAGAGTGTTATACCGCGTCTACCGAGAGAATGAATTATGTCACAATTGTAGGCACTTACCTCGACATACGATCAACAACAGAAAACAGAATACTATTCACACCTCAGATTAATAAACCATAATTCTATGAAATAGATACACATGAGTATACCTTACCTGAATCATAAAAAAATATAAGAAAATAAAAGTATATAAATGAGGCATCCCGGGTATAAAGACATGAGAGATATCGAAAAATTAGAATTGAGAATCTAGTATGAGAAAAGAATAGATCATGATCAATGAGAGGGACTATTACTGGACGCCGCTTCAAAGCTGCTAAGTGATGATACACAAATACAACATATACAGATATAGTAATAGGATATCATAAATTAATTATCCGAATTAAATTACCAAATTAAATCTACAACTCATGTACTTATAGTAACTACTTTAAGAAGAAAATGAGAGACAACCGAGATGGGGAGTAGTAGTGATGATATACAGTGCTATAGAAAGTACAATATCACGGCTGCTCCGTCCACATATAAGATACTCTATAATGAAAAGTAGCCTACTCAAAATTCTCACGAACATGCTCATCAATACTACAGTATGATGCTTAACAGAGCACTTATAAGTATAGTGATGACCAATTTATCACAGTTAGACTATCTCTGCGGAGATTGTAGTATAGTCACACCACATCGGATATGATAAATAATCAAACACCTATAAGTTTCACAAATTACGTACGAAATAAGAGAGAGAGAGGAGAATAAATAACGCAGCTAAATGTCAGAGCTAAAGTAAGAATGTAATGAATTGAGATTCGCACGCTCATCTTAGTATGCAATTCTTAATATTATGATCAGAGCAGAAATATACAGTAATTATACTATTAACTCGCAGCTATGAGTGCATTCATTTGTTATAAACCAGTCAATACTCACTAACCACAAGGAATAGATATATAAGTTCCTCAAATATAGCATGAATTAGGACTATTCTTGATTCTATATAATTATACTCACTAGAGTCTTGTGAACATGTCTTCGATATGAGTATTTAGCAATTGCTGTAGGATACACTAGAACTCAACAGTTAGACTGAACCTGGAACTTATCAATATATGGCGCTCTGCGAACAGATGGAACCTGAAGATTGGGAAAGCCTATACAGAATAAAAGTGCGCAGAGTGTAAACACTCAGCACAGACTCAGTCAACACAAGATGATGCTGAGAGCTTATTATAGATGCTATAGTATGGTATAAAGCTGTACACAATAGGAAGAGTTAGACTCATAACATGTACTTATATAAACCATCAAGTTTTTTACAATCTTTCCAGAAACAGCGCATTCAGAGAGAGGATAATGATGTAGATATTGGATATCTTCATGCTCTCCCTAAGAAATACAATCTGCTAGTTTTTACTACTTGTTCTATTAGTCCTTCTATAATTTATAGTATAGTATTTTAACTTTTATAAATGGACAATGTTTTGAGGTTTGATGATTTTTGTATTATTTTAATTTAAAGTGCATCTACAATAATTACGTTGAGGTGTATTATATTACTTATGGGCTAAAAATTCATACTTGTTATACAACGGATACAGCAAGCAGTTAGAGTAAGTAGATTAAGAGAGAGATAGAGCCTGTGAGAGAAGTAGGGAGATAGTAGTCAGAATTACTCAATCCGTTGTCTCATATTCTTCACAATTAATGTAATTATGTTGTGCCCACAATTATGGTTGGATTGAGATATTACAGCCATTTCACAGGAGTGAGGTGTACAGGTAAATGATCGCTCCTTTGTAGCTTATGAAAGAGTCGCATGAGTAGCAAGCACAGATTTATTATCTCTAGCGGGGAGAGATCGCTCGTCACGTCTCTTGATAAGAAGCATATAATACCTCTATAGTCTTACTACTACATGCCTCTAAACATACAACTCACTCCAACTAATTAATTAATATAATATATATATATAATTATATATTATTTATATATATATTATAATATATATATACTAGCAATAATATATATGCACCCTCCGGGTGGCAAGTATATATAAGTTTTAATTATATAAAATATTATTATTATAATTAGAAAGACATGAAACTAAAATAAGAATGCAGATAAAAAAGATTATGATAACTGTAATGGAGATATAATACGAAAAAATAGAAATAACTGAAATAATCTGCTCAGCCCTCTGGTGTGATCGCATCACGTAGCTGTGCTATATAAACAGAATCTTAAATACCATATGTGGGAACAGTGA
>CM042166.1:27069799-27109799 GCA_023376005.1 Doryteuthis pealeii | reverse complement strand
TAGAATTTAAAAAAAAATTCTTGTCGTAACTTGTTTTTGGCTACGTTAAATTTGAGTTGATTTAACGGTACAAATATAAAAAAAAAATTTTTCAGTCATGATTTTCATTATTTCCGTAAGCTTAATTTAAAAAAAAAAATCATCAGGAGTTTGTTTAATGTTTCTTCTTTCGAATGGAAAAAGTTTTTTTCAAGATAAAATTAATTTTTATGAAAGTTTCATTGTGTTGAATATAGCGGGGGGGGGGATAAACAAAAAAAATACTATACATTTAATGTTGAAAAATATTTTTTTAAACTAAGTTTAATTGAAATTATACATTGCAATACAAACACAAACAACTGTCTCAATGATAGATTCAATAATTAATTTCAATGGTTAATTAAATGTATAGTAATTTATGTTTTTTGTTTATTTTTGTTAAGCAATACGTAATTAAAAACAACCTTAATCCCCTAAAACCGTAACCCAATTCGCAAAATGTTAATTCATAGACTGTAGTTAAACTTTTATTGGGTACCACCAACAAACTTTCCGTTTTTATTTTCAGACCTAAATCGCCCACTACCTCTCTCTATATATTTCCCCTTAATCTCTTTCTTTCTATATTTTTATTATATTTGTCTGGGTTGCACGTCCTTCTTTTAACCTTTTTTAAAATTTATAATAAAAACAGAATGATTCGCCATTTAGCTGAGGCGACGTCACTCATAGGAAATAAGTATTTGGCGGATAAGCAACACCAGATAATCAGAATTTACATTTTTTTCATTTCATCTTGGACGATATAGACGGTCTCATTTTTAACTGAGTGTATTGCACGATGATAACGGTCGTAGGTATATATATTTACCAACCCCTCCGCACGAGCAGGATGTGACACAAGGTCAATTTCTTAAGCGGAGTTCAACAGGTTTGAATTCAGAGTTTTCCTTCTCCTAGACTGGTTACCTAGCCATGGTTAAAGTACCCAGTCTGCTCTGCTATTTACCCATAGATGGAGGGAGAGTAGGATTCATACCTTTTCCAAGGGTATTAGCGCTAAGTGAAATGCAATAACCACGTCCAGGATTTGAACTCGGGGCGACGACTCCATTTCCCATGACTTTAACCATTACACCACGCGCTTCCTTAACGGTCGTAGGTATAAGGAAAATGAGTACTAATATATAGTTAATAACTATAAGGAAAATCAATTTAATCTTAAATATCCTAAATGTGTGTGTGTGTCTGCAAAAAAAGGAGTGTTTGCACAAAAAGAGGGCTCAATGCGATATAATAGAGCGACTGTGTGTATATATATATATACACACCAAACCCTTGCAGTAAGAAAAAAACCCGGTTAATAATTTGATTGTAAAAAAAAAAAACTACTACTGAACATCACCCAGAGAAAAAAAATTGAAAAAAAGAAAAGACCATCTATAATATTTGGCCAAAAGAAAAAAAAATATATATATTATATATATATATATATATATATATATATATATAAAAATATATATATAAACCGCCAGGATTATCTAAAGCTAAAAAATAAAGAGTTTAGAGCAAATAATAATAATAATAATAATAATAATAATATATATATATATATATATATATATATATATATTATTTATATTTTTGCTTGAAGGCAATTAGAATGCGCATATCGCATAAAATTCGATAATTATAGAAGATAATAATGACAAGTGGATTTCGAAAGAATTACTCGGTGTGTTGAATATCCTACAGACTGTTTCAACTTTATTAAGTCTCATCAGCGATATATACTAACTATTTCCCTCCGACAGAAATCGAAACCGGGACTTCAGCAGGATAGTCAGAAACTATACTGTTTCGGCCACGATACAGTACTGAGAAATTCCTGCGAAGTTGAAACAGTCTGTACGATATTCTACACACCGAGTAATTCTTTGCGAAATTCACTTGTCATTTTTATCTTCTATAATTATAGAATTTTATGCGATATGCGCATTGAAATTGCCTTCAAGTAAAAATATAAATATTAATATATATACTTTATTAAACAATTCTTCTAAAATAAACAAACATCCAAAAATCACACACACACACACACACATATATATATATATATATATATATATATATATATATATATATATATAATGATTTTTTTTGTCATTATTTTCATAGTGAGTTCGAAGCATTAATTAAAATGTAATAATATATTTTTTGAAGGCGTAATAATGCACATTTATGTTTAAAAAACATATTTATTTCTTTTTTTTTTTTTTTTTTCATATTAAGGGTCCTAAATATTTTCAAGCAAAGCTCATCATCAGAGGAATGAAAGATTTTCTCATAATTTTCATCTGTATTTGATAAATTCAATTGTGTTGTTGTTCATTGAATGTTTGGTGGTAACTGTGAAAAATTTTTTTTTTTTTTTTTTCCGGCGAAGATATAGTTACGCTCGGTGAATTCCGTAATAAATCGGTGCGGCGATCGTGTTCCGCGGGATGTTTTGAAAATTATTTCATATATAAATTCTTTTTTCTTTTTTTTTATAATACTATAAAATAATGAAGCCCTGCTCAGGGACACTGAAATAAAGATTTTTTTGTCATTATTTTCATAGTGAGTTCGAAGCATTAATTAAAATGTAATAATATATTTTTGAAGGCGTAATAATGCACATTTATGTTTAAAAAACATATTTATTTCTTTTTTTTTTTTTTTTTTTCATATTAAGAGTCCTAAAATATTTTCAAGCAAAGCTCATCATCAGAGGAATGAAAGATTTTCTCATAATTTTCATCTGTATTTGATAAATTCAATTGTGTTGTTGTTCATTGAATGTTTGGTGGTAACTGTGAAAATTTTTTTTTTTTTTTTTCCGGCGAAGATATAGTTACGCTCGGTGAATTCCGTAATAAATCGGTGCGGCGATCGTGTTCCGCGGGACCCTTAATATGAAAAAAAAAGAAATAAATATGTTTTTTAAACATAAATGTGCATTATTACGCCTTCAAAAATATATTATTACATTTTAATTAATGCTTCGAACTCACTATGAAAATAATGACAAAAAAATCTTTATTTCAGTGTCCCTGAGCAGGGCTTCATTATTTTATAGTATTATAAAAAAAAGAAAAAAGAATTTATATATGAAATAATTTTCAAAACATCCCGCGGAACACGATCGCCGCACCGATTTATTACGGAATTCACCGAGCGTAACTATATCTTCGCCGGAAAAAAAAAAAAAATTTTTTTCACAGTTACCACCAAACATTCAATGAACAACAACACAATTGAATTTATCAAATACAGATGAAAATTATGAGAAAATCTTTCATTCCTCTGATGATGAGCTTTGCTTGAAAATATTTAGGACCCTTAATATGAAAAAAAAAAAAAAAAAAGAAATAAATATGTTTTTTAAACATAAATGTGCATTATTACGCCTTCAAAAATATATTATTACATTTTAATTAATGCTTCGAACTCACTATGAAAATAATGACAAAAAAAATCTTTATTTCAGTGTCCCTGAGCAGGGCTTCATTATTTTATAGTATTATAAAAAAAAGAAAAAAGAATTTATATATGAAATAATTTTCAAAACATCCCGCGGAACACGATCGCCGCACCGATTTATTACGGAATTCACCGAGCATAACTATATCTTCGCCGGAAAAAAAAAAAAAATTTTTTCACAGTTACCACCAAACATTCAATGAACAACAACACAATTGAATTTATCAAATACAGATGAAAATTATGAGAAAATCTTTCATTCCTCTGATGATGAGCTTTGCTTGAAAATATTTAGGACCCTTAATATGAAAAAAAAAAAAAAAAGAAATAAATATGTTTTTTAAACATAAATGTGCATTATTACGCCTTCAAAAATATATTATTACATTTTAATTAATGCTTCGAACTCACTATGAAAATAATGACAAAAAAAAATCTTTATTTCAGTGTCCCTGAGCAGGGCTTCATTATTTATAGTATTATAAAAAAAGAAAAAAGAATTTATATATGAAATAATTTTCAAAACATCCCGCGGAACACGATCGCCGCACCGATTTATTACGGAATTCACCGAGCGTAACTATATCTTCGCCGGAAAAAAAAAAAAAAATTTTTCACAGTTACCACCAAACATTCAATGAACAACAACACAATTGAATTTATCAAATACAGATGAAAATTATGAGAAAATCTTTCATTCCTCTGATGATGAGCTTTGCTTGAAAATATTTAGGACCCTTAATATGAAAAAAAAAAAAAAAAAGAAATAAATATGTTTTTTAAACATAAATGTGCATTATTACGCCTTCAAAAATATATTATTACATTTTAATTAATGCTTCGAACTCACTATGAAAATAATGACAAAAAAATCTTTATTTCAGTGTCCCTGAGCAGGGCTTCATTATTTTATAGTATTATAAAAAAAGAAAAAAAATTTATATATGAAATAATTTTCAAAACATCCCGCGGAACACGATCGCCGCACCGATTTATTACGGAATTCACCGAGCGTAACTATATCTTCTCCGGAAAAAAAAAAAAAAAATTTTTCACAGTTACACCGAACATTCAATGAACAACAACACAATTGAATTTATCAAATACAGATGAAAATTATGAGAAATCTTTCATTCCTCTGATGATGAGCTTTGCTTGAAAATATTTAGGACCCTTAATATGAAAAAAAAAAAAAAAAAGAAATAAATATGTTTTTTTAACATAAATGTGCATTATTACGCCTTCAAAAATATATTTATATATATATATAATATATATGTGTGTGTGTGTATCAGCTCTTATGTCACTTTTTATGTCCCATACAGCTTATATCTTATCCAAATTTTTTTATATTTTCCTCGTACTAGAATGAATTAATTTTTACTTAAATAAATCATACGTCAATATTCACATTTTATTTTGTTGTATTTCATTCCACATTACAGAATGACAACTCGACCTTGTAACAGATAATTGCTGTGCAATAATCTTTTCTTTCTCGGCGAAATCCGGCCATTATTTCATTAGTAACATCTCTCCCTGGTTCACCGTTTTAATGAATAACAGGAATTTGTTTAAGATGTGATTTAATAATCCGAGATCAAAAATATTAAATCTCAATGTTCGCTGTCAAAATCAGTGAGTTCTTGTTGGTGGATAATTCTGTAAAATCGTACCGGGTCTTTCAACTTTGAGAAAGAGAAAAAAAAAATACTTAAAAGAAACTTTAAAAAATCATGAGATTAAGACAGTCGGTTGGTAAAATATAAAAAGAATTACTTTTGAATTATATTTTTGAATAACACTGAGTCTATCTTTATTCCTAAACCCGACTGTCTTAATCCATGATTTTTAAAGTTTCTTTTAAGTATTTTTTTTTCTCCTTCTCAAAGTTGAAAGACCCGGTACGATTTTACAGAATTACACCATAAGAACCTCACTGATTTTGACAGCCGAACAAATTGAGATTTAATATTTTGTGATCTCGGTTATTAAATCACATCTTAAACAAATTCCTGTTATATTAAAACGGTGAACCAGGAGAGATGTTACTAAATGACATAATGGCCGATTTCGCCGAGAAAGGAAAAAGATTATGCACAGCAATTATCTGTACAAGGTCGAGTTGTCATTCTGTAATGTGGAATGAATAACACAAATAAAAGTGGGGGGGGGGTGGGGGGGGGGGGGGGGGGGGTGGGGGGTGGGTGTGAATATGACGTATGATTTATTTAAGTACAAGTTAATTCCATTCTAGTAGACAGGAAAATATAAAAAAATTTGGATAGATATAGGCTGTATGGAACATAAAAAGTGACATAAGAGGCTGAACACACACACACATAATATATATATTATATATAATATATTTTTTGAAGGCGTAATAATGCGCATTTTTGTTTTAAAAAACATATTATTTCTTTTTTTTTTTTTTTTTTCCATATTAAGGGCCAAATTATTTTCAGCAAAGCTCATCATCAGAGGAATGAAAGATTTTCTCAAATTTTCATCTGTATTTGATAAGTTTAGTTCAATTGTGTTGTTGTTCATTGAATGTTCGTTGGTACTGTAAAAATTTTTTTTGTTTTTTTTCCGGGAGAGATAGCTTACGCTCGTGACTTCCGTAATAAATCGGTGCGCGATCGTGTTCCGCGGGATGTTTTGAAAATTATTCATATATAAATTTTTTTTTCTTTTTTTATAAATACTAATAAAATAATGCAGCCTGCTCAGGGACACTGAATAAACGATTTTTTTGTATAATTTTCATAGTGAGTTCGAAGCATAATTAAAGTAATATAATTTTTGAAAGGGTAATAAATGCCACATTTATGTTTTAAAAAACATATTTATTTCTTTTTTTTTTTTTTTTTCATATTAAGGGTCCTAAATATTCAACAAAGCTCATCATCAAGGAATGAAGATTTTCTCATAATTTTCATCTGTATTTGATAACATTCAATTCGTGTTTTGTTCATTGAATGTTTGGTGGTAACTGTGAAAATTTTTTTTTTTTTTTCCGGCGAAGATATAGTTACGCTCGGTGAATTACGTAATAAATCGGTGCGGCGATCGTGTTCCGCGGGATGTTTTGAAAATTATCTTCATATATAAATTCTTTTTTCCTTTTTTTTAATAATACTATAAATATGAGCCCTGCTCAAGGGGACACTGAAATAAAGATTTTTTTTGTCATTATTTTCCAATAGTGAGTTCGAAGCATAATTAAAATGTAATAATATATTTTGAAGGCGTAATAATGCACATTATGTTAAAAACATATTATTTCTTTTTTTTTTTTTTTTCATATTAAGGGTCCTAAATATTTTCAAGCAAAGCTCATCATCAGAGGAAGAAAGATTCTCAAATATGTATGTATATAATTCATTGTGTTTGTTGTTTCATTGAATGTTTGGGGTAACTGTGAAAAAAATTTTTTTTTTTTTTCCGGCGAAGATCTAGTTAATGGCTCGGTGAATTCCGTAATAGAAATCGTGCGGCGATCGGTGTTCCGCGGGATGTTTTGAAATTATTTCCTATATAATTCTTTTTCTTTTTTTTTATTAATACTTAAAAAATGAAGCCCTGCTCAGGGACATGAAATAGAATTTTTTTTGTCATTTATTTTCATAGTGAGTTCGAAGCATTAATTAAAATGTAATATATATTTTTGAAGCGTAATATGCACATTTATGTTTTAAAAACATATTTATTTCTTTTTTTTTTTTTTTTTTCATATTAAAGTTGGTCCTAAATATTTCAAGCAAAGCTCATCATCAAGGAATGAAAGATTTTCTCATAATTTCATCTGTAATTTGATAAATTCAATTGTGTGTTGTTCATTGAACTGTTTGGTGTAACTGTGAAAAAAATTTTTTTTTTTCGCGCGAAGATATAGTTACGCTCGTGAATCCGTAATAAATCGGTGCGGGCGACGTTCCCGCGGATGTTTGGAAAATCTATTTCATATGATAAGATTCTTTTTCTTTTTTTATATTACTATACATAATGAAGCCCTGCTCGGGACACTGAGAATAAAGTTTTTTGTCATTATTTTTCAAGTGAGGTTTCGAAGCATTAATTAAATGTAATAAATATATTTTGAAGGCGTAATAATGGCCACATTTAATGTTTAAAAAACATATTTATTTCTTTTTTTTTTATCGATATAAGGGTCCCGCGGAACACGATGCCCGCACCGATTATTACGGAATTCACCCGAGCGTAACATATCTTCGCCGAAAAAAAAAAAAAAAATTTCAGCAGTTACCACAACTTCAATGAACAAAACACAATGAATTTATTCAAAACAGGAATGAAAATTATGAGAAATTCTTTCCATTCCTCTATGATGAGCTTTGCTGAAAATATTAGGACTCTTAAAGAAAAATAAAAAAAAAAAAAAAAGAAATAAATATTTTTTAAACATCAAATGTGCATTTACGCCCTTCAAAAAATATATTATTTACATTTATTAATGCTTCGAACCTCACTAAGCAAATAATGACAAAAAAAATCTTTATTTCAGTCCCTGAGCAAGGGCTTCATTGTTTACGTAATTATAAAAAAAAAGACAAAAAGATTATATATGAAATAATTTTCAAAATACATCCCCGCGGAACACGATGCCGCACCGATTATTACGTGAATTCACCGAGCGTAAAAACTTCGGCCGGAAAAAAAAAAAAAAAAAAATTTTTCCCAGTTACCACCAAACATTCAATGAACAACAACACAATGAATTTATCAAATACAGATGAAAATTATGCGAAATCTTCATTCCTCTGATGATGAGCTTTGCTTGAAAAATTTAGGACCCTTAATATGAAAAAAAAAAAAAAACAAAGAAATAATTATGTTTTTTAAACACAAATGTGCATTATACGCCCTTCAAAATATATATTACATTTTATTAATGCTCGAACTCACTATGAAAATATGACCAAAAAAATCATATATATATAATATATAATTAATATTATAATATATTATATATATATATGTTGGTGTGTGTGTGTGTGATTTTTTGATGTTTGTTTTTTAGAAGAATTGTTTAATAAAGTATATATATTAATATTTATATTTTTACTTGAAGCAATTTCAATGCGCCATACGCATAAAATTCTATATTTAATATGAAGAATAAAATGACAAGTGAATTCGCAAAGACTTACTCGGTTGTGTAGAAATATCGTACAGCTGTTTCACTTCGCAGGAATCTTCTCAGTACTGTATGTGGCGAAACAGTATAGTTTCTGACTAAACCATAATCTCCTGCTGAGTCCCAGGTTTTCGAATTTCTGTCGGAGGGGACATAGTTAGTATATATCGTTTATTGAGACTTTAATAACGTTGAAAAACAGTCTGTAGGATATCAACACAGCCGATAATGTCCTTTCGACATCACTTAGTCATTTTATCTTCCTATAATTATCGAATTTTATGCGATATGCGCATTCCCTAATTGCCTTCAAGCGAAAAATTATAAATAAATTATATATATAATATATAATATCTATTATATATTATTATTTCATTCATTATTCCCCCACTAGCCACACCCACATCCCAGAAACCAAAATCACAAACCATTTTTACAAGCTTCTCAGATATCCCACTACCCGCAGACGTTTATATTCATATTATAACATCCTATATACATCTATATATTATAATATATATAATTTTTTTTTTTTTTCCTTTTGGCCAAATATTGAGATGGGTCTTCTTTCTTTTTTTTCTTTTCAAATTTTTTTTTCTCTGGGTGATGTCAGGCTAGTAGTTTTTTTTTTTTTTTTGAAACATAATCAAATTATTAACCCCGGCCGGGTTGTTTTTTTCTTAACTGCAGGGTTGGGTGTGTATATTATTATATACACGACGGCTCGGTCTAGTATATGCATTGAGNGAGAGATAAGAACATTTTTATTCTAAATACGTTTATCTAGCTTAATAGAAATATTTAAAATATAAATAAACTGCCACTGTTGCTTAGTGTCACCTTGATTATAAAATCAAAACATTTTAATAGTTACATTAACATTTTAATGTTGAAAGATACTTATACTTTACTTTGATAATGGTCGTATACGAACCGAAAGTACTCGGCAAGCAATAAATGACTCTTTCGGAGAAATCATTAATGCTTTTCAAGATTATCAGATCAAAAGAATCACCAGATAGTTGAAAAAAGAATTAAAAACATGAAAATAATAAGGATTCTGTTTTAGTGAAATTTTTTTGAATATTATATATATATATATATAATATATATATATATATATAATATATATATATATATATATAAATCTTAGTATAGACACATATATATAAGTATATATATATGTAATATATGTATATTATATATATAACTTAAGTATAGACACATGTATATATATATTATATATATATATATATATATATTTATATATAATTTCTTAGTATACACACATATATATAAGTATATATATATGTATATATATAGTATATATATATATATGATGTATATATATATGTTATATATATATATATAATACTTAAGTATAGACAACACACACACACACACACACACATATATATATATATATATATATATATATATATATATATAAGTAAGAAAAGTTGGCGGATGGACCTACCTGACAGTATCAGCCAGACAGCGCTTTACTTGGGAGATTGTTTGTGCTAAAATGGAGCGCCACGCCTACTGTCAGCTTCTTCACTTCACTTCATCGCACAGATCAGATTACCCAACCTGTGCTACTGAAGCGCTGAGTTGGCGGGACCAGTATCGAAACAGGAACCTTGCAATTACTAGGCTAGTGCTCTACCGACGGAGTTCATAGATAGATAGATAGATAGATAAAAAATATTAATGAAACCAAGAGGTCGCAATACAATAGATTTAAAAACGTGCTCAATCCGAATATAGAGCCGGTTTAAAGAACCCAATATAAATAACGAAGCTTACTTTACAAGAGACAGAGATAGAGAGAAAGCGAATAGGATATATATATATATATATTATATATATATATATATATATTATATATTATATATATCTTTTATCTTTATGGTTAACAGAGAGAAATTGCAGTGGCGCCTCTGTATCTGATTTCTTGTATATAAAATGCGCCGGGTTGCTTTTTTTATATGAGGAGTCGGGTGCAATAGTGCACCCGGTACCAAATAAATCGTTTTTTCCGGGATTCGAAGCTAAGCTGGAATTTTTCTGGTGCGCTTACATCCAGCCATAACGAGATGATTTATTTTCAATCGTTTTAACCAACCGAGTCTGTTTATTTCAAAAGAAAAATATACTGAAATATTGAAGAACGTCGATATCTCTTCAGAATTAACAAATCTATGCCATTTTTCTTTATCTCGCTACTTTCTCTCTCTCTATCTCTATCTATATCTTCTCTCTCTCTTTCTCTTTCTCTCTCTCTATCTATATACATATATATATATTATATATATATATATATATATATATAATATATATATAATGAATAGAGAATGAACGAGAAAAGTGATTGGCATATAAAGGTGCTCAATGCTAAATATAACAGCAGTTTTACAATCAAATATTAGATATTAAGGATATTAATATCTCGTTACTATTAGTTTCATGCTTACTGCAATCATCAGACGAGACCGTCAAAATGTTAAGAGTTTAAGATGTTTCTTTTAAAAAAATTTAAAAAGATTTTAAGATTTTTTAAGAAAAATCTTAAAATCTCATCATTTTGACAGCTTCGTCTGAATGATTTCAATAAGTGTGAACTAATAGTAACGAGATATTAATATCCATAATATTTGATATATATATATATATATATATATTATATATATAATATATATATATGTGTGTGTGTGTGTGTGTGTGTGTGTGCGCGCGCATGTTGAATTAACAACAGACACATCTCCTGATAACAATTTATTTGCGATTTTTTTCAAGTTTTCTGGCCAACTTTTTAATATTTGGATGGAATTCGTGATTAGTTCACCAAAGTTTGTGTCCCGAGTACTTTCGAAGTGCCATCATCAGGGTGATGTGTTCCAGTTCTTAAATTATATTAATGGATGTGGTGGCTGGAAGGAAGAGAATTGATAGGAAAAGTGTTATAGGCATTTTAAAATGTGAGTACTGCAGATATACTGCATTGGAAATTAATTTTGTTTAAGGATGGTTTTATATTGTTTTATGTATAAAGCTACTCCGGACACCAACGTTGGTGGACTAATCCACGAATTCCACCCAAATATTAAAAAGTTGGCCAGTAAACTTGAAATCGCAAATAGAATTGTTAAACAGGAGATGTGTCTGTTGTTTAATTCAACATGCATGAATTAAAAAAGGCTGCCCAAATACACACACACACACACACACACACCACATATGTGAGAATGGAAAATGAATCCGACAATATGAGGTAAAAATGAGTAAAGAAAAGAAATGTAGATGGATAAAAAAAATATGCTGTGAACAATGCGATAAGGTCTACATTGGTGAAACTGCCAGAAATTTGAAAAAACGATTATATGAACACTCCAAAGACTTAAAATTTGGAAACACATCCAATTCACTAGTAGCACACAACTTACTCACTAATCACAATTTCACTTTACAAAAATCTTCAATGATCGCTTTCATCCACAATCGAAATATACGTCGTATCGTAGAATCCTCGGCCATCTCGATTCTTAATATATATATATATATATATATATATATATATATATATATATATAATATTGGAGAATTGAAAATATAGTACTCCATTACTCGTGTAAGAGCTGTATTTATTATTCATTATAGTGTACTATACATTTAATGTGTGATTGTTACCATTGGTTTCAAAGCATTGGTTTTTAATCCAAAGATTTCATATCTGGTCTTATTGCTATGATTTTACCAGTGAGACGGGAAAATCATATCAATTAAACTGGATATGAAATCTTCAGATTAGAGGATATCAATGTTGAATCAAATTTATATTTGAATTAAGGTATCCATTTATTCCTTTATATATACTAGCAAATATATGCACCCTCCGGGTGCAAGTATTTAAATTTTAATGTAATGAAATATCGTATTAAATTAGAAAGGCTAATGAAACTAAATAAGAATGTAGATAAAAACATTTGAAACAGAGGGGGATATAATCGAAAAATAGAACAACTGAAACTTACTCTTCTATCACTCTCGTCTTTCATTGTTATTTTTTCTAATTTAAGTATTTAGTTAAAATAGGAGGTAATGAATAAAATGACAGTTATCTTTTCTTGTTAATGGATTTCATTTAAGATTCATTGAAGAGATTTTTGCTTATATTCATTAAAATAAAATCAAACAGTAATACACCAATAATACTAAGCATATAGTTATTAAAATTACATTTTTAATATCAATATGCAAATTAGTCTTTCCGTTCACACTGTAAACCGCTATTTTGTTGTATATATAAATACAATTGCATGTTGTTAGTATATAGATATGGTTAACAGTATTAATAATGTAAAACAATTTTGATAATAATTGAGGTTAAAATAAGGATAAATTCATGGAGAATGTGACATCAATAACTAAGGGAATTGTGACTTGAGTAGTGATTTAGTTTCGGTTACAGACAGAAAAACACACAATCTCCATTATAATAAGACAACAAAATAGCGATTTACAGTGTTAACGGAAAGGCTAATTTGCATATTGATATGAAACATTTCATTTTGATAGGTATATGCTTATTATAATTGATTTCTAATTGTTTGGTTTTATCTTAATTAATATGAGCAAAAATCGGGTGGATGAATATTAAAGGAAATCCATTTACAAGATGGAATAAGTGTATTTTTATTCTATTTCTTTACTTCTTAGTTTAACTAAATAGTTAAATTAGGAACATTTAGTAATGAAAGACGGGAGTGAAATACGAGTAAGTTTCAGTTGGGTTTTTTTTTTCAAAAGAAGGGGGGTCCTTTTATTTAGCCCGGCAATTTATATCCTTCCGATGGTCAATGCAATAGCTGTCATATATTGTCATGAATTTCCTGGACCGTATGATTAATGTCAGACCGGTCACTGGGTCACATACGTGAAAATCAATTTCCCACCCATTCCCTTTCGACCCAACGACTGTTTTCATTTGGTATGCAACGGAGAGATATTTCAATTAGAATGTTGTTGTTTTTTTTTTTTTTTTTTTTTTTTTTTTTTGGGGGGGGGTGACTGCCAGGAAAGCGCAGACCATAGCTGTCCCAGATCTAGCTGAAAAATGACTTATTCTTTGCATGCACAGCTCCGTGTGGCCTTGAGCAAAATAAGAAATCCACAATATACACACACACACACACACACACAATATATATATATATATATATGTATATATACATATACACACAGAATGAAATCCACATATGTATATATATACATATAACACACATATATTATATATACATTATACACACAGAATATTTTTTTTTGGGGGGGAATGATTGCCAGGAAAGCGCAGATCATAGCTGTCCCAGATCTAGCTGAAAAGTGGCTTATTTTTTGCATGGACAGCTCCGTGTGGCCTTGAGCAAAATAAGAAATCCACATACACACACACACACACACACACACATATATAATATAATACATATATATATATATATATATATAATATATAATATGTATATATACATATACACACAGAATGAAATCCTCATATATATATATATCTACATATACACACATATATATATATATACATATACACACAGAAATTTTTTTTGGTGGGGGGGAATGACTGCCAGGAAAGCGCAGACCATAGCTGTCCCAGATCTAGCTGAAAAGTGGCTTATTTTTTGCATGGACAGCTCCGTGTGGCCTTGAGCAAAATAAGAAATCCACATATATACACACAAATACACAACACATATATATAATATATATATATATATATATATATATATATATATATATATATATATATACACACATATGTATATATAGATATACACACAGAATGAAATCCACATATATATATATACATATACACACATATATATATATATATACATATACACACAGAATGTTTTTTTGGGGGGGTGGAATGACTGCCAGGAAAGCGCAGACCATAGCTGTCCCAGATCTAGCTGAAAAGTGGCTTATTTTTTGCATGGACAGCTCCGTGTTGCCTTGAGCAAAATAAGAAATCCCAAGCGATTGCAAATACTCTAGAACAAGTAGGAGAACACATGAATCATATGCAGTACTGTATTGGTTATATTTGAAGGAAATGGACTCGGTGGGATTGATTTGGAATGTGTATCTTCAGGCATCAAATTAAATATACGTAATATAACATCGAATTGAGGAGTATGTACTTTCACTTCTAGTTGGGTCATGTACGTCGGATGGATGATGGACGAATCCCGAAAGACATCCTCTATGGAGAGCTTACGTCTGATAAAAGACAGATGGGTCGCCTCCTGCTGCGGTTCAAGGATGTCTGCAAAAATGATCTCAGGTGCTTTGGCATTGTCCCTTCCAGCTGGGAAAATTTGGCTCAAGACCGCCCTCGGTGGCGGCAGAATCTCCATAGAGGACTGTACATGTGAGAAGTCACCCTGATACAACATCACTAAGCTAAGAGGTCCATAAGAAAGCAATGACAACAAAGCATCGGAACATCATCATCTACAGAGACAACCTACAAATGCAAAATCTGTGGTCAAGAATGTTTCTCAAACATAGGACTTCATAGTCACAGGAGGCGCTGCATCTTCAGGGGCACACAAAAAACTTTTATCATAGTCTTTCGAGACTGAATTGCCAATGGATTTCACTTCTGTACTTATCTGTGTTAAGTATCTGGTCGGCATCCTTAGTTCCAGATGTAGTAAGTAAGTAAGCAAGCCAATAAGAATCCGGTGTTATAGTATTCTTTGTAAGTCCGACGTCCAAGATAATCCAAATAGCAATGAGCCAAGGTTAAGAATCAGACCTCTATATGTACACCAACAGCAGCAGCAGCAGCAGCAGTGCCAGTGATTGGACAGTGGGAATCCTCCCCAGGTCACGTGGTAGTCAACGAGTCTATATTTAGGAGTGACCATTTACCTCATGCCTTATATATCAAAATATTCCAACAATCTGTTGATTTGGGTATTTGCTATTCTGGATCGTATTAGCTGGGTAGTTGGGTCTGTTGTTGGGTTGGTATCCCATATGTTCCTCGAGTGTGGAACCACCTGGACTCTTTTGGGTTCCTACTGTTTGCGTCCGTTGTTAGTTTTTAATTAACGAACACAAGACTCATTTAGGTTGGGTTGTTTCAGAGCTGAATGGTTTCGATTTAACTAAAGTAAAATGCCTTGAGAACAGACACTCATCTTGCATCTGTCATCTTCAAACACTAAGCCTAGTCTCTTATTCCATCCGTCTCCTTCAAAAACTTAGGCCAGACTCTTCTTTCTCAGTATCTCTCATTCAATCTCACTCTCGCCAATCAGAAACCAAGGTCAGTTATTCCCATGACATCTAAATTCCGTTTTCTTTTCCATTATCAAGATATTTCAATTTTTCCACATTCGTAGCACGTCAATTTACCGTTGACGTCACACACTGATTTTCACACACCTTATTATTTAACACCGAGTTTAAATCCTTTTCGCATTTCACATAGCGATTTCACATGGGAAAGGAATGAATCCACCGGTTCTCATTCTGCTATTGTTGAATAGTACAACAAATTCGGTTCTTTAGCCTTGGCTAGGCAACCAGTCAAGGAGAAAGAAAATTCTTAATTTAAACCAGCTTTCTCATGCTTATTTTAAGACTTTTTTTAAATAATTTTTTCAAACTCAATCTTTTTTTAAAACAATTTTTTTTTCTATTTGACCCATATATGGGACCCTTACAATGATGAAGGAGTTTTTTGCATTCCCCAGGGCTCCAGAATTAGAACTTTACCAACAGATAGAGTATAACGTCGTAACCAGAGCACTAAGACCATGGTTTCGATCTTTATGGCCTCATCTTATCCTGATGTGACCATAACGGTCGAGACCGTGGTAGACCCATCATTTTTCTACAATAATTATAGTTCTATTTCTTTATGAAATGTCGAGCTTGGTAGTTCTGGATTTCAGTCTCACACCATTTTATTGAACAGCATTTTCCGAACAACCTAATATATATATATATTATATATATATATATATATATATATATATATATTAATTTTGGATGTTTGTTTTATTTAGAAGCATTGTTGAATAAAATATTTATTATTATTGATATTTTTGCTTGAAGGCAATTACAATGCGTATATCGCATAAAATTCGATAATTATAGAAAATAATCATGACAAGTGAATCTCGACAAAGAATTGTTCGGTTTCAACAATTATTAAGTCTCATCAGCGATGTATACTAACGATTTCCCTCCGACAGAAATCGAAACCGGGACTTAGCAGGTATAGTCCGAGATAGACTTCGGCCACGATACTCACCTGACAATCTTTGCGAAATTAATCTGTCAATGATACTGATACGCCTCTATCATATACGTATACATTGCTGATGAGACTTAATAAAGTTGAAACAGTCTGTACGATGTTCTACACACCGAACAATTCTTTGTCGAGATTACTTGTCATGATTATTTTCTATAATTATCGAATTTGATGCGATATACGCATTGTAATTGCCTTCAAGCAAAAATATAAATAATATATATATATATATATTAAGTTGTTCGGAAAATACTGTCCGATTTTAGATTTTGTTCTAATAGTAAAGAAAAAGGAAGTAAAGTTGCCTAGTGACGGTACCAGCTGGACAGCGTGGGAGTCTATTCTCTTTTCACTAGTATTGTTGTGCTTAACTGGGACGCCACACCAACCCTATCCTCACTTTATCACACAGATCAGGTTCCCCAAACTGTGGTATTCATGCGCAGAGTTTACACACGCACACAGAATATATATATATATATATATATATATATATATATATATATATATATATATATATATATAAGAGAGTTTCATAATTTGCTTGAAGCATTGTGTATGTATTGGTTAGGAGGTTAATTTAGAAGGCCATCACAATGCAGTTTGGAATAAATAAAAAATAATAATACGATAACAATGGTGGTGTGTGTTGACCTGTATTTTTTTTATTATTTCTTGAATTTTCGAGGTAATACCTCTTTATCAAAAGATATTTTGATAAAGAGGTATTACCTCGAAAATTCAAGAAATAATTAAAAAAATACAGGTCAACACACACCACTATTGTTACCGTATTATTATTTTTTATTTATTCCAAACTGCATTGTGATGGCCTTCTAAATTAACCTCCTAACCAATATATATATATATATATATATATAGTGGTAAGATATGGAAAGAAATCCGACAATATGTAGAAACATGAAAAAAAAACTAAGTATACCAAAAGGGATTTATTTTTGATGGTCAACGTTAAAACCTTTCGTTTTTTAAACATTCATCAGGAAATTATACTATTTCCTTTAAGGAAAATACGTTATGATTAGTTGGCTAGTCTCGCAGATTTATTACTACAGAATAACGGTTGCTGGATGTTCAATATTTGCGACCTTAGGACACATCCTACTCATAGCGAACGGCTTGGTAAATACCTATGATTTAGGGAATCATAGACCACGCAATTTTGTGATGGTCATAATGCACCAACCTTTTTCGTTCAGACCACATATTAATATATTTTTCTCCGAGATTGGTTGCTGAATAGAAAGAGATAGACGTGTGAAGCATAATTATTATAGTCTACGGAGAATTTGGGGATGGATAGGAGAAAGAGGGGAAGAAGAAATAAGAACAAACAAAGGTTAAAATTTGGAAGAGTAAACACTAAGCGGCGTGCCAATAATGTGACCGACCCATGACCCCGGAAATAGACTTAAAAATAAAAACGGAAGTTCCGGGTTTTGATCGGAAACTAATATGATGCCGGGACGAGAAATTCTAGAAGAAGAAAATTGCTCTCTTTTCGACCAGACCTCGGGGGAAGCAGGTGGAGTTTTTCCGGTTCTCCCCTCTATGGGTTCGATATAGTAGTAGCAAACATGATTTAACACACAGAGTAATTTTACCCTACCCTCTCTTCCTTTCTCTCTATCTTTCCTTTTCTCTGAAAAATAACCCACGTGCATGGAAGAAATAAACAACCCCCTGTAACTATTCAACCTGTGTGTGTTGTTTCTGAACTAACGACTACTTCTACTACTATTAACGACGACAACTACTACAACCTGAGTTTGGCTTATGCGACGTTCCGGTACACGTGAAGACAGACAGCCAGACAGACAGATAAGTCTGAACAGAAATATATGAAAATATGAAACCCGAGTGGATATTAGGATATCGACCGTCTAGGATATCCTTATCCAACGTATATGTATATTTATATATATATGTGCTTCTTTGTATGTGTGTGTGTGTGTGTGTGTGGTGTGTGTGTGTGTGTGTGTTGTTGCGTTTATTGCGTGTGTCTGTGAGTTTGCCTCTATGCAAGTGTGTGTCTATGTGTGAGCGCGTGCGTGTATGTGTGATTGGGTTTATTGCCTGTGTCTGTGATTTTACTTCTATGTATTTTTGTATATTGTGTGTGTGTGTGTGTGTGTGTGTGTGTGTGTGTGTGATTGCGTTTATTGCGTGTGTCTGTAGCAATCAGTTCGTAAGAGATTAAGTATTTACAATTTACCATCAAAGTGGCTCCGGTTTGTCTGGGTTCGAGGGGCGGGGGGTAATCAAACGGTCTGTCTTATCTGAACAAACAGACAGTCACAAATAACAAGAGAAGTCTGCCTCACCGGACATTAGGGACTGACAGAAAAGGAAAGCGTATAAAAAGTAAATGACACTACCTGCTCATTATCACTCCCCACTCCCTCACTAACACATACAGATAAACATATCTATTATAGCAGGCGCGTAGTGTAATGGTTATCGGCGTAGATAATGGATTCGTCGACCCTAGTTCAAATCCTGAACAGGGCTGTTTGAATTTCCCATAGCGGTAATACCCTTGGGAAAGGTATGAATCCAGCTATTCTCCCTCCCGCAATGTTTAAATAGTAGGGCAGAGTGGGCTTTTAAACATTGGTTAGACAACCTGCCTAGGAGAAGGAAAACTCCAAAATCAAACCTGTTAAACTTAATAAATAGACTTTGTGTCTCATCCTGTTCGTGTGTAGGGGTTGGTAAATTATATATTATATATACTAGTACAAAATAAAAACACCCACCGGGCGATGTAAAAATACATTTTTGAAACATATTGCCTGAGGGATGGGAGTTAAAAATTCAATGTCAACGAGTTTGTACTCTAAGTAAGTAAAATCATCAAATTCATTAAAGGATTAAAAAATAAAACAATTTGAAATGTAAACTTTAAATATGTATTAAAATAAAAAAAACTATATATAGATATATAATACCAGTCATGTATTTATTAAAAATTGTTTAAAAAAAAACCATTGAGGACTGTGTAATGTTGCATGTTCAAATTTTGAGTGTATTTATTCTGTTATGATGATTTTGGGTAATGTGACGCAAGCAGTGACGTAATTTTTGTTACAGACAAAAACCGGAAGCGAATCTACATTATTAATAGGATAAAGAGTCAAAATATTACACGAATTATTAAATGGGAAATATTAAAGGGATCCAATATCTGCCGAAGTTTGACTGGTCCGTGTTTCTTGTGTTTACAAAAAAAAGTTAGTGATAATTAGATTCCCGGATAGGAAAAAGTTACTAAATAAAAAAGAGGAATTTAATTAATGTATTATCAAGATTATTATAAATATAAGATATATATTAATTATTATTAAAAAAATAATTCAAACTCAACTAAATAGATTTACTAGATGACTTTAATCCCAGTAGTATACAAAAATAAGATATAAACAAAATGAATAAAGAAAAAAAGGAGTGAGAGTTGAAGAGAGATAATGGATAGAATTGCAAATTACTTTTTCCTGATAAGCGTATGGAAATCTAATCTTTAATTTTAAAGGGAAAGCGTTTAGATTTAAAAACTAAAGTTAATACTAACTAAAAGGAGAGAGAGAGAGAGAGAGAGAGAGAGAAGAGTGAGAGAGAGAGAGAGAGAAATAAAAATAATTCTAAACCAGACAAGTATATATAAACATGTAGCTACCTAGTATTTTTTAGTTCTCCTGAGGAAGGTGTACCTTGAATATCGAAAACCGTGGTAAAGAGAAAAACTCTTCTACAACTTTATATATATATATATATATATATATATATTATATATATATATATATATAATATATATATACATTTTTATCATCCATTCTATTCTTTTTTTCATTTCATTTTTATTATCCATTCTATTCTTTCTTTTCCTTATTCATTCTTCTTCAATTGTCGGATTCATTTCAATTTCAATTTACACACACACACACACATATATATATATATATATATAATATATAATATATATATATATAATATATATACAATAAATGAAGGAAAAATCTTAAAATTTTCATTGCAATAATTTATTTCAACCACATTACTGCAGCATGTTCAGGTAAGAGCAAAATCATGGATATTACTGAATATTTTCCCATGAAAAAATGGTTAAAATCTATTAATTTGGGGTGTGGTCTTATTCTGGGAGGGCAGTAGGGGTGTTGCTAGGATATTGGAACGAGGTGAGAGGGGCTGGGCAAGAGATTGGGTATATTTTAGTTAGGGGAATAATTATCTGGGCTGACTGACAAAATTAGGCTGGGAGTTGAAATATAACAAATCAGTTATAAAGATGTACATGAAAAACAGAATAACTACCACAGATAATAATATATATATATATATATTATATTATATATTATATATATATATATATATATATATAAGAAAGTTTGGTGTGTGAGAGTCGACTTATAGCTCCGAAAACAAAAACCTCACTCAGATTTGAAATCTTGCGTACACCATAATATGCTTATAGCTAAGAAACACACAAAATTTGGCTTTTGATTTTTTACTAATTAATGTGATAATTCAATAATTAAAGAAGAAAGAAAAAAAATCGTATACAGGCCCATCCGTCCTCACCCTCCCCATCCCACTCCTGTCGGAGTGAGTTGAGTTTTGAACATCCAAGACAACCCAGCTCCCCCTCCCCTGGCATTTATTCTATGAAATAAATACAATTTTTTTAAATCTTTAACTACCGCTACTGCTAACCGACTTCTCCATTCCTACCCCCTGGTGTTCTAAAAATATTTAAAGTCCGGTCATGGACCGGGTACATTTGCTAGTATATACCCACGAGTGGAAATGGTCCATAACCACGATACCCATGGTATTTAAGGCATTTCATTCACATTATATATATATATTAAATATATATATATATATATATATATATATATATATGGGAGCTGGAATTTTCTTTTGTCAATTATTTTTAATTGTGGGTATTATTCGGTGTGATTAATTGTTATGTATGTGTCGTGATTTATGAACGTGTAATTTCATTCATTATTTTCTTGATAAATTTACGAGGCAAAAAAAATTACCTTGAAAGCCATCTTCGAGAATTACATGGCCATCTTTGAGAATGGGTAATTCATGAGATTATTCTAATGCAAAATTAATTACTGTGTCAATTTGGAAAACCTTCTCATCACAATAATAAGAATTATTACTTTTCTCCCTTTCTTTCCCGCCATTCAAATTGAATGATTGATTCTATCTTTACAGCAACTTACAAAGATTTCCACCCACCTTTTATCTCTTATCAATAAATAATAGAAACGAATATCTCAATTAGATTTTGTCATATTCGTAGGCAGAGGAAGACAGCCTCTCATTAGACACTACGATCATTGAACTTATATGAGACATGGTTCGAGCCCTTTCAAAGAACTGTTTTTTCTCAAATCAGAGTGATCTGCCCTTGATCAGATACACTATAGAGCCCTGGTAGTAGCTATTTGCAATTGTACTCTTGCCTGAACAAAATAGACTAAGTCTTTCGTGCTTTATCAGATGATTTGCATATCAACCTCAGTGGGTTTTTAATGCCGATACAGTTTTGAAATAAATCAATTCTTAATGGATAATACAATTTTGTTTATCAACTCATGTTTTTTATAACCATAGATGGAACCCCTAACAGGTACTACCACTCCGGGTTCAGAGTGGGCAAGGGAGCAATAGTGATGAAAGGGTGGTCTCCACTTCCCAAACCTCCAAACTCGAACCTCACCATCAGATAGAGTTTAACGTCATTCCCAGGACATGTAGACCTCAGTAACCGCCTTTCTAGCACCCATATGATAAAAGGGTTTGTGGCTTGACATAAGGGCAATAGGGTTGGGAAAATCATATAGGTGCTAGGGCTTGAAGTGACCAGCCGATTGATTGGAGGTGGCCTCTCCGACCGCCTGTCTAGCCCAAGTGGAGTATTGCAAGTCATGAACTGCTTATCCACCTGGGCTCTATCCTTAAGCAGCACGGGTCGCCATCTACAGCCAACAGGTGGCCCCATTGGGGAGTCTTACCCCTCTGCAGAGGTGCAGTCGTGGCATTCTAACGCCCAGTCGGACAGAGCGGTTTATCAGATTGAGGATTCGGGTTCAGACAGGTTTTCGGATCGAAGCATCAAAAACGTCTCAACGCTTTGTTGCCACAACAGTGAAAATTATTAGAAATTATTTCCTAATTTAATCTTTACAACAATCACAGACGACTTTCGCTCATTCTCTGTATTGCATGAATGATATCTTTCCTCTTGAGAGCTTTCACGCCAGCGTTAGCTGATGATATTACACTGGATTATGAGTGACAACAAGTCTCCTCAAATTTACACGACTCTTCTGAGTATTCCAGCCGATTTCAACAATGCTGTTGTCGGATGGTTTCAATTGTGATTTCAGTCCCACCCCCCGCAGTTTGTTTTATAAGCTTTTTTGGACCGCCCCAAGGTGCACCAACTGCAATTGGATCACCTTTCACCCTCATATTCACATGCTAAGTATTCATAACGCTAATACTCTTTGGAAAGGTACAAATCCAACTCTTTCTCCAGCTATGCGTAAAATAGTAGGTGGATTTTAACCTGGCGTTAGGCAACCAGTCTAGGAGAAGGAAAACTACGAATCCAAACCTGTTAAACTCCGCTTAATAAAATGACCTTGTGTCATATCCTGCTCGTGCGTAGTTGGTTGGTAAATATTGTATAAACACATGGCAGGATTTTCAATGCACTTGTAAAATTAGATGTTTTGAAGGAAATCTAACTCGGATTTTCATAAAGACTTTGTGCATGAATAAAATTCTTCTATGTATTAATTATTTTGAATTTAAATCTATTAATAATGGAGATGCTCTTCCGGTTTTTAACAAAATATTACGTCACTGCTTACGTCACATTACCCAAAATCCTCATAACAGAAAAAAATACACTCACAATTTGAACATGCAACATTAGACACTCCTCATTGTTTTTTAAAACAAGTTTTAATAAATACATGACTGGTATTACATATCTAAGTATATAGTTTGTTTTATTTTAATACATATAAAGTTTACATTTCAAATTGTTTTATTTTTTAATCCTTTAATGAATTTGATGATTTTACTTACTTAGGGTACAAACTCGCTGACATTGAATTTTTTACTCCCACCCAACAGGCAATATGTTTCAGAAATCTATATTTACATCGCCCGGAGGCCGTTTTTTATTTTTGTACTAGTCTATATAAAATTGATAAGCTAAATTTTGACTATAAATCTAGGGCCAGTTGAGTATTCGGCTAGGAATCACACGGTTATTGGTTTGAAACCGGCCCTCACCAACTCAACGTATGAGTAGCACAGGGATCTGTGCAACTCAGATGCTAAAATAATATCCTTGGTCTAGCGCTAGTGAAAAATGGATAGACCCCTTGCTGTCTGGCTGATACTGACATAGGCCACCCTGACGACTTTTACTTTTTAAGACGTAAGCAGTGAAGTAGTTTCGGTTAACGATAGAACACCGATTCTCCATTATGATAAGATATGAAAAAGATAAGGGAAGCGCGTGTGTGTAATGGTTAAAGTTAATGGGAAAAGGACTCGTCGCCCGAGTCAAATCCTGGACGGTGGTAATTGCATTTAGCGCTACTATCCTTGGAAAGGCATGAATTCCTACTCTCCCTCCAGCTATGGGTAATTAGTAGGGGCTCAGACTGGGCTTCTTTAACCTTGGTTAGGCAACCTGTCCAGGAGAAGGAAAACTCTGATTCAAACCTGCTTGAACTCCGCTTTAAGAAATTGACCTTGTGTCGCATCCTGCTCGTGAGGAGGGTTGGGTAAAAATATAAAAAGATTACTTTGAATTATATTTTGATACACCTGAGTCTATCTTTATTCCTAACCCGACTGTCTTAATTCTCATGATTTTTAAGTTCTTTAAGTATTTTTTTTTACTTTCTCAAAGTTTTGAAGACCCGGTACGATTTTACAGAATATCCACCAACAAGAACTCACTGATTTTGACAGCGAACAATTTTGAGATTTAATATTTTGTATCTCGGATTATTAAATCACATCTTAAACAAATTGCCTGTTATTCATTAAAACGGTGAACCAGGAGAGATGTTACTAATGAAATAATGGCGGATTTCGCCGAGAAGAAAAAGATTATTGCACAGCAATTATCTGTTACAAGGTCGAGTTTCATTCTGTAATGTGGAATGAAATACAACAAAATAAATGTGAATATTGACGTATGATTTATTTAAGTAAAAATTAATTCATTCTAGTACGAGGAAAATAAAAAAAATTTGGATAAGATATAAGCTTATGGGACATAAAAGTGACATAAGAGGCTGATACACACACACACATATATATATATATATATATATAATATATTTTTGGAAGGCGTAATAATGCACATTTATGTTAAAAAAAACATATTTATTTCTTTTTTTTTTTTTTCGATATTAAGGGTCCTAAAATTTTCAAGCAAAGCCTCATCCAGAGGAATGAAAGATTTTTTCATAATTTTCATCTGTATTTGATAAATTCATTGTGTGTTGTTCATTGAATGTTCGGTGGTAACTGTGAAAAATTTTTTTTTTTTTTTCCGGAGAAGATATAGTTACGCTCGGTGAATTCCGTAATAAATCGGTGCGGCGATCGTGTTCCGCGGGATGTTTTGAAAATTATTTCATATATAAATTTTTTTTCTTTTTTATAATACTATAAAATAATGAAGCCCTGCTCAGGGACACTGAAATAAAGATTTTTTTTGTCATTATTTTCATAGTGAGTTCGAAGCATTAATTAAAATGTAATAATATATTTTTGAAGGCGTAATAATGCACATTTATGTTTAAAAACATATATTATTTCTTTTTTTTTTTTTTTTTCATATTAAGTCCTAAATATTTTCAAGCAAAGCTCATCATCAGAGGAATGAAAGATTTTCTCCTAATTTTCATCTGTATTTTGATAAATTCAATTGTGTTGTTGTTCATTGAATGTTTGGTGGTAACTGTGAAAAATTTTTTTTTTTTCCGGCGAAGATATAGTTACGCTCGGTGAATTCCGTAATAAATCGGTGCGGCGATCGGTGTTCCGCGGGATGTTTTGAAAATTATTTCATATATAAATTCTTTTTTCTTTTTTTAATACTATAAAATAATGAAGCCTGCTCAGGACACTGAAATAAAGATTTTTTTTTGTCATTATTTTCATAGTGAGTTCGAAGCATTAATTAAAATGTAATAATATATTTTTGAAGGCGTAATAATGCACATTTATGTTTAAAAACATATTTATTTCTTTTTTTTTTTTTTTTCATATTAAGGTCCTAAATATTTTCAAGCAAATGCTCATCATCAGAGGAATGAAAGATTTCTCATAATTTTCATCTGTATTTGATAAATTCAATTGTTGTTGTTGTTCATTGAATGTTTGGTGGTAAACTGTGAAAAAATTTTTTTTTTTTTCCGGCGAAGATATAGTTATGCTCGGTGAATTCCGTTAATAAATCGGTGCGGCGATCGTGTTTCCGCGGGATGTTTTGAAAATTATTTCATATATAAATTCTTTTCTTTTTTTATAATACTATAAAATAATGAAGCCCTGCTCAGGACACTGAAATAAAGATTTTTTTTGTCATTATTTTCATAGTGAGTTCGAACATTAATTAAAATGTAATAATAAATTTTTGAAGGCGCAATAATGCACATTTATGTTTAAAAAAACATATTTATTTTTTTTTTTTTTTTTTTTTTTTTTTTCTTCATATTAAGGGTCCTAAATATTTTCAAGCAAAAGCTTCATCATAGAGGAATGAAAAGATTTTCTCATAATTTTCATCTGTATTTGATAAATTCAATTGTGTTGTTGTTCATTGAATGTTTGGTGGTAACTGTGAAAAAAATTTTTTTTTTTTCCGGCGAAGATTATAGTTACGCTCGGTGAATTCCGTATATAAATCGTGCGGCGATTCGTGTTCCGCGGATGTTTGAAAATTATTTCATATATATAAATTCTTTTTCTTTTTTTATAATACTATAAATAATGAAGCCCTGCTCAGGGACAGTGAAATAAAGATTTTTTTGTCATTATTTCATAGCTGAGTTCGAAGCATTAATTAATGTAATAATATTATTTTTGAAGGCGTAATAATGCCACATTTATGTTTAAAAAACATATTATTTCTTTTTTTTTCATATTAAGGGTCCCGGAACACGATCGCCGCACCGATTTATTACGGAATTCACCGAGCGTAACTAATATCTTCGCCGGAAAAAAAAAAAAAATTTTCACAGTTACCACCCAAACATTCAATGAACAACAACACAATTGAATTATCAATCAGATGAAATTATAGAAAATCTTCATTCCTCTGATGATGAGCTTTGCTTTGAAAATATTTAGGACTCTTAATATGGAAAAAAAAAAAAAAAAGAAAAAATATGTTTTTTAAACATAAATGTGCATTATTACGCCTTCAAAAAAATAATTTATTCATTTTTCAATTAATGCTTCGAACTCACTATGAAAATAATGGACAATAAAAATAATCTTTTTATTCAGTGTTCCCTGAGCAGGGCTTCATTATTTATAGTATTATAAAAAAAAAGAAAAAGAATTTATATATGAAATAATTTCAAAAACATCCCGCGGAACACGATCGCCGCACCGGTTTATTACGGAATTCAACGAGCGTAACTATTATCTTCGCCGGAAAAAAAAAAAAAAAAAAATTTTCACAGTTACCACCAAACATTCAAATGAACAACAACACAATTGAATTTATCAAATACAGATGAAAATTATGAGAAAATTTTCATTCCTCTTGATGATGAGCTTTGCTTGAAAATATTTAGGACCCTTAATATGAAAAAAAAAAAAAAAAAAAAGATATAAATATGTTTTTTAAACATAATGTGCCATTATTACGCCTTCAAAAATATATTATTCATTTTTTAATTAATGCTTCGAACTCACTATGAAAATAATGACAAAAAAAATCATTATATATATATATATATATATATACTATATATATATATATATATATATATATATATGGTGTGATGTGTGTGTGATTTTTGGATGTTTGTTTATTTTAAAGAATTGTTTAATAAAGTATATATATTATATTTATAATTTTTACTTGAAGCAATTTCAATGCGCATATCGCATAAAATTCTATAATTATAGAAGATAAAAATGACAAGTGAATTTCGCAAAGAATTACTCGGTGTGTAGAATATCGTACAGACTGTTTCAACTTCGCAGGAATTTCTCAGTACTGTATCGTGGCCGAAACAGTATTGTTTCTGACTATCCTTGCTGAAGTCCCGGTTCGATTTCTGTCGGAGGGGAATAGTTAGTATATATCGCTGATGAGACTTAATAAAGTTGAAACAGTCTGGTAGGATATTCAACACACCGAGTAATTCTTTCGAAATCCACTTGTCATTATTATCTTCCTTATAATTATCGAATTTTATGCGATATGCGCATTCTAATTGCCTTTCAAGCAAAAATATTAAATAATTATATATATATATTATATATAATATATATATATTATTCATATTATTATTAATATTTATTTGCTCTAAACTCTTTATTTTTTTAGTCTTTAGATAATCCTTGGCGGTTATATATATATATTTTCATAATATATTTATTATATATATATTATACTATATATATATATAATTTGTTTTTCTTTGCGCCAATTATTATAGATGCGTCTTTTTCTTTTTTTCAATTTTTTTTCTCTGGGTGAGTCAGAGTAGTTTTCTTTTTTACAATCAAATATAACCGGAGTTTTTTCTTAACTGAAAGGGTTTGGTGTGTGATATTATATATACACACAGTCGCTCTATTTTATCGCATGAGCCTCTTTTTGTGCATAAAACACTCCTTTTTTTGCAGACAACACACACACATTTTAGGATTATTTAAGATTAAATTGGATTTTCCTTATAGTTATTAACTATAATATTAGTACTCATTTTCCTTATACCTACGACCGTTAAGGAAGCGCGTGGTGTAATGGTTTTAAAGGATATGGAAATTGGAGTCGTCGCCCCGAGTTCAAATCCTGGACGTGGTTATGATATTTCACTTACCGCTTAATACCCTTTGGAAAAGGTATGAATCCTACTCTCCCCCAGGGTATAATAGCAGAGCAGACTGGGTACTTTAACCATGGCTAGGTAACCAGCTAGGAGAAGGAAAACTCTGAATATCAAACCTGTTGAACTTCGCCTTAAGAAATTGACCTTTGTGCTCACATCCTGCTCGTGCGGAGGGTTCGGTAAATAATATACCTACGACCGTTATCATCGTGCAATACACTCAGTTAAAAATGAGACCGTCTATAATCGTTCCAAGATGAAATGCACAAAAAATGTAAATTCGATTATCTGGTGTTGCTTATCCGGCCAATACTTATTTCCTCATGAGTGACGTCGCCTCATGCTAAATGGCGAAATCATCTGTTTTATTATAATTTTAAAAAGGTTAAAGAAGAACGTGCAATCCCAGACAATATAATAAAAAATATAAAAGAAAGAGATTTAAGGGGAAATATATAGAGAGCAGGTAGTGGCGATTCTAGGGTCTGAAAAAATAAAAACGGAAAGTTTGTTGGTGGTACCCAATAAAAGTTTAACTACAGTCTATGAATAATCATTGCGAATTTGGGTTACGGTTTAAGGGGATTAAGGTTGTTTTAATTACGTATTTGCTAACAAAAAATAAACAAAAAACATAAATTACTATACATTTTAATTAACCATTGAAATTAATTATTGAATCTATCAATTGAGACAGTTGTTTGTGTTTGTATTGCAAGTGCTTAATTTCAATTAAACTTAGTTTAAAAAAATATTTTTCAACATTAAATTATGTATAGTATTTTTTTGTTTATCCCCCCCCCCCGGCTAATCAACACAAATGAAACTTTTCATAAAAATTAATTTTATCTTGAAAAAACTTTTTCATTCGAAAGAAGAACCATTAAACAAACTCCTGATGATTTTTTTTTAAATTAAGCTTACGAAAAATGAAAATCATGACTGAAATTTTTTTTATATTTGTACCGTTAAATCAACTCAAATTACGTAGCCAAAAACAAGTTTACGACAATGGAATTTTTTTTTTAAATTCTATCAAAAATAAATTACCTCCGTCCATGATCTGGACTAAAAAAATAGGAACACCTGAAGTGTTTCAGACATATACATCCAAGGTTAAATAGATATTGTAATTTTCACTGAAATTCGGACCATTTACATTTATTTTGATCAGAATTTAAGAAAAAATTTCTTTCGTAACTTGTTTGGCTACGTTAAATTTGATGTTGTATTTAACGTACAAATATATAAGACAATTGTTCATGATGATTTTCATATTTCCTCGTAAGCTAATTTAAACAAAAAAAATCATCAGAGTTTGTTTAATGTTTCTTCTTCGAATGGAAAAAGTTTTTTCCATTAGATAAAATGTATTTTTATGAAAGTTTCATGATTTATGTCTGTTGATATAGATAGGCGGGGTGAATATAAACAAAAATAAAATACTATACATTTAATGTTGAAAAATTTTTTTTAAACCTATAGTTTATAATTGACAATGCTGTTGTTTTGTATACATTGCAAATACAACACAAACACTGTCTCAGATGATAGATTCAATAAAGTTATTTCAATGTTAATTAAAATGATATAGTAATTTATGTTTTTTTGTTTATTTTTGTTTAGCAATACGATTAAAAACAACCTTAATCCCCCCTTAAAACCGTAAACCAATTTCGCAAAATGTTAACATAGACTGTAGATTAAACTTTTATGGTCCACCAACAAACTTTCGTTTTTTATTTTCAGAACCTAAATCGCCCCACTTACCTTCTCTCTATATTATTTCCCTATAATCTCTTTCTTTCTATATTTTTATTATATCTTGTTCTGGGTTGCACTCCTTCTTTAACCTTTTTTAAAATTTATAATAAAACAGAATGATTCGCCATTAGCTGAGGCGGACGTCACTCATAGGAAATAAGTATTTGGCGCGGATAAGCAACCCAGATAATCAGTAATTTACATTTTTTTCATTTCATCTGGACGATTATAGACGGTCTCATTTATAACTGGAGTTGTATTGCACGATGATAACGGTCGTGGTATATATATTTACCACCCCTCCGCACGAGCAGATGTGACACAGGTCAATTCTTTAAGCGGAGTTCAACAGGTTGAATTCAGGTTTTCTTCTCCTAGACGGTATCCTAAAGCCATGGTTTTAAAGTACCGTCTGCCTCTGCTATTTACCCATAGCATTGGAGGAGGGCTAGAGATTCATACCTTTTCCAATCGGTATTAGCGCCTAAGTGAAATGACATTAACACGTCCAGGATTTGAACTCAGGGGCGACGACTCCATTTCCCATGACTTTAACCATTACACCACGCGCTTCCTTAACGGTCGTATGTATAAGGGAAAATGAGTACTAATATATAGTTAATAACTATAAGGAAAATCAATTTTACATCTTAAATATCCCTAAATGTGTGTGTGTGTCTGCCCAAAAAAAGGAGTGTGTTGCCCACAAAAAAGAGGGTCTCAATCGATTAATAGAGCGACTGTTGTATAATATATATACACACCAAACCCTTGCAGTAGAAAAAAAACCCGCGTTAATAATTTGATTGTAAAAAAAAAAAAACTACTACTGAACATCACCCAGAGAAAAAAAAATTGAAAAAAAAGAAAAGACCATCTATAATATTTTGGCCAAAAGAAAAAAAAAATTATATATTATATATTATATATATATATTATATATCTATATATAGAAAATATATAATAAAACCGCCAGGATTATCTAAAGCTAAAAAATAAAGAGTTTAGAGCAAATAATAATAATAATAATAATAATTAATAATATATATATTATATATATATATATATATATATATTTTTTATATTTTTGCTTGAAGGCAATTAGAATGCGCATATCGCATAAAATTCGATAATTATAGAAGATAATAATGACAAGTGGATTTCGAAAGAATTACTCGGCTGTGTTGAATATTCCTACAGACTGTTTCAACTTTATTAAGTCTCATCAGCGATATATACTAACTATTTCCCTCCGACAGAAATCGAAACCGGGACTTCAGCAGGATATCAGAAACTATACTTGTTTCGGCCACGATACAGTACTGAGAAAATTCCTGCGAAGTTGAAACAGTTCTGTACGATATCTACACACCAGTAATTCTTTGCGAAATTCACTTGTCATTTTTATCTTCTATAATTATAGAATTTTATGCGATATGCGCATTGAAATTGCCTTCAAGTAAAAATAAAATATTAAATATATATACTTATTAAACAATTCTTCTAAAATAAACAAACATCCAAAAATCACACACACACACACACACATATATATATATATATATATATATATATATATTATATATATATATATATATATTTTTTTGTCATTATTTTCATAGTGAGTTCGAAGCATTAATTAAAATGTAATAATATATTTTTGAAGGCGTAATAATGCACATTTATGTTTAAAAAACATATTTATTTCTTTTTTTTTTTTTTTCATATTAAGGGTCCTAAATATTTTCAAGCAAAGCTCATCATCAGAGGAATGAAGATTTTCTCATAATTTTCATCTGTATTTGATAAATTCAATTGTGTTGTTGTTCATTGAATGTTTGGTGGTAACTGTGAAAAATTTTTTTTTTTTTTTTTTCCGGCGAAGATATAGTTACGCTCGGTGAATTCCGTAATAAATCGGTGCGGCGATCGTGTTCCGCGGGATGTTTTGAAAATTATTTCATATATAAATTCTTTTTTTTTTTTTTATAATACTATAAAATAATGAAGCCCTGCTCAGGGACACTGAAATAAAGATTTTTTTGTCATTATTTTCATAGTGAGTTCGAAGCATTAATTAAAATGTAATAATATATTTTTGAAGGCGTAATAATGCACATTTATGTTTAAAAAACATATTTATTTCTTTTTTTTTTTTTTTTTTTCATATTAAGGGTCCTAAATATTTTTCAAGCAAAGCTCATCATCAGAGGAATGAAAGATTTTCTCATAATTTTCATCTGTATTTGATAAATTCAATTGTGTTGTTGTTCATTGAAAACTGTGAAAATTTTTTTTTTTTTTTTCCGGCGAAGATATAGTTACGCTCGTGAATTCCGTAATAAAAAATAAAAAAAAAAAGAAATAAATATGTTTTTTAAACATAAATGTGCATTATTACGCCTTCAAAAATATATTATTACATTTTAATTAATGCTTCGAACTCACTATGAAAATAATGACAAAAAAATCTTTATTTCAGTGTCCCTGAGCAGGGCTTCATTATTTTATAGTATTATAAAAAAAAGAAAAAAGAATTTATATATGAAATAATTTTCAAAATATCCCGCGGAACACGATCGCCGCACCGATTTATTACGGAATTCACCGAGCGTAACTATATCTTCGCCGGAAAAAAAAAAAAAATTTTTTCACAGTTACCACCAAACATTCAATGAACAACAACACAATTGAATTTATCAAATACAGATGAAAATTATGAGAAAATCTTTCATTCCTCTGATGATGAGCTTTGCTTGAAAATATTTAGGACCCTTAATATGAAAAAAAAAAAAAAAAAGAAATAAATATGTTTTTTAAACATAAATGTGCATTATTACGCCTTCAAAAATATATTATTACATTTTAATTAATGCTTCGAACTCACTATGAAAATAATGACAAAAAAAAAATCTTTATTTCAGTGTCCCTGAGCAGGGCTTCATTATTTTATAGTATTATAAAAAAAAGAAAAAAGAATTTATATATGAAATAATTTTCAAAACATCCCGCGGAACACGATCGCCGCACCGATTTATTACGGAATTCACCGAGTAACTATATCTTCGCCGGAAAAAAAAAAAAAAAATTTTTTCACAGTTACCACCAAACATTCAATGAACAACAACACAATTGAATTTATCAAATACAGATGAAAATTATGAGAAAATCTTTCATTCCTCTGATGATGAGCTTTGCTTGAAAATATTTAGGACCCTTAATATGAAAAAAAAAAAAAAAAAAAGAAATAAATATGTTTTTTAAACATAAATGTGCATTATTACGCCTTCAAAAATATATTATTACATTTTAATTAATGCTTCGAACTCACTATGAAAATAATGACAAAAAAAAATCTTTATTTCAGTGTCCCTGAGCAGGGCTTCATTATTTTATAGTATTATAAAAAAAAGAAAAAAGAATTTATATATGAAATAATTTTCAAAATATCCCGCGGAACACGATCGCCGCACCGATTTATTACGGAATTCACCGAGCGTAACTATATCTTCGCCGGAAAAAAAAAAAAAAAATTTTTCACAGTTACCACCAAACATTCAATGAACAACAACACAATTGAATTTATCAAATACAGATGAAAATTATGAGAAAATCTTTCATTCCTCTGATGATGAGCTTTGCTTGAAAATATTTAGGACCCTTAATATGAAAAAAAAAAAAAAAAAAGAAATAAATATGTTTTTTTAAACATAAATGTGCATTATTACGCCTTCAAAAATATATTATTACATTTTAATTAATGCTTCGAACTCACTATGAAAATAATGACAAAAAAAAATCTTTATTTCAGTGTCCCTGAGCAGGGCTTCATTATTTTATAGTATTATAAAAAAAAGAAAAAAAAATTTATATATGAAATAATTTTTCAAAACATCCCGCGGAACACGATCGCCGCACCGATTTATTACGGAATTCACCGAGCGTAACTATATCTTCGCCGGAAAAAAAAAAAAAAAAAATTTTTCACAGTTACCACCGAACATTCAATGAACAACAACACAATTGAATTTATCAAATACAGATGAAATTATGAGAAAATCTTTCATTCCTCTGATGATGAGCTTTGCTTGAAATATTTAGGACCCTTAATATGAAAAAAAAAAAAAAAAAGAAATAAATATGTTTTTTAAACATAAATGTGCATTATTACGCCTTCAAAAATATATTATATATATATATATATATATGTGTGTGTGTGTATCAGCCTCTTATGTCACTTTTTATGTCCCATACAGCTTATTCTTATCCAAATTTTTTTATATTTTCCTCGCTACTAGAATGAATTAATTTTTTACTTAAAATAAATCATACGTCAATATTCACATTTTATTTTGTTGTATTTCATTCACATTACAGAATGAACAACTCGACCTTGTAACAGATAATTGCTGCTGCAATAATCTTTTTCTTTCTCGGCCGAAATCCGGGCCATTATTTCATTAGTAACATCTCTCCCTGGTTCAACGTTTTAATGAATAACAGGAATTTGTTTAGATGTGATTTAATAATCCGAGATCAAAAATATTAAATCTCAATTTGTTCGCTGTCAAAATCAGTGAGTTCTTGTTGGTGGATAATTCTGTAAAATCGTACCGGGTCTTTCAACTTTGAGAAAGAGAAAAAAAAATACTTAAAAGAAACTTTAAAAAAATCATGAGATTAAGACAGTCGGGTTAGGAATAAAGATAGACTCAGGTGTATCAAAATATAATTCAAAAGTAATCTTTTTATATTTTACCAACCCCTCCTCACGAGCAGGATGCGACACAAGGTCAATTTCTTAAGCGGAGTTCAGCAGGTTTGAATTCAGAGTTTTCCTTCTCCTGGACAGGTTGCCTAACCAAGGTTAAAGAGCCCAGTCTGCCCTACTAATTACCCATAGCTGGAGGGAGAGTAGGATTCATGCCTTTCCCAAGGATAGTAGCGCTAAATGCAATTACCACGTCCAGGATTTGAACTCGGGGCGACGAGTCCTTTTCCCATTACTTTAACCATTACACCACGCGCTTCCTTATCTTTTCATATCTTATCATAATGGAGAATCGGTGTCTATCTGTAACCGAAACTACTTCACTGCTTACGTCTTAATAAAGTAAAGTCGTCAGGGTGGCCTAATGTCAGTATCAGCCAGACAGCAAGGGTCTATCCATTTTTCACTAGCGCTAGAACCAAGGATTATTATTTTAGCATCTGAGTTGCACAGATCCCTGGTGCTACTCATACGTTGAGTTTGGTGAGGGCCGGTTCCAAACCAATAACCGTGTGATTCCCTAGCCGAATACTCAACTGTCCTAGATTTATAGTCAAAATTTAGCTTATCAATTTTATATAGACTAGTACCAAAATAAAAAAACGGCCTCCGGGCCGATGTAAATATAGATTTCTGAACATATGCCTGTTGGTTGGTGGAGTAATAAAAATTCAATGTCAGCGAGTTTTGTACCCTAAGTAAGTAAAATCATCAAATTCATTAAAGGATTAAAAAATTAAACAATTTGAAAGTGTAAACTTTATATGTATTAAAATAAAACAAACTATATACTTAGATATGTAATACCAGTCATGTATTTATTAAAACTTGTTTTAAAAAACAATGAGGAGTGTCTAATGTTGCATGTTCAAATTGTGAGTGTATTTTTTTCTGTTATGAGGATTTTGGGTAATGTGACGTAAGCAGTGACGTAATATTTTGTTAAAAACCGGAAGAGCATCTCCATTATTAATAGATTTAAATTCAAAATAATTAATACATAGAATAAATTTTATTCATCAACAAAGTCTTTATGAAAATCCGAGTTAGATTTCCCTCAAAACATCTAATTTTACAAGTGCATTGAAAATCCTGCCATGTGTTTTATACATATTTACCAACCACTACGCACGAGCAGGATATGACACAAGGTCATTTTATTAAGCGGAGTTTAACAGGTTTGGATTCGTAGTTTTCCTTCTCCTAGACTGGTTGCCTAACCCAGGTTAAAATCCACCCTACTATTTACGCATAGCTGGAGAAAGAGTTGGATTTGTACCTTTCCAAAGAGTATTAGCGTTATGAATACTTAGCATGTGAATATGAGGGTGAAAGTGATACCAATTGCAGTTGGTGCACTTGGAGCGGTCCAAAAAAGCTTATAAAAAACAAACTGCGGGGGTGGGACTGGAAATCACAATTGAAACCATCCAGACAACAGCATTGTTGAAATCGGCTGGAATACTCAGAAGAGTCGTGTAAATTGAGGAGACTTGTTGTCACTCATAATCCAGTGTAATATCATCAGCTAACGCTGGCGTGAAAAGCTCTCAAGAGGAAAGATATCATTCATGCAATACAGAGAATGAGCGAAAGTCGTCTGTGATTGTTGTAAAGATTAAAATTAGGAAATAATTTCTAATAATTTCACTGTTGTGCAAACAAAGCGTTGAGACGTTTTGATGCTTCGGATCCGAAAACATGTCTGAACCCGGAATCCTCATCTGATAAACCGCTCTGTCGACTGGGGCGTTAGAATGCCACGACTGCACCTCTGCAGAGGGGTAAGACTCCCCCAATGGGGCCACCTGTTGGCTGTAGATGGCGACCCGTGCTGCTTAAGGATAGAGCCCAGGTGGATAAGCAGTTCATGACTTGCAATACTCCACTTGGGCTAGACAGGCGGTCGGAGAGGCCACCTCCAATCAATCGGCTGGTCACTTCAAGCCCTAGCACCTATATGATTTTCCCAACCCTATTGCCCTTTATGTCAAGCCACAAACCCTTTTTATCATATGGGTGCTAGAAGGCGGTTACTGAGAGGGTGTCTTACATGTCCTTGGGAATGACGTTAAAACCTCTATCTGATGGTGAGGTTCGACGTTTTGGAGGTTTTGGGAATGTGGAGCACCCTTTCATCACTATTGCTCCCTGGCCCACTCTGACCCCCGGAGTGTAGTACCTGTTAGGGTTCCCATCTATGGGTTATAAAAAACATGAGTTGATAACAAATTTGTAATCCATTAAAGAATTTGATTTATTTCAAAACTGTTGGTCGGCGCTATTAAATAACCACTGAGGGTTGATATGCCAAATTCATCTGATAAAGCACGAAGACTTAGCTCTATTTTGTCACAAGAGGTACATTGCAAATAGCTACTTACCAGGGGGGCGGGGCTCTATAGTGATCTGATCAAGGGCAGATCACTCTGATTGAGAAAAACAGTTCTTGTGAAAGGGCATCGAACCATGTCTATATAAGTTCAATGATCGTTAAGTGTCTTAATAAGAAGGCTGTTCTTCCTTCTGCCTCGAATATGACAAAATCTAATCTGAGATATCGTTTCTATATTTATTGATAAGAGATAAAGGTGGTGGAAATCTTTGTAGGTTGCTGTAAAGGATAGAATCAATCATTCAATTTTTGAATGGCGGGAAAGAAAGGGAGAAAAGTAATAATTCTTATTATTGTGATGAGAAGTTTTCCAAATTGACACAGTTAATTAATTTGCATTAGAATAATCTCATGATATTACCCATCTCAAAAGATGGCCATTAATTTCTCGAGATGGCTTCAAGGGTTTAATTTTTTTTGCCTCGTAAATTTATCAAAGAAAATAATGAATGAAATTACACGTTCATAAATCACGACACATAATAACAATTAATCACACCGAATAATACCACAATTAAAAATAATTGACAAAAAGAAAATTCCAGCTCCCATATACGTATATATATATATAATATATATATATATATATTTATATATATATATAATGTGAATGGGAAAATGCCTTAAATACCGATGGCGGTATCGTGGTTTATGGACCATTTCCACTCGTGGGTATTATTACTAGCAAATGTACCCGGTCCAGACCGGACTTTAAATATTTAGAACACCAGGGGCGGTAGGAATGGAGAATTCGGTTAGCAGTAGCGGTAGTTAAAGATTTTAAAAAAATTTGTATTTATTTCATAGATAAATGCCAGGGGAGGGGAGTGGTTGTCTGATGTTTCAAAACTCAACTCACTCCGACAGGAGTGGGATGGGGAGGGTGAGGACGGACTGCGGCCTGTATACGATTTTTTTTCTTTCTTTTTAATTATTGAATTATATCACTTAATTAGTAAAAATCAAAAGCCAAATTTTGTGTGTTTCTTAGCTATAAGCATATTATGGTGTACGCAAATTTCAAATCTGAGTTGAGTTTTGTTTTCGGAGCTATAAGGTCAGACTCTCACACACCAAACTCTTATATATATATATATAGTGTATATATATATATAATATATATATATATATATATATATCTATCTGTGGTAGTTATTCTGTTCATGACATCTTTTATAACTGATTTGTTATATTCAACTCCCAGACCTATTTGGTCAGCAGCCCAGATAATTATTCCCCTAACTAAAATATTACCCAATCTCTTGCCAGCCCCTCTCACCTCGTCCAATTATCCTAGCCAACACCCCTACTGCCTCCCAGAATAAGACCACACCCCAAATAATAGATTTAACCATTTTTTCATGGGAAAATATTCAGTAATATCCATTGTTTCTGCTCTTACCTGAAACATGCTGCATAATGTTGTTGAAATAAATTATTGCAATGAAAATTTAAGATTTTCCTTCATTTATTGTATATATATTATATATATATATATATATTATATATATTATATATATATATATATATGTGTGTGTGTGTGTGTAAAAAATTTGAAATTGGAAATGAATTCCGACAATATGAAGAAGAATGAATTAAGGAAAAGAAAGGAATTGAATGGATAAAAAAATGAAAAATGAAAAAGAAAGAATAGAAGGATGATAAAATGTAGTATATATATATATATATATATATATATATTATATATATATATAATATTATTATAATATATATAAAGTTGTAGAAGAGTTTTTCTCTTTACCACGCGTTTTCCGATATTCAAGGATTACACCTTCCCAGGAGAACTAAAAAATACTAGGTTACTACATGTTATAATATACTTGTCTGGTTTAGAATTATTTTTATTCTCTCTCTTCTCTCTCTC
>CM042166.1:27066987-27069699 GCA_023376005.1 Doryteuthis pealeii | reverse complement strand
TCACAATTGATAAGCAGCGCATATAACATATATTAAATGCTCAATACGTTAGTAGAGCAAATTTATTTCACCATAAGGATCTCAGGGTTAAATCTACTGGTTTAATCAAGATATTGATAATGGTGTCGAATACCGTGTGCGAAAAAAACACACCCGTGTAATCGAACTACCATTCAATCAATATCTTGATTTATCAGTAGTTTAAACCACTGAAGGCTCCTTATGCGGAAATATCGAGTAGCGTTAATACCGTGTACCTTTATGCTAATATATATATATAATATATATATATATATATATATATATAGTATGTTGTGTGTGTATGTGCGTGTGTTGTGTGTATAAAATTCAAATTTTAACCTGAAACTGACAAACAGCAATTATAAACAAATATATATTTCCGAATCATTTCTAGACAGAATCTTCAAAAAAGATTGAGAATATCTAATACTATTACAATATATATTCATTTCAAGCTTCGGAATCAGTCCAGTAAAAAAATTGTTCACATTTATTTTTTTTAAATTAAAAGAAAAAAAAATTGTTAATTCTGCACTATACACACCACAAATATATATATATATATTATATATATATAATAATATATATATATATTAATATAGATAAGAAGATAGATAGATTTTATTTTGGTATGGTATTTATATATATATATATATATACATACATACATATCTATCTTATCTATGTAGTATGTATGCTATATATATATATGTAGATATGTATGTATATATATATATGTAGATATGGTATATTATATATATATGTAGATATGTAATGTATATATATATGTAGATATTGTATGTATATATATATGTAGATATTGTATGGATATTATATGTAGATATGTATATGTATATATATTGTTAGATATGTATGTATATATATATGTAGATATGTATTGTATATATATATGTAGATTGTATAATATATATATATATGTAGATTATGTATTGTATACTATATATGTAGATATGTATAATATATATGTAGATATGTATGTATTATATATCATATGTAGATTGTATGTATATATATTATGTAATATGTATATATATTATATATATGTAATATGTATGTATATATTATTATGTTAGATATGTATGATGTATGTTATATATATATATGTAGATATGTATGTATGTATATATATATGTAGATATGTATGTATATATATATGTAGATATGTATGTATATATATATGTAGATATGTATATATGTAGATATGTATGTATATATATATATGTAGATATGATATATATATATTGTAGATATGTATATATATATATATGTAGATATGTATGTATATATATATATATGTAGTATATGTATTGTATTATATATATAGTAGATATGTATGTACATATATATATGTAGACTATGTTATGTTATATATGTAGATATGTATGATATATAGGTAGATATGTATGTATATTATATTATGTAGATATGTATGTATATATGTATGTATGTATGTAAATATATTGTATATATAATGTATGTATGTAGATATGTATGTATGTATGTATCTATGTGATATGTATGTATATATTATATATGGTAGGATATTATGTATATATATATGTAGATATTGTATGTATATTATATATGTAGATATGTATATTTATAGTAATATGTTAGATATGTTATATTATATAGTATATATGTAGATTATGTATGTATATATATATGTAGATGTGTATTTATATATATATGTGGTAGTATGTATGTATTATATAATGTTTAGATATGTTTTAAAAATGTATAATATATGTAGATATGTTATATGTATTATATATATGTAGATATGTTATATATAATATATATGCTAGATATGATGTATATATATATTATTGTAGATATGTATATATATATATGTAAGATATGTAGATATGTATGTATATATTATATGAGATATGTATGTATATATATATGTAGATATGTATAATATATTATATGTAGATATGTATATAGTATAATATGTAGATATGTATGTATGTATAGGTATATATGTAGATAAGTATGTATATATATATATGTAGATATGTATGGTATATATATATGTAGATATGTATATATGTAGATATGTATTGTATATATATATATGTAGTATATGTATATATATATATTATAGTAGATATGTATATATATATATGTAGATTATGTTGTAGTAATTATATATATGTAGGTATGTATGTATATATATATATGTAGATATGTCATGTATATATATTGTAGATATGTATGTATAGTATGTATGTATATAGTATATGTAGATTATGGTATGTATATATATATGTAGATAGTTATGTAGTATATATTATATGGTAGATATGTATGTATATATGTATGTATTATGTATAATATTATGTATATATATGTATATATATGTATTGTGTCAGGTCGCTTGATGCGCTATCTGGTACTATGTAATCCAGTACAACCTGTTTCATTAGTCGGTCATCGGCGACTAAACCGGTAACCCCACAGATTTATCTGTTGAGGAGGGTGGCTAGACATCCTGCAGGACGAAAAACAAGACCTGTTCAAAGGCGCGAGAAGCTATTTAGCTCCAACGGCCATCTAGAAACGCTTTTTTTTTTTTTTATTTTTTTTTTTGGGAGTGTTGGACCCTTATCCTTTTGAGCGTTATCCATCTAGGAGAAGGACAACTCTGATTTAACACCTGCAATT
>CM042166.1:27041987-27054487 GCA_023376005.1 Doryteuthis pealeii | reverse complement strand
CTGTCTGTCTGTCTGTCTGTCTGTCTCTCTCTCTTGGTCAGTCTGTCTCTCTCTCTGCCTCTCTCAGGCACATGTGCGCCCACCCACTCACCAAGTCGCACTCGCTCTGTCAATTTAACTTTCAATATAAACGTATTTTTTCTCTCTCTCTTCCCCCCTTTCTCTCTAATTCTCCCCTCCCTTTCTCTCTCTTTCTCTCTCTCTTTCTCTTTTTTCTCTCTCTCCCCCTTCATCTTTATCTAGAAACTAATGTGTTTTCTCTCTCTCTTACCTCCCTCCTCATACTATCTATCTCTTTCATATTACACTCTTAACATCTCTCTCTCTCTCTTTCATTCTCTCTCTCTCTCTATCTCTGTCTCTGTCTGTCTCTGTCTCTCTCTCTCTCTCTATATATATATACATATAATATTGTAGAGGAGTTTTTTTTTCTCTCCTACAATCTCTGTGCTTCGCCTGAGGAAGGTGCACTTTAAGAACCGAAACCGTACAACTATTACCGCTCCATATTTCACGAAATACATTGAGCACTTTTTATATCAACTACTAATGCTGCTAAAGTCAAAATATGGAAGTACCAGTTGAAAACACACACACACACACACACACCACACACACACACATAGATACATACATACATTATATATATAATATATATATAATATATAATATATATATAATATATATAATATATATATATTTATGTATATATTATTGCAGTCTTTCCCGAGATTTAAAAAGTTAATAAAAATCTCTTATCTATATTCATGTATACATTATTTCATTTCATATCGTAAGATTATTTTATTTAAACAATTAGATTATGTTGTAGCAACAGTAATAGTAGTAGCATTAGTAGTAGTAGTAGTAGTAGCAGTGAATGACATATTAAAAAATTATGATAAACAGTGGGTGAGGTGAAAGGAGGGGTTTTTGCTAATACACTCATTCTCTCCCTCTCACCAGAATGTAAAACTGAATTTAGTATTCCTGTTTCTGAACATTAGCTTAACATGCGTGTAAGGTTTCATCATGATTGGATCGCTGGTGTAGGCCCCAACATTGTAGTAAATATATAGCACGAAGGTAAACGACCGATTTTATCTTCTCCAATAGCTTATATAATGATTATATTAATTTTATGGTTCAAAAGTGTCCAATAATAGATGAGGTAAACTTTCCATTAGGGACTTCTCACTGAAAAACTTTTTTGTCCATTATCTATTTTTTGTTATTTTTTTAAAAGCTTTTGAGAGAGGTCCCTGGGAAAGGATTTTTTTATTTCTTCCATTCATCTCATTCATTGTTATCTCATTCATTCATTCATTTTGCCATTACTTCTGAACTATATAATATATATATATATATATATATATATATATATATATATATGTGGAATATTGATGTTCCATTGGTGTTCCAAAAAGTCATGGTGGTCGTTTCCACATCCGGATTTTTTGGAACATCAATGTTTTCGTTTTGAATTCAAATTATATTCAGATCCTCTCTCGATGAGTCCGGAGTAAAATCAAGCTCTGAAGATGATTTTTATAAATCGAAATATTGTTCAATATTAGCTATGAATATGATATAAAATATTTTCACTTTAACAGCATTGTGTGTTTTCATATCCTTTTATCTCTCTCCTCTCTCTCTCTCTCTATATATATATATATATATATATATATATATATATATATATATATATATATATATTTACCAACCCCTCCGCACGGACATGCAAGTTCCTCCAATGTTTGTTTTATTCTCTATCCATTTGTGCAAACGACTTTCTAGCAGGAAACAAAGATAACATTATTAAAAGACAAACACTTTCATCTTTTAATACAGACTGAAAAAATATAAAAATTGAAACACGTTCAATGCGAAAACAAGTTATTTAAAAAAAATATATTTTAAACATCAAACGACGTTAATGATCTAACGTGCACTTTATTCATAACTGATATTGACTTATATTTCGTACTTAGTTGAACTTAGTCAATATTTAATCATCATCATCATCATCATCATCATCCTCTTCATCATCATCATGTCGCGCAATTATCCATGACAACCTCTCGCCAACTTTATCTATCATTCATTGTCCCAGGGAGGTCCTCTGCGCAGAATCCACTATCCTGGCAGTGTGGATCAATGTAAGTTCCTGGTGGGCGACCCACATTAGCATGTCCATGTGTTGGCTTCCACGGGAGAACATCGCTTTTGAGTTCGTCCTTGCTCCTCCAGCAGTGTCCAGCATGCATTGTCCGACTTACTCCTATGGTTTGTGAGATAGGAAGCAGGTGGCCATACAACTGCTTCCTTGTGGGGTGCTGTTTCCACGACTTGTTCAAGACCGCACGCAGCATTCTTGTGCAGCTCTCATCTAGCTTATTCTCAAGGGACCTCGTTAAAGTTCAAGTAGTTCAACCATACACCAGCACCGATACAACCATATCTTGGAAGAATTGTCGCTTTAACTTGTCAGTGAGTCCTCGGGTTGGTCCGATGGTGCATCGATTATGTCATGCAATTGAAGGGTTCTCAGATACCCATGGAAATTTATCTCCCAAATTTCGTAACTCGAATCGTCGCCATTGTAGAAGATCCGAGCATACCTTGGCCCATAACCTGTAAAGTTTTTAAATGCCATCCTCGGCCAGTTGAAAAGGGCTTAAAGAAAGTCCTGTGTTATGGAATCCTTTGGTAAGCGTATAAGTCCTAACCTGCCTATTGGTAAATGTCCAGTGATTTAATCTATGTCCGTTGTCTATGAACGTCGGCGTAATTATGACCAGTAGGGTCTGGGTTAAGTATTGTATCAGCCGCAGAGTACTGCCAGTGATTGGCCAAGAGTTAGATCACATGATTCTGGCCTAGTCTATAAGTATAGGCGAGGATCTAGCACAGACCTTATATACACAAAATTCGCGGGAAGAGCGTGGCGTAATGGTTAAAGTCATGGGAAATGGACTCGTCGTCCAGAGTTCAAATCCTGGATGTGGTAATTGCATTTCACATAGTGCTTATACCCTTGGGAAAGGTATGAATCCTACTCTCCCTCCAGCTATGGATAAATTTAACCGTAGCAACCGGTCTAGGAGAAGGAAAACTCTGAATTCAAACCTGTTAAACCCCGCTTAAGAAATTGACCTTGTGTCACATCCTGCTCGTGCGGAGGGGCTGGTAAATATATATATATACACACAAAATTCTCAACAGATTTCCATATGACTGATAATCTTTTTGTAGCCGGCCATGCCTCTCCTATTCGTGTATTAACATCGCTTTCTGTGGATGAAATCACTAATGTGTGCTCATGTTACCAAAGTTAAGCAATAATGATTCTGCTCAGTCCCTAGATGGGTTACCACTTACGAACAGCTGGTATCATTAGTAACTCAAGACATCTGTACCGGACTTCTTTCTTTCTTTCTTACTTTACTGAAGGGAAAACTCAAGTAAGAAAGAAAGAAAGAAAGAGGAACATAAAAAGAAGAAGAATGCTGATTGGTTAAACAAAGAAGGGAAATACAAGAATGAAAGAAAGTATGAAATAAGTGTACAAAAAGCAAAACAGAAAAGCAGCCAGTGTACAGTTTTTAAATGCCATCCTTGGCTAGTTGAAAAGGGCTTAAAGAAAGTCCTATGTTATGGAATCCTTTGGTAAGCGTATAAGTCCTATCCTACGTATTGGTAAAGGTCCAGTGATTTAATCCTATGTCCATCGTCCATGAATGGTGCAGTAATTATGACCAGTAGGGTCTGGTTTAAGTATTGTATCAGCCTCAGAGTACTGCCAGTGATTGACTAAGAGTTAGATCACATAATTCTGGCCTAGTCTATAAGTATGGGCGACGATCTAGCACACGCCTTATATACACAAAAATCTCAGCCTACAGGCTAAAGAAAGAAGGAAAAGAATAAATACAAGAAAGAAAGAAGGAAAGAAAGAAAGAAAGAAAGAAAGAAAGAAAAAAATGTGAGCTAAAATTATTTGGTTTGGTTTGTTTTACGGCATATCAACCTCAGCGGGTCATCTAATGCCAACAAAGTTTTGAAATAAATTCATTCTTAATGGATACACAATATTTTTTTATAACTCGTGTTTTCTATTTAGCCCATAGATGGGACCCTAACAGGTACTACTACTCCGGGTCAGAGTGAACCAAGAGGAACAATGGTGATGATGAGGTGCTCCTCATTCCCCAGACCCCCAGAACTGGAATCTCACCATCAGATAGTTTAACGTCATTCCCAGGACATGAAGACCCTTCTAGGGCAATAAGGTCGGTACAATCATATAGGTGCTAGGGCTTGGCATGACCAGTCGATTTCTCGGACGGAGCCTCTCCGACTGCCCGTCTAGCACAAGTAAGGGCCAAAGTGGAGAGTTGCGTGTCATGGATTTCTCAGCCACCTGGGTTTCATCCTTAAGCATCACGGGTCTCCACGCACGGCTAACAGGTGGCCCCATTGGGGGGGGGGGGTTACTTCACCGCAGAGGTGCAGCCGGTGTGTTCGAACACCCCAGCCCACAGGACAAAAGAAGATAATAAATCAGAAAGCCTAAACACAGAATAAAAAATACGAGAAAGAAAGACAAAGAATGAAAGAAAAATATATGAGCACAAAAAGAAGAAAATGGGAGACAGGCTAAACAAAGAAGGAAAAATAAAAGAAAGAAAGAAAGAAAGAAAGAAAGAAAGAAAGAAGAACAACAACAAGAACAAGAACAAGAAGAAGCAGACTGGCTCAATGAAGAAAGAAAAATAAAAGAAATAAATAAAGAAAGACTGAGAGAAATAGGCTAAACAAAGTAGGAAAAATAAAAGAAAGAATAAAGACAGAATGAAATAGCAGCACAAGAAGAAGAAGAAGAAGAAGAAGAAGAAGAAAGAAGAGAAGAAGAGAGATGTAGCCTGGTTAACCAGAAAGAAAAAATAGAACAAAGAAATAAAGAAAGACAGAGGGGAATAGGCTAAACAAAGAAGGAAAAAAAGAAAGAATAAAGACAGAAAGAAATAGCAGCACAAGAAAGAAGAAGAAGAAGAAGAAGAAGAAGAAGAAGAAGAAGAAGAAGAAGAAGAAGAAGAGATGTAGCCTGGTTTAACCAAGAAAGAAAATAGAACAAAGAAATAAAGAAAGACAGAGAGGAATAGGCTAAACAAAGTAGGAAAAATAAAAGAAAGAATAAAGACAGAATGATAGCACAGCAAGAAAGAAGAAGAAGAAGAAGAAGAAGAAGAAGAAGAAGAAGAAGAAGAAGAAGAAAGAAGAAGAAGAGATGTAGCCTGGTTTAACAAGAAAGAAAAATAGAACAAAGAAAAAAGAAAGACAGAGAGGAATAGGCTAAACAAAGTAGGAAAAATAAAAGAAAGAATAAAGACAGAATGAAATAGCAGCACAAGAAGAAGAAGAAGAAGAAGAAGAAGAAGAAGAAGAAGAAGAAGAAGAGATGTAGCCTGGTTTAACCAAGAAAGAAAAATAGAACAAAGAAATAAAGAAAGACAGAGAGGAATAGGCTAAACAAAGAAGGAAAAATAAAAGAAAGAATAAAAACAGAAATAAATAGCAGCACAAGAAGAAGAAGAAAATAAAAACAGACTGGTTTAACGAAGAAGGAAAATACAAGAAAGAAAGAAAGAAAGAAAGAAAGAAAATAAGAAAGAAAGAAAGAAAGAAAGAAATAGTAAGCTTGAGAAGAACAAATACAATCTTTGAAATTACAAAACTGTTTTAACAGAGACATTTGGACATTGAATAATTACGTTAAAGACCCCCGTGCATTACGTAAAAGATCAGATAAGAGCAAAACTAGGGTTACTAGACATCAAGAAATGTCTCGTATAAAATTGTCTTGTCAGAAAATTAAAAAAAACAAAAAAACAAATTCATGAACAGCGAAGCTATATTCGAGGAGGCTGACTGTGGTCACGTGACTAAATTGTCTCTATGCCAAGTTCGCCCGTCTCTCTCTCTCTCTCTCTCTCTCTCTCTCTCGCTCCACCTGTTTCTCTCTCTAGTATCACCTCTCTCTATCTTGTTCCAGCTCTCTCTCTCTCTCTCTCTCATTGTCTCTTTCTTGCTCCAGCTATGTCTCTCTCTATTTCTCCACCTGTCTCTCTCTCTCTCGCTCTCTCTCCTCTTGCTCCACCTTTCTCTCTCTGTGTCACCTCTCTCTCTGCCCTCTCTCTCTCTCAGTCTCTTTCTTGATCCAGCTATGTCTCTCTCTCTCTCTTGCTCATGTCTCTCTTGCACCAACCCTCTCTATCTTGTTCCAGCTGTCTCTCTCTATTTCTCCCTTCTTGTATCTATGTTGCTCCAGCAGTCTGTCTGTCTGTCTATTTGTCTGTATCTCTCTTTCTGTCTGTCTGTCTGTCTGTCTCTCTTTCTCCAGCTCTCCCTCTCTCTCTCTCTCTCTCTTTCTCTCCCTCTCTTGCTCCTGTATTTCTTGTGACACCTCATTCTCTATCTTTTCTAAGTTCGCCGTCTCCCCCCCTCTCTCTCTCTCTCTCTCTTGCTCCACCTGTTTCTCTCTCTAGTATCACATCTCTCTATCTTTTCCCAGCTCTCTCTCTCTCTCTCTCTCTCTCTCTCTCTCATTGTCTCTCTCTTAATCCAGCAGTCTGCCCGTCTGTCTGTCAGTTTCTCGCTCTGTCTTTGTCTCCCACTCTCTCTCTCTCTCTCTCTCTCGCTCTCTCACACTCTCTCTCTCTCTCTCTCTATTGCTCCTGTCTCTCTTGAGCCACCTCTCTCTCTATCTTGTTCCAGCTCTCTATCTCCCTCTCTCCCTCTCTATCTCTCTCTCTCTCATATTTTTACCCCACCTGTCTATCTCTCTTCTTAATTGAGTCAAAACTTATTTGGCCGCTTTTCGAATAAGTTAAAACGCCAGCAATGAACAACATGTAATTTGAAAACTGATTTCAATGTTATATTTTTCTTACGGTCGTGTAGTGAGTTAAATTTGATATAGCAGATAAATTGACTGCGAGTTAAGTTTAAAAGATACGAGGTTAATCCTAAAGCTTAGGTCTCCAAAATATTTAGAAATCACAAAAACGTTTATTGTTTACTAGCGGGACTTGTGAATATACCACAGTATGATAAATTAATTACCACAACGTCCTATATGTTTACTTAATAGCTATTGCAAATACTTCAATATGTAAAAAGTATAATAATCTTGATCTAAGTCTCTCTCACTCTGTTGACTGTTTCTTTCTTTCTTTTCAAATTTTTATTATATTCGATTGAAACGCTTTGTTGTATACCCTTTTCTTACTTATTTACTTTCTTCTATTCTTCTTCTGTTCTCCTAGCGTCTCTTCTAACATTTGGACTTCGTCTTGGTAGTCGGTCGCACTTATCTCATTTCTTCTTCAATATCAGTCTTGTTACCAAGACATTAATAATCACAAAACTGTGTCATTTTTTAAAGCTTTTATTTACTTAACTATACATTTCATGTAACTAAATATCTGACTAACATAGCGTGCGTATGCAGCGTGAGTTACAGTTAAGGCAGGACATCTTCACTGACTGACGTCCAACTGAAAACTGAGGACTCAACCAGGTCCCGCGTGACTTCACGTATTTCGCGGGCTTTCTGTTCTATTCCATGGAAAGTCCCACCCGTGATATGAAAAGGGCCACCCCTTTAGAAATACAGGGGATTGACAATAATCTTATGCAACCGCATAGATTATGTAACAGCTTAACCTTTCTTTCTTTCTTTCTTTCTTTGTCTCTTTCTTTCTCTCATTCTTTCTTTCTTATCATATTTTATTTTGTGTTGCATGACCTTTTATTTGCCTTTCTTGGATTACATGCAAAACTCCTGTGTACCAGTTATATAATAAATATACTTAGTACTCTGTGTCGCTTTTGTACTCTGAGAAAATAGCATTTAAAATGTGTTCTATCATTATGGTCCACCCTGTATAATAACAATGAATAATACAACGTCTTTGTCATAAAACTAACACAATGGTTAAACATATATACGACGACTTGGCCCTACAACACAAACCAAACCGAGTAAGACAAATAATACATGCTGGTCACTACTGGAGAAACGAGGATGAACTCATAAGTGACGTTCATCTGTGTAAACTTGCACATGGGCACGCTAGTGTGGGCCGCCCAGTAAGGACCTACATCGATCAGCTCATCGATGCTGCACAGAGGACCGCCCAGGGGAAATTACAGATAGGGGTGGTTGGCAATTGATTGTCATGGATATCCGTGCAGCCAGCACGATATGATGATGATGATATTGATGATAATGGCATACCGATCAGCTCATTGATGCTGCACAGAGGACCTCCCGGGGGAAATGACAGATAGAGGTGGTTAGCCATGGATATTTTGTCATAGATATCCGTGCTGGCAGTACGATATGATGATGATGATGATGATTCATAAGCGACGTTCGCCTATGGAAAGTGGCACATGGCACCCTAGTGTGGGGCAGCCAGCAAGGACCTACATCGATCAGCTCATCGATGCTGCACAGAGGACCGCCCGGGGAAATTACAGATAGGGGTGGTTGGCAATTGATTGTCATGGATATCCGTGCAGCCAGCACGATATATGATGATGATATATGATGATAATGGCATACCGATCAGCTCATTGATGCTGCACAGAGGACCTCCCGGGGAAATGACAGATAGAGGTGGTTAGCCATGGATATTTTGTCATAGATATCCGTGCTGGCAGTACGATATGATGATGATGATGATGATTCATAAGCGACGTTCGCCTATGGAAAGTGGCACATGGCACCTAGTGTGGGGGCAGCCCAGCAAGGACCTACATCGATCAGCTCATCGATGCTGCACAGAGGACCGCCCGAGGGAAATTACAGATAGGGTGGTTGGCAATAGATTGTCATGGATATCCGTGCAGCCAGCACGATATGATGATGATGATATTGATGATAATGGCATACCGATCAGCTCATTGATGCTGCACAGAGGACCTCCCGGGAGAAATGACAGATAGAGGTGGTTAGCCATGGATATTTTGTCATGGATATCCGTGCTGGCAGTACGATATGATGATGATGATGATGATAATGATTTCATAAGTGACGTTCCCTATGGAAAGTGGCACATGGGCACCCTAGTGTGGGGGCNGCCAGCAAGGACCTACATTGAATCAGCCCATCAATGCTGCACAGAGGACCGCCCGGGGAAATTACAGATAGGGGTGGTTGGCAATAGATTGTCATGGATATCTGTGCAGCCAGCACGATATGATGATGATGATGTTGATGATAATGGCATGCCGATCAGCTCATCGATGCTGCACAGAGGACCTCTCCGGGCAGCACGATATGATGATAACGATGATAATGATAATGATGGCATACCGTAAACCACAACCAACCAATCAATTCTAGACAATAGTTGCCTGGCTTATCGTAACGTTCACCTTTTATAACTCAAATCGGCAACGTAATCCCACAGAATAATCTAATTGGATGGAAGTCAAATTTACTTTTGTCTTTAGCTTGTTCACTGCCATTAAGAATTTTTTATTGCACCTTCGTGTTCTTCTAGGGTTTGGTTGGTTGGCTTTCCTCCAACTATCGATTAATGGCAAACTGATTTCTTTAGCCTAGAGCCTAACGCAAGCACTATACAAGGAAAACTCTGAATTTAAATCATTTAACCCGTTTAAAAAAGACCTGTATCAAATCCTTCTCTTGGCGGAGAGGTTGGGTAATAAAAAATATATAATGTACTCAGTTATGATTAAGTAACTAATATTATGATTGACTGATTTATTTTAACGGCATATCAACCCGTCTGGGGTTATGTCTGCCTAATGGTCAGGAAGTAATATATGTTGTGTATTTATATTTTAATTTTTAGTAATTGGTTTTAACAATGTGTTAGCACCATTGGGTATAATGTTGTATGGTATTGATTAAGTTTATGTCTATATTCTATGGTATACTTTTATTTCTCTCAAAACTGATAGAATATCCTCCATGTTGACATTTTCAAATAGATATTTATGTTTGACATGTTTAACATTGTGGTTGTTGTTCTTGTTTGAGTATATAGGAGTGAGTTAGTCTTGTGACATTTAAAAAAAAATGTAAACACATTCTTTAAAATATTGTCTTTTGAACTATTCAACCCATAGACTCTGACAGGTACGAATTTATTCTCGTAAAAATGTTATTCGCTTTGCAAATCATTTTCTCCCTAACCCAATTATGTACACACGAGCTCAATAGGTGACTCACCGGTCACGTTTTGTCCAGTACATATAGACTCACAAACACACACACACACACACACACACACACACATATATAATTATATAATATATAATATTATATTATATAACATATATATATACAGACACAATACAGACAACATACACACACACACAACACACCACACACACATGTATAATATGTGTGTCAAAAACGATCGAGATTGAAGCTGTATTTACCAAGATAGAAATGAACATATTGTAACGTTATTTTATTTTAGAATACAAGTGTGTCAAAAAGTACAGAATTTAAAGCTGTATTTACCAAGATTGAAATGAAGAATGAACGGAATGTTATTTTTTTTCAGAATACATGGTGTGTTAAAAAGTACAAAAATTTTCGATACTTTTTTGACCGACCTTATATATATATAATCTATATATATAACAATTCTTGTGTGTGTAAAGCAACATTTATATCAAGTGTAAGTCCCATTAATTCCACAGAGCCTAAATGTTATGGACGTATAAAAGAAAAAAGGAAATTCAAAAAAGAAAGAAAACACAGAACACTCAGCAGTTGTTTCTTGTTAATACGGATTTACAAAAGTATTTCGTCCTCTTGGTCTTTGGGAAATCGAATTCCTTTTCATGGCCAATGCTTTCTTTATTTTCCTTTTTATTTATTCCTTTTTTTTCTTTCTGAGTTTAAGAAGAAAAATGCCACATTCCAGTCGAATAGACACGATAGTAAAGGAAAGTCAATACGGGATTAATGGCCAAATCCCTGCCAACAATAACACAAAAAAGAAAGAAAAAGAAGAGAAAAAAAAAAAAAAGAAAAGAAAAGAAAAGTGAGAAATAAATAAAGAAAAAGAAAGAAAAAATACGCATTTGTCGCTTCCGGTAATCCTTCCGTAACGTATGTTGCTTTTTGATCTTATTTTGATTTATTTTCTTTTTGATCCTTTTTGTTTGTTTCTTTATGTTTTTTTTTTTTGTCCGTTTCTTTTTTTTTAAATCCTTTTTTGTTTCTTTATTTGTTTGTTGTTTCTTTTTATCGATGTGTACTTTTCACATTTTATGTGCACTCATAAATCAATGAGTAAAACGACGTGAATGGCGCAAAATCTCAAATCACAAATTCGGGTTTGTGTACATTCCTTTGTCGATATCAAATTACATGTTACGGTTCTAGTCTAATGTATAGCTATCTATCTATCTCTCTATCTATCCACACACACACACACACACACACACACACATACATATATTATATATATATTATTTAGTTAATAAAAAGGCTTAAAACACGGCCATTTTGCTGTTATGTGCAATTTCCATTTACAGGTACCTGAATTACCCATGAGCTTCATCAGACAGCTTTATTGGAAATGGTATAACAGTAAATTCCGAGGTTTTTTTCTATATATTTTCTCGTAATCCCTTAATGGTATCGGGTTTCAATTCATCTTATTTTTTTAGGAGGTGGTTAGGTTTCTGACCTGGTGAAAGATGTTTATTAGGTGGTTTAAAGCATTCATCAGCACAGAGAAGGGGTTGGCAACTTATTGTCTGCTCTGTTTGGGTTTTTCAGACTGGTCATTTTCAGGTCAAAGTTTTCTTTTCTTTTTTATATTCTCATGTGTCTCATGTGGACTAATCGATTTTAAACTTTTTACATAGCGTTCAAATGACAAAAAGTGGATCTATTTTGGATACATTAAACTAGAGTATCCTATAATATATATTAAATCTAGCTGGTGGATAAGTTCCCAAATTTTAATTCAGGTAATCAGATAACTAAATTTTAGATATCTAAACCAAATATAACAAGGATTTGATTTTAAATCGATCCCTACCTATATGTATATAATGGACTCTCCCGTCGATCGACGTTATCAGTGTTCATACAATGAACATCCACACAGTGATTTATTTATAGTAGTGACGGCTTGTGTTGGACCATCCACACTTTTTGGCACAGTCGATAGGAAGAATTGGTGCATAAGGGTTGCCACAACCCAATCAACGACCGACCTACAGGAATTTTGAATTCAGAGTTATCCTCTCATAGACTGGTTACCTTCCAAGACTGAAGAACCCAGTCTGTCCTACTATTTAACCCATAGCTGGAGGGAGAATATATGGATTCATACTTTCTCAAGGTATTAGCGCTATGTGAAATGCCAACTAGGAATTGAACTCGAATCGACGAGTCCATTTTCCACGACTCTAACCACTAGCCCACGCCCTTC
>CM042166.1:27031987-27036987 GCA_023376005.1 Doryteuthis pealeii | reverse complement strand
TACTAGTTATGATTAATTAACTAATATTATGATTGACTGATTGATTTTAACGGCATATCAACCCGTCTGGGGTTATGTCATGCCTAATGGTCAGGAAGTAATATATGTTGTGTATTTATATTTATATTTTTAGTAATTGGTTTTAACAATGTGTTAGCACCATTGGGGATCATGTTGTATGGTATTGATTAAGTTTATGTCTATATTCTATGGTATACTTTTATTTCTCTCAAAACTGATAGAATATCCTCCATGTTGACATTTTCAAATAGATATTTCATGTTTGACATGTTTAACATTGTGGTTGTTGTTCTTGTTTGAGTATATAGGAGTGAGTTAGTCTTGTGACATTTAAAAAAAAAATGTAAATACATTCTTTAAAATATTGTCTTTTGAACTATTCAACCCATAGACTCTGACAGGTACGAATTTATTCTTGTAAAAATGTTATTCGCTTTGCAAAATCATTTTTCCCTAATCCCAATTATGTACACAGAGCTCAATAGGTGACTCACCGGGTCACGTTTTGTCCAGTACATATAGACTCACACACACACACACACACACACACACACACACACATATATATATATATACATATATATATATATATATATATATGTGAAAATAAAATGGAAATTAATCCGACAGTATGAATAAGATATAATGAAAAAACAAACGATGTTTACAACTGAAATAGGCTCATCAGAAGAGAAAGTGTGCAAACCGTTTCGGGGCCAATTCTCTTGACGGTTTTAGATGGGCCGAGTGTTGCTTTTTAAAACCGTCAAGAGAATTGGCCCCGAAACGGTTTGCACACTTTCTCTTCTGATGAGCCTATTTCAGTTGTAAACATCGTTTGTTTTTTCATTATATCTTATTCATATATATATATAACATATATATATACAGACACATACAGACACACACACACACACACACACACACACACACACACACATGTATATCTATGTGTGTCAAAAAAGTATCGAGATTGAAGCTGTATTTACCAAGGTAGAAATGAACAATAAATGTAACGTTATTTTATTTTAGAATACAATGTGTGTCAAAAAGTACAGAATTTAAAGCTGTATTTACCAAGATTGAAATGAAGAGTGAACGGAATGTTATTTTTTTTTTCAGAATACAAGGTGTGTCAAAAAGTACAAAAATCTCGATACTTTTTTGACCGACCTTATATAATATATATATATATATATATATATATATATATATATATATAATTCTTGTGTGTGTAAAGCAACATTTATATCAAGTGTAAGTCCCATTAATTCCACAGAGCCTAAATGTTATGGACGTAATAAAAGAAAAAAGAAATTAAAAAAAAGAAATAGAAAACACAGAACACCAGCAGTTGTTTCTTGTTAATACGGATTTACAAAAGTATTTCGTCCACTTGGTCTTTGGGAAATCGAATTCCTTTTCATGGCCAATGCTTTCTTTATTTTTCTTTTTATTTATTCTTTTTTTTTTTCTGAGTTTAAGAAGAAAAATGCCACATTCCAGTCGAATAGACACGATAGTAAAGGAAAGTCAATACGGGATTAATGGCCAAATCCCTGCCAACAATAACACAAAAAAAAAAATAAAGAAAAAGAAAGAAAAGAAAAAAAAAAAAGAAAAAGAAAAGAAAAGTGAGAAATAAATAAAGAAAAAGAAAGAAAAAATACGCATTTGTCGCTTCCGGTAAATCCTTCCGTAACGTATGTTGCTTTTTGATCTTATTTTGATTTATTTTCTTTTTTGATCCTTTTTGTTTGGTTTCTTTGTTTTTTTTTGTCCGTTTTCTTTTTCTTTTTTTTAATCCTTTTTTGTTTCTTTATTTGTTTTTGTTGTTTCTTTTTATCGATGTGTACTTTTCACATTTTATGTGCACTCATAAATCAATGAGTAAAACGACGTGAATGGCGCAAAATCTCAAATCACAAATTCGGGTTTGTGTACATTCCTTTGTCGATATCAAATTACATGTTACGGTTCTAGTCTAATGTATAGCTATCTATCTATCTCTCTATCTATCCACACACACACACACACACACACATACACATATATATATATATATATATTTAGTAAATAAAAAGGCTTAAAACACGGCCATTTTGCTGTTATGGTACAATTTCCACTTACAGGTACCTGAATATACCCATGAGCTTCATCAGACAGCTTTATTGGAAATGGTATACAGATAAATTCCGAAGGTTTTTTTCTATATATTTTCTCTTGATCCCTATAATGGTATCGGGTTTCAATTCATCTTATCTTTTTTAGGAGGTGGTTAGGTTTCTGACCTGGTGGAAGATGTTTATGTAGGTGGTTTAAAGCATTCCATCAGCACAGAGAAGGGCCAGTTGGCAACTTATTGTCTGCTCTGTTTGGGTTTTTCAGACTAGTCATTTTCAGTTCAAAGTTTTCTTTTATTTTTTATATTCTCATGTGTCTCATGTGGACTAATCGATTTTAAACTTTTTACATAGCGTTCAAATGACAAAAAGTGGATCTATTTTCGATACATTAAACTAGAGTATCCTATAATATATATTAAATCTAGCTGGTGGATAAGTTCCCAAATTTTAATTCAGGTAATCAGATAACTAAATTTTAGATATCTAAAACCAAATATAACAAGGATTTGATTAACTTTAATCGATCCCTACCTATATGTATATAATGGACTCTCCCGTCGATCGACGTATTAGTGTTCATACAATGAACATCCACACAGTGATTTATTTATAGTAGTGACGGCTTGTGTTGGACCATCCACACTTTTTGGCACAGTCGATAGGAAAGAATTGGTGCATAAGGGTTGCCACAAACCCAATTAACGACCGACCTCAGGAATTTTGAATTCAGAGTTATCCCTCTCCTAGACTGGTTACCTACCCAAGACTGAAGAGCCCAGTCTGTCCTACTATTTAACCCATAGCTGGAGGGAGAATATATGGATTCATACCTTTCTCAAGGGTATTAGCGCTATGTGAAATGCCAACTAGGAATTGAACTCGAATCGACGAGTCCATTTTCCACGACTCTAACCACTAGCCCACGCGCCTCCATTATAATGAATGTTTGTATATATATATATGTATATGTATATACCTACATATATATGTATACACACATACACATATGAGCCCACACACACACATAAATATACATATACATATAAATAAATATGTTTACTATATGATATATTTCTATCTATATTTCTTCCCATAACTTTATTCTTAAGCATACCGATACCTATCTAGATATATATTTAAGGTATTTTTTGAAAGCCTTGTGATTCAGTTCCCTAATTTTTCTAGTCATACTACACAGGATATTAATACCTAGCCTTGCTAATTCAAATTCAGAATTTCTTGATTTTGGTAGCCATATTAATTTTCTTTTAGGAAAATTTTAAAGGTGTGAAATATGGTGGTGTATTCCAAATAATTTCACTCTTGAGTTTTTATCGTTAGACTTAATAAAACATTAAATAATTTCTACTTACATTCTGGTCTGAATTTTAAATTTGTCCCCGCCATTTTGTATATTCTTGAATTTTTCATTCATATAATTTTTTTTAAGGGGGAGGGAAATGGGAAGTAAAACTATGGAAGGCTGATGTTAGTGTCTGTTAAGTGTTGTATACTCTTCTTTACTTCTTACTTATTTCTATTCTTCTTGCGTCTTTTCTGTCTTACGTTTTCTTCTGGCGTCTCTTCCAACGTCTGGACTTCTCTTAAGGACCTCGTGTCTGGTCTTCCATTGGGGATTTCTCTTTATCAGAAGCCCTGTGTCATTGGTAGTTTTTAGATAATAGCACAAGACTTCGATTTACTTAGATCATATTTTATTCTTGAAATCCTCCACCAGACTACCTGCGCAGATCGAGTCGGAGCGTGCATTATACGACTCACCACCTTCGTGGTTTCTCGCCGACTGACTAAAATCTATTTCTAATCTAAACCCGAAGAGGGTCCCCTCCACCAATTCTCACGGTATCCACCGGAAAGGATCAGGATGAGGTCAAGCCTTGTCCCTCATCCTTCAAGGCCGTGGGCTGCAACTTATAACAGCCATTTTGATTTCTACACTACTATACATAAATATTAATAATCTAATAATTATGTAATATAAGTTTTTAAGGGCCACTGCTTGGACTTATAACAGAAGCGCTTATCTAGTGGAATTCTTGATAAAGAGTGCGTCCACAATGTGAATCCTTTGGTTACTAAAGTGTCCTGAGTTACTGGTAATCTTATAAGTCCTTCGTGAGTATTGGTAAAGATCCTGGCAATCCCATGTGCGTCCTCCAATAGGGCAATTTGAATTATGACCAATGTGGGGGGGTTTAAGTATCTTATCAGGCCAGTAGTACTGCCAGTGATTGGTTAGAAGAATCAATCACGTGACCTTGGCCAGTCTATAAGTATAAGCGGGGATCTAGCAGACACCTTATATCACAAAATAGAGGGCACCCCACGTGGTGTAATGGTTAGCAAACCATTCTTAGTGATTTCGATTCTCACTGGGTGCCCTGTACTTCTGGCCTTGTGCCACATCTAAGCTAAGCTTAGTAAATAACTATATCACAAAATAGAGGGCACCTCACGTGGTGCAATGGTTAGCAAGCTCGCTTCGCAAACCATTGTTAGTGAGTTCGATTCTCATTGGGAGCCCCATACTTCTGGCCTTGTGCCATAGCTAAGCTAAGCTTAGTAAATAACTATATCACAAAATAGAGGGCACCCCACGTGGTGTAATGGTTAGCAAACCATTCTTAGTGATTTCGATTCTCACTGGGTGCCCTGTACTTCTGGCCTTGTGCCACATCTAAGCTAAGCTTAGTAAATAACTATATCACAAAATAGAGGGCACCTCACGTGGTGCAATGGTTAGCAAGCTCGCTTCGCAAACCATTGTTAGTGAGTTCGATTCTCATTGGGCGCCCCACAATTCTGGCCTTGTGCCATATCTAAGCTACGCTT
>CM042166.1:27024487-27026987 GCA_023376005.1 Doryteuthis pealeii | reverse complement strand
CCATTCAATCCATCAAGCAAGTAAGTATACAATTTTATTTATAACGGGATTTTTTCTCACTAAAAACGATTAAAAAGTGCTCAATATAAAGAGCTAAATAGACTATTAAAATCGAATGGTTTAAAATATGCCGACTGAAGTTTCTGGCAATAGCGCGAATCTTTGGTATTTTTGCTATGAGAAAAAAAACAAAACTGAATCACGCTATTGAGAGAAACTTGAGTCGGTATATATTAAACCATTCAATTTTGATCGTATATATATATATATATATATATATATATGAAAACATTTTTTTTGTGATGAAACAAAGAAAATACAGTGCTCGATCACAAATTGTGAGAGCTAATATTTATTTAATTTGTTGAGTTTTTAAAGATAAAAGTTTATTATAGACAGCTACCCAGGTTTCTTGCTAGGTTGCAAACATCAATTTGTCTAATTAGATCCCATGGTGTTTATTCTATTTATAATATACACCATGGGATCTGATTTGACAACCTGATGTTTGCAACCTAGCAAGAAACCTGGGTAGCTGTCTATAATAAACATCTATCTTTAGAAACTCAACAAATTAAATAAATAAATATATATATATATATATATATATATATATATATATATATATATCAATGGTGACGTTTGATCAAATTTTCACAGTGGTAATTTAATTTAAAGGAAAGTTACTTTTTCCGACATCTAGGAAAGACAAACTGATTTGAGAATGTTCTCCATTTGTCGCGTCCGTTCACATTGAAATGTCAGGACTTGTGGTTAGGTCAATCGATCTGTTTGAATGGAAGACTAGACACTTCGATGTTGTCTTCCATAAAACGGAACAGAAAGAAAAAAACATGGCGGAAGTCGATCTGACCAACGAAAAGTAATGATAAAAAAGAACAACCCCCAAAAAAAAACAAAAAAACAACAACAACAACAAAAAAGACATTTCCATGAAAGGTCAAGATGTGTATTCAAAAAGAACTAGCAAGAATATGCACTGTCCGGGCGTAAGTATCTAAATTTTAATGTAGTGAAATATATTAGATAAGAAATACAAACGAAATTAAATAAGAACGCATATAAAATTAAACTTAAAAAAGGACCGGTTTAGCTCAGTCGCTAGAGTGTCCGCCTAGGAACCACAAAGTTCATGTTTCGATACCGACCCTTATGACTATCACAGGGATCTCTGCGGTAAAGTAAGGATCTAATGGTAGGTGTGACGCTACACCTCAGACGCAAAAAACAATATCGCTTGGCTTTATTGTATCCTTTCCGTCCACTAAGGACGATGGCGTAGTGTCCAAAATAAAAAAAATAAACATTTGATAAAAAATTTAGTAAAAAGAGGATATATTCCCTTGCTGTCTGGCTGATACCGACTTTAGGCCACCCCAACGACTTTACTGAATTATATTTTAATTAAGGTAACTAGCAAATTAAAAAATGACCTCCGGGCGATGTAAAAATAAATTTTTGAAAGATATTGCCTGAGGGGGTGGGAGTTAAAAATTCAATGTTAGAGAGTTTGTACCCTAAGTAAGTAAAATCATAAAATTTATTAAAGGAGTAAAAAAATAAAACAATTTGAAATGTACACTTTAGATATGTATTAAAATAAACTAAACTATATATAGATATATAATACCAGTCATGTATTTATTAAAACTTGTTTAAAAAAAAACAATGAGGATCATCTAATGCTGCATGTTCAAATTTTGAGTGTATTTATTCTATGTTATGAAGATTTTGGGGTAATGTGACGTAAGCAGTGACGTAATTTTTGTAACAGACAAAAACCGGAAGCGAATCTCCATTATTAATAGATAAGGTGGATAATAATTATCTGCATCGACAGAATTTGCCGCTCCCTAGGGCAGCAGATACTTGAATGAAAGATGAGAATGTAGGATCAGGGTCACTCAAACTTTCCTCAGGTTAATTCTTTTGATATTAAAAAAAAGTTGAAAATCGACCTACTCTAATACAAACACTCCAAACGGATCCCGCCTCGTTACATATTCAATTTGATGACAAATGACATATTACAACCTACTATTCCTTTCAAATGATCCCGCTGGGTCACACTACGATGATGCAGTCCAACACGTTATCCACTACACCACGGGGGACTCTTTACATTTTCCTGGATAATTACACTTTTATTCCGAAATCTGTAATTATTGTGAGGCGCCATTTTAATTCTAAAGGTTTTAAAATTTATTAAAAAAAAATCAATTCAAAATATGGTAATTGTGCTGTGCAGTGGATGCTATGAAGTCATACTGTTTAAAATTAACTTTTTGACATCGTAATACTGTTGGCACGTTCAGCGGTAGAAAAATGTTCTAATTGATTAATTAACGTATGAGTTAATTAATGCATTAGTTAATTTACCTGTAAATGACAATGGATGATAATTATGTCACGTGGGTCTTTTTTTTTTAAAAGCTGAAATTACCTTCTTTTTTTTTTTTTAAATGTCACGTCACCTGTG
>CM042166.1:27014487-27019487 GCA_023376005.1 Doryteuthis pealeii | reverse complement strand
GAGATCGACTTTTTCTCGATTTGTTTACGCTTTACATTTAAACCGATATGCACGCCTACTTTATTTACTTATAATTAATTAATTAACAAACTAGGTGTCGCTTTAGTAGAGCACATAATCTCCCTAAAAATTGTCGGCCTTAGCCATTTCAAACACATCGTTTGACCACTTCATATATATATATATATATATATATATATATATATATATATGTGTGTGTGTTGTTTCATATATATATATATATATATATATATATATATGTTGTTTCATATATATCTATATATATAAGTTGTTTCATAAAAGTATCAAGATGGAAGCTGTATTTACCAAAATAGAAATGGGCAATGAACGGAGAGTTCATTCTTTTTTTTCAGAATACAAAGTGTGTCATAAAAGTGCCGAGTTTCAAGCCATGTTTACCAAGACAGAAGTGAACAATGTATGGAACGTTAATTTTTTCAGAATACAAGGTGTGTCAAAAAGTACAAAAAATCTCGATATTTTTTGAAACACCTTATATATATATATATAATATATATATATATATTATATATATATATATATATATATCACTACTACGATTCACGGCCAGGAAGAAGGGATGTCACTGTCCTGAAAATTTATTACTACGTCTAAATAAAAGTAACAAAAAAAAAACCAAAAAAAACTACAGAGTTTTCTGATATCTATTCCTTGACTAACATATCATGGTAACAACATTAGCATAATATAGTACGTTAATGCTTCACACCTATGCCCAAACCTGATATATGTACTTCCAACAACGGATACAGATACACATTATATATATATATATATATATACGCGTGTGTGTGTGTGTGTGTGTGTGTGTGTGTGTGTGTACTTTTTCCTTAATCTTCCGTCCCTTATCATCTTGCAATACTCTCTCGGGCAAGATGAAATGCAAAAAATGTAAATCCTGATTATCTGGTGTCACTCAATCGCCGAATTCGTATTTCTTCACCTCAAGTAAATACTGGCCAATTCCACGTTTATTATATAGAAAGAAAGAGAAACAAGACAAGAGATCGTCCAAATTCTCCAAAATAAAATCCATTCCAGAATCCCTAATGTATCTCTTACGTGTGAACGAATATAGCTGATATCTGATTTCTACATGGGTAAACAATACTAAATTTTCTCCGAAACAAATACTTGTAATCTCTAACAAAAAAAAAAAAAATCAAACAAAATAAACTGATAATGAAGATTATTTTCTACTATAAAAACACTTTTACTTATTAGCTTTAGTTTCCTGGCGGTTTTATATTTATATATATATATATATATATATATATATATATATATATATATATATTGTTTTTTTCTTTTGGCCAAATATTGTACCAATAGATTATTTTTAGTTAGTACGATTATCTTGGTCTTTTCTTTTTTCCCAAAAATTTTTTTCTCCCCGGGTGATGTTTGGTAGTATATTTTTACAATCAAACTACTTGCTGGGTTTTTTCTCACCGCGAGGATTTACCAACAAGTTTAGTATAATATATATATATATATATATATATATATATATTATATATATATATATATATATATATATCGAATCCTGGTCACGGCAGATATATCTATCTATCTATCTCTCTCTCTCTCTCTCTCTCTCTCTCTCTCTATATATATATATATATATATATATATAGATATATAGATATAGATAGATAGATAGATAGATAGATCTGCCGTGACCAGGATTCAAAGCTGGGTTATCACGGCCACAACGTGGGGTCCTAACCACTAGACGATCACGGCCGACAGCTACAACACATACAGAAGGAATACAATGTCTCTTTACTTGTTTGTTTGGTCTGGTTTAATGCAATATAAACGCATAATATAATATAATATATATATTTACCAACCGCACGAGCAGGATGCGACACAAGGTCAATTTCTTAAGCGCACTTTAATAGGTTTCAATTCAGAGTTTTCCCTCTTCTAGACAGGTTATCTAACTAAAGATAAAAGCTGTTCCTCTTGTTCAAGTATAAAAGAATGCGTAAGCCTTGTGTGGCCAATGCGCAGCCGCGCCAATACTAGCTCCTCCACCCGGGATTTTTTTTTATATATCCCGGTGTGTTTACGAATAATCTTTTAATCTAAACTTAACAAGAGCTGCTACTCCGGACAACGATCTATCTATCTAAATATTAATATTCTTGTTCCGACCGTTATCACCTTGCAACAAATTTAAATCTGGTTAAAAATGAGACCGTCGAAATCGTCCAAGATAAACTGCAAAAATGTTAATCCTTATTATCTGGTGTTGCTTAAAGTTTCTTATGAGTGTCGTCACTTTTTTCATAAGAAATAAGAATTCAGTTGATAAGCAAGACCAGATAATACGGATATCCTTTTTTTTCATTTCATCTTCGACGGTCTCATTTTTAACTAGAGCGTGTTGGAAGATTATAACGGACGAATTTAGCTCAGTTGGTAGAGCGTTCGTCTAGGAATCACAAGGTTCCTGGTTCGATACCGGCCCTCACCAACTCAGCGTATGAGTAGCGCAGGGATCTCTGTAGTAAATTGAGGAGCTGATGGTAGGTGTAACGTTCCACGTCAGATGCTAAAATAATCTCCTTGGTCTAGCACTAGTGAAAAGGGGACGTACTCCCTCGCTGTGTGGTTGATACCGACATTAGGCCGCTCCGGCGACTTTACCTAGTTACTTACTTAGTATCAATATATATATATTGTGTTTTTTAAAATATATTTATAAAATTAATACATAGATTGAAAAAGGGATCTACTTGCTTTGGCGATCGCAAACATGCCACGTTGGTTTGACATTTTTATTAGAATTATTCGGACTATTGTCCTCATCTTCATTGTAATCTGTTTCGGCCGATGTGCCCTCCGGCCTTCTTCATGTATTTCTTGTCGGATTCGGGAACCTTCTCGGACTCAGGAACCTTCTTCTCGTAATCAGGAGCCATCACGGAATTTTGAACCTAACCTTTTATTCAATCCACGGGGGTATCCTGTTCTCATTCCACTAACCATAGCTGGGGTAGAGGCGTTAAGCTGTGTTAATTTTTATTCAAGACAAGAAGGTTACCGATTACGACAAGAATGTTCCCGAATCCGAGAAGGTTCTCGAGTCCGACAAGAAATACCTGAAGAAGGCTGGAGGGCACACCGGCCGAAACGTAGTACAGATAACAATGAAGATAGTCCGAATAAATCAAATAATATTAATTATCAAACCTCATCTAAAAAATTCAGAGAAATTGGTTTGACTTCGATATTAAATAAACCAACAAGGGTTGACATGCCGTAAAACCTACTAAACAACCAACAGTTTATGTTAGGCTTGTGTAGATTTTCAGATGAGATGAGGTTCAATAAGTACAGTTCAGATTCACTATCTCTTGTTTTCTTTTTTTTGGGGGGGGGATTGGATTCTCCATTTTGTTTTTCAAATACCAATTGGGTATAGGTGGCGCTGGCGTTAAGTCAGTTGATAAAATCTCAGTCAACTGCTAATTTGTGACCCAGGGAGAATTTTCTTTGGTCCTTATCTTGGGATCTGCTTTTTTTTCTGTTGCAAGTACTAAGTGTCTCGTTGCCTTTACTTGCTAATGTCTGAGTGAATGTCTCTCCCGGATAGGTGCGGTCTATATACATATTTAACGGCGAGTGGTGTAATGGATGGAGTCGTAGGAAATGCAAATCAGAAATCATTAATAACTTAGAATTGGTTAATTATAAGAGTTTTTCAATAATATTTCTGGATTCCTTGTGCAAAAATCCTTTTATAAACTAATTTGTATGAGTAGGGAAGCTCTAGAACTCGTTTTACAGACAAAAATAGATTACAAAAAGTTGCCATTTTTCGTGCCCCCACCCAAATTTGAAGAGCTAAAAATCGACATAACTCCGCCAATTTTTGGAATTAGAAGCTCAAAATTTGGGGATTGTTTTACTTTAACATGGTCCGCACCTAGCCAAAATGTCAGAAAAATTGTAGTGCAAAATGTTAACTGATGTTGTAGCTTCAGTTCTTAGCAAAAACCAAACTATATTTTTGGTACAAATGTTCAATATATATGAAATAATAATAGAAAAAAATGTCATAAATGCATGCCACATTGGGATAATGATCTTGCTATGGAAAAAATTAGAAAACAATACCTTAAAGTTGGTTAACTCTAAGACCTCTTTATAGAATTTTTGGATACCTTGGTCCAAAATGGTTTTATAAACCAATTTTTAGGATTGTGGAAACTCTAGAAATCATTTTTATAAACAAAATAGATTTTAAAAGTCGCCATTTTCGCGACCACCCACCCAAATTTGGAAAATTAAAATTAACATAACTCTGCTAATCTTTGGAATTGAAGGCTCAAATTTTTGGGATTGTCTAACCTGAACATATTCCATATTTGGATAAAATATCAGAAAAATTGAAGGGCTGGGTGACATGGCCTGGATGATTTGACATGGAATTACCCAATCGTTAGTCAGCTTGGCCGGTGGAGGAAAGTCTTAGGAATAATTGACCTTGTGTCACATCCTGCCCGTAAGGAGGTGTTGGTGAATATATATATATATATATATATATATATATATATATATATATATATATATATATTTAATAAGCATTAGGAGAAACAAATTGGTATTTCTTTACTCAGCATTACAGGTAAACTCTTTGCTAGAGTTGCACTAAATAGAATTCAGATCCTCGCAGAAAAGACTTATCCTGAATCACAGGCTGGTTTCAGAGTAGGAAGGTCCACTACTGACATGATCTTCTCTCTGAGGCAACTTCAGGAGAAATGTAGAGAACAGAGAAGACCACGCTACATAGCATTTATTGACCTCACAAAAGCTTTCGACCTTGTAAGCAGAAGTGGTCTCTTCCAGTTAATAGAAAGAATAGGCTGCCCCCAAAACTCCTCCGCATTCTTCAGTCTTTTCACACTGACATGAAAGGCACCATCCAGTTTGATGGGTCC
>CM042166.1:27004487-27006987 GCA_023376005.1 Doryteuthis pealeii | reverse complement strand
TATATATATATTTATATATAAAATATAAATATATATATATATATAATATATTATATATATATACAAGATAATATATATATATATTATATATACAAGATATATAATATATATATATATATATATAAGATAATATATATATATATAATATATATAATATATATATATATTATATATATATATATATATATATATATATATATATATTATATAAAGATATATATATATATATATATATATATGATTAAGATATAATGAAAAAACAAAAGATGATTACAACTGAAATAGGCTCATCAGGGAGAAAGTGTGCAAACCGTTTCGGGGCCAAATCTCTCGACGGTTTTAAAAAGCAACACCCGGCCCATTCTCAACTAATATGAGGACCCTTTTGCATTATAATGTATCGACCGCACGTGGGTCGGTCATCAACAAAAATAAGACTGGAAAAAAGACCGTTAGTAAAAACAGAACGCTGCTAGTCAAACGTTGGAATTAATTTAAAAAAAAAAACAAAAAAAAAACAAACTTATTTTTGTTGATGACCGACCCACGTGCGGTCGATACATTATAATGCAAAAGGGTCCTCATATTAGTTGAGGATGGACCGGGTGTTGCTTTTTAAACCGTCGAGAGATTTTGGCCGAAACGGTTTGCACACTTTCTCTCCTGATGAGCCTATTTCAGTGTAAACATCGTTTGTTTTTTCATTATATCTTATTCATACTGTCGGATTATTCCATTTTATTTTCACACACACACACACACACACACACACACACACACACAATAATATATATATATATATATATATACATATGACACATATATATATAATATAATACAATTATGGATGACTAAGTAAGAAATAGCACAATTTTAAAAAGATATGATATTGCTGCATCGAAACCCTACTAGCCAAGATTCAACTTTGGTGGGCTGGTCACCTTGTCCGAATGAATGAGAACAGGCTTCCAAATAAGATATTTTACGGGCAACTACCAAATGCTAAGCGTTCAATTGGACGTCCTCTCTTAAGCTACAAGGACAAATTGAAAGACAATTTGAAACGCCTCGATATTGACCTGAGTGCTTGGGAAGATCTAGCATCGGATCGGAAGGAATGGCGTAAGACCTGTTTCGCTAAACTAAAGAGCTTTGAACAAAATAGACTGAAGCATAGAGATCGGCTCCGCCTAACTTTAAAAGAAAAACATTTAACTTCTGCCTTGGATCATTTCGTTTGTCAGTGTGGCTTCATCGCTCGCAGCAGGGCTGGGCTGCTGTCACACTCGAGGAAACACAAAATGTCTTCTTGACAGCAAGCACAACATGGGAGGAATCAAATCGCTCACTGCTGACCCTCATCTATCGTTCTCGATAGGAGAGTCCACCATATATACATGCAATTTATTCATTAGCGTGTACAATACATTTAAAGTGCTATTGTTACTAATTCCAAGCAGCATGTTCGTCACATTTCGTCAAGACAATTTGCCTCTTAAGAAATGCAGGGAATGTCAATTCATTTATATATTTGTATAGCATACTTTTGCTCGTAAGAGAAATATTCGTTTTGTTGATTTACATTTAATTAATTAAAAAAAACCCGGGATTATAGAGGTTCGTATGCTCCACGGTTAGGCTTCCAAGATTTTTACTATAGAGGGTGTTAGGCCCCCTTATATTAAATAAACACACATTAGAATTTGTTATTATTTGTATCATTCGGACTATTGTCTTCATCTTGGTTGCAAAACGCAACCAGAGACCGAATAAATTGGAGGAAAATAATTCCCGTGGTGTCATCATCGGATACGATGGACAGCAAGTAAAATAATAATAATAATAATAATAATAATAATAATAATAATAATAATAATAATAATAATAATATATTAAACTAGATGGTCTAACAAAATTAAATTAGAATGAATATGAAATATACTTTTCTTAATGTTATTATAATTGATTTCTATATAAAATCATATATAGGATTGCTTTTAAAAAATTTCAGAATAACAAGATCGGATTAAAACCCAGTAACAGCAAATAATTATATATCAAACCAAGTTTTGTTAAAATCAGTATGCAAATTATTCCCACCTTATTCTTTTTAAATACTTATGTCTTAGAAATATATAACACACATTTCAGGGTTTTAAATGCATTAATAATATGGGCTGTTTTGCGGGAAATCTAACTGAGCTAGACTTTTAATAGAGACATCATTAATAAATAAGATGCTAATTAAGATTAAATAATGCCTATTTCATAATCACTGAGAAAATAAATTAAATAACTAAGGAAATATTGAAGTCAGTGGTGACGTATTTTCGTTACAGACAGTTAAATAATCTATATTATAATAAGATATAGTAAAGATGTGGCTAATTTAAACATTTTCTCTATGACAACAAAATTATTAGTTAACTAGCTTAAAAGCCACCATTTTGTACGGCAATTAAAGCTAGTATATATATGGAAGTCCGATCTCCCTGACAAG
>CM042166.1:26986987-26996987 GCA_023376005.1 Doryteuthis pealeii | reverse complement strand
CTCTAAATCATTTTAGTTGATTTATTCATGAAGGAAACAGGATCAAATTGAATTCTGTCTGGGGTGAATTAAATACATTCTTTCTTTATTCTACGAGGAAACACGGAAAAAAAAAAGTTTTATTTTTGATCTGGCCAAAAATGGAAAGTTATTTTCTCATTGCGTAGCCCAATGTCTTCATAAATCTGATGCTTAAGGACGGAAGCCTGGTGGTTGAGTAGTGCATGATATACAAATACTCCATTTTGGTCCCTACAAAGGCTAGACAGGCGGTCGGAGAGGTCCACTCCGATCAATTGGCTGGTCACATCAAGCCCTAACATCTATATGATTGTCCCAACCCTATTGCTCTTATGGCAAGCCCCAACCCTTTTTATCATATATGTGTTAGAAAGGCAGTTACTGACGGTTCTATTGTCCTGGGTAAGACATTAAACTCTATCTGATGGTGAAGTTCCAGTTCTGGAGCTCTGTGGAGTGTGGAGTACCCCTTCATTACCATTACTCCCAGATCCACTCTGACCCGGAGTGGTAGTACCTGTTAGGGTTCAATCTATAGGTCAAATAGAACAAAATGAATCCTAAAAAAAAAAAAATTTGAGTACCTATCAAGTATGCATAAACGATAAAACTTCTTCAGAACAGGTATAAAATAGTTAAACAGGAATCAACTTTTATAATATAAATTCAGATAGAACTAATTGAAATACAACAGGAATCAACTTTTATAATATAAAATTCGAACTAATTGAAATACAAAACAGGAATCAACTTTTATAATATAAAATTCAGATAGAACTAATTGAAATACAAAACAGGAATCAACTTTTATAATATAAAATTCAGATAGAACTAATTGAAATATACCAAAAATAACACCGCCCTGTCGGCTGGGATTGAAGAATACACCCACTGCACCTCTGCAGAGGTGGAAGGCCTTCACCTCTAATAGGAACACCTGTTATCCATTATTTTAGATAGATTTCATTCTGGTTACCAGGACTGGGTACAAGACTTAAGATACGTTAAGTATTCTGTTATTTTAGACTTTAGTCAGGATTGAACCTGAAATCTCCAGATGATTGTCACAAATGATATTTCTATTTTAGTTTCCTCTCTTTCTTTATATTTCCCAATCATTTCTCGTCTTTTCCTCTTATTTATAAACCCATTTACATTTTTTTTTTTACATTTCTTCATAATGCATTTTTCTTTGTCATTTCTTTCTTTACATTTCCTAATCATTTCTCGTCTTTTCCTCTTTTACATTTCTTTCTTTTTTACATTTCTTCATAATGCATTTTTTTTCGATATTTCTTTTTTTACATTTCCCAATCATTTTTCGTCTTTTCCTCTTACTTATCTATCCTTTTACATTTCTTTCTTTTTTACATTTCTTCATAATGCATTTATATTTGTTATTTCTTTTTTTTACATTTCTCAATCATTTCTCGTTTTTTCCTCTTACTTATCTATCCTTTTACGTTTCTTTTTTTTACATTTCTTCATAATGCATTTTTCTTTATCATTTCTTTCTTTACATTTCACAATCATTTCTCGTTTTTCCTCTTATCTATCTATACTTTTTTCTTTGACATTTCTTTCTTCACATTTCCCATTCGTTTCTGGTCTTTTCAGCTCATTTATCTATCCTTTTACATTTTTTTAAATTTTACATTTCATAATGCATTTTTTTTTTGTCATTTCTTTCTTTACATTTCCCAATTATTTCTCGCATTTTCCTCTCATTTATCAATCCTTTTACATTTTTTTTTGCATTTCTTCATAATGTATTTTTCTTTGTCATTTCTTTCATTACATTTCCCATTCATTTCTCGTCTTTTCCTCTTATCTATCTATCCTTTTACATTCCTTTTTTTATTTAACATTTCATAATGCATTTTTCTTTGTCATTTCTTTCTTAACATTTCCTAATCATTTCTCGTCTTTTCCTCTTATTTATCTATCCTTTTACATATCTTATTTTTACATTTCTTCATAATGCATTTTTCCTTGTCATTTCTTTCCATCACATTTCATTATCATTTCCCATGTCTTAGTTTTTTCTTATTTATCTTTTTCATTTTATTTTATCTTTTTTTTTTTGGAATTTCTTTCTTTTCGTTATTTGTTATTTATCTATCCCGTGGTCGGACTTCGTTGGAAGATATTTTGCAGGTCTGCCCGAGGCGTATTCTATAGATTGCACAGCAGTCTGACCAGCTACAAGATTTCTGTGTTCGGATTTGGAATCAGTTATATTCGATTTAGTCTAAAACACACAGTCCTCTTCCGCAGGCAAAATGTGTTGTGGCTTGATGTAATCAGTACTGCCTCTGCCTCAATCTTAAACTACAGTGGAGTGATTTCACCACTAACACTAATACACACAAGTCAATCAGAACCAAAAAAAGAACTGAAATAATTCAGCAAAAAACTTACCTGAGGCGGACTGACCATATAATAAGAATGGAAAACTTTTGTCTTTCAAAGACCCTATCTCAATTCGAATCGGTATCTAGCCAGAAGATTACGGGTACAGATCAAAGACGTACGGGGATTTAAAAAAAACTCAGAATACTCTTTGAAGAATCAGATAACATTATGGTTACAGAGGTTCCTGTAATGTTTATCGTCGTAGGAAAAATGGTGACCATGTTACATACTGGAGAGGGGAGAGAGATAGACACAGGTAGATAGAGAGATGCAAATGAATTACTTACTTCTTTGGTCATTGGTGATCTCTAGTCGTTTCTATTCTTTCTCTCCATGTTGAATTCTATTTCTAGATTCCTGTTGGCTGTTCGTCTTTGATACATTCCTTCTTCTTGGTCAGTCTTTCATCAAACAAGAACACCATCTTATTTCTTTAAACTTTTATTTACTTAACTAAAATTCTTCTTCTAACTAACACAACGCACGTGTGCATAATGAGCCCATGCTTCTCATCGGACGTCCAAGCAGGTGCTAACGGGTTAACTTGGTCCCACGTGACTTCACGTACTTCGCGGGCTTTCTGTAATATTCCACAGAAAGTCCCGCCCGTGATATGAAAAGGGGCCATCCCTTCAGAAATACAGGGGGTTGACAATAATCTATGCAACCGCATAAATTATGCAACAACCAGAGTTCAATTACTGGACGAGACTCTTCGCATTTCATATCTACGGTAATACTCAAGGGAAAGGTATGCATCTTTCTATCAATCAGAAAAAAAATACTGAAGCAAAACTTAGCTGAGGCGAACTGGCTACATAATAAGTATAGGAAACTTTGGTCTTTTCAAAGACATTATCTGAATCGGAATAGGGATGCCCTATAGAATGTGGCCGACCTTTTTGATTCTGTTATTGTATGTGGCCTACATTTTGAATGTGTCCTACCTCAGTAAGAGTATATTCATAGATATAAGTAGTAGACAATTTATTGAAACTAATTATTTTTCACATATATTCAATTTCAAGAAATACAATTTAGTCATAAGTTGTATATTAAAAATAATTAAAAAAGAGTGTATCCATAATTTACATGAATCAGAGATGTTTAATTCTGAAATATTCTAAAATTCTGAAATAGGGGTAGTATTAGAGTTAGGGGTTAGGGTAAGGATTAGGGTTAGCAGTTATTATTATAATTTATAATATGCTTTTTATGGTACTATAACTATTTACTATAAGAGAAACATAATTTCGGAGGCCACATTCAAAAGGTAGGCCACATTCTATTATGGTACCGAAGTAGGTATCTAACCCGAAGATTAGGGGAAAATCAAAGATTTACGAGCATTTTTTAAAAAACAGAATAGAATTTCACCGTAAATCCACACTGAAAATACGAATTTGTTTGAATCAATACAACTGCATGTTTTGACACGAAAATATCATAGAATTAATAACAATTGAGTTCATTTCAAATAATGCACAAGCACAATTAAGAACATATTTTATATTTTCGTGTTAAAACATGCAGTTGTATTGATTCGAACAAATTCTTATTTTCAGTGTAGATTTACGGTGAAATGAAAATGGCCGAACAAAACATACGTCTTCCTCAAAGGGAAATAAACAAGGGGAGGTTACTCTCATTTATGTAAATAATGTTCAGATTACCTTAAACTGCATCTATTGGTGAGGTCCCAATTCTGGATACCCGAGGCGTGTTGCGTACCCCTTAATTGCTATTACTCCCAGGACCACTCTGTTCCGGAAGGGTAGTACACGTTAGAGTATCATCTATTGGTAAAATTGATTTCATTAAAGTGTATTTAAAAAATGAGTTAAGAATGAATACAACATAATATTTTTGATATTTCGGACTGCTGTCCTCATCTTTATTGTGTATAAACACAACGCTAAAGCCACAATTATCTCGGGCTCTGTTCAAGTGTTTTGTTTTTTCAAGTACATTAAAATAAGTCATCTTCAGACGTTTACCCATGAATTCAAACGTAGTTTCGGAGCTAAAATCGTTACCACTCATTTATATACACATTAAAGATCTAGGAAACAGTACGAATTATCAAAAATGTACATACTAAGTCTCATCTCATAAATACATACCAGTATATTTTTGGAGGATATGTGCTTAATTGAAGTCATACCTAATTTTGAAAATTAATTAGTTAATAATGAATGAATTTAGGCGTGCATATATGTTCAAATGTAAGGCTAAACAAATCGAGAAAATTTCAACACCTGTATGTACATTTCGACCTAATCCTACAGGGATTGACATTTTCTCGATTTGTTTAGCCTTACATTTGAACATATATCCAAGTGTTCCTGGCTCAGAAGAACATCAGTCTGCTGGAGCAACCTCCCTACTCACCAACCTAACTTACCTTGTATAGAAGGGAGGATCAAAGTGTAGTATCTGTTCCAGATTCAATGCTTTGAGAAATACCTTCTATACTCGGCCTCGGCTGGGGGTCCAGTGTGCTTCGGCATCTGGACCGGTAGAGTACAATTAATAGCGTCGATCCCAGGGGGCCATCCCCCTGGCAATACCTGCCCTCTTGGGGACAGGGCTGTGTTTATTGCCCAGCGCCTGAGGGAGAATACCGAAGGGATGGACGCAATTTTTGTTCTTTCCCACCCATGAGCTTCGGCTTGTGGGTGGGTCCACGTTAAAACGAGGCCTTGTGCCCAACCCATACAAGTGGGGTATGAGGCAAATAAATACCCTTACCTGACCTAGCTCCATGTGATTTTTCCCTCTTCCCCAAGCCCAGGGAGGTCATCGAGAGAAACCGTTTTGAGGATGTGCACGACATCAAAAAGGCCGTGACGACAGATCTACGGAGAATCCCGGATGAATCCTTCCAGCAGTGCATGCAAGCATGACAGAGAAGGGTGGGAAAGTGCATTAGACTCCAGGGGAATTATGTTACAATTCATGGTCATAAATTGTTGACAGACCCTGTACCTGAATAAGGGGCCATTAGCTTTGAGATCAGGGAGTGGAAAACTACCAGGACGGTTATACCCCCTGATCCTAGAAAACGCGTCACAAGAAACACGTGACTAGCTTTAGATTTTATATTCGACCGGACATTGAGGCAAGACAGACGTGTCCCTGCTGAGGTCGAACTCTAATCCGCGTGGCGAATAAGAACATGGGCTAAATAAAAGCTTGATCAAGAAATAAAATCTCTTGTTAATTTAATTGCAATGACTAAAATCAGCCCCCCCAAAAAGAAGCCCTTAGTTAAAAAGAAGAAACAGAAGAACCCAACTAGAAGACAAGATGATAGTCAGACAAGATAGCAAGAATCAGCAGGAGCGGTAAGCAAGTAAGTCTCTGTCTCTCTCGTCTCTCTTTCTCTCTCTCGTCTCTCTCGTCTCTCTCTATCACTCTATCACTGTGAACTCTCTCTATTGTATACCCGACAATGTGGGTATATAACAATTACTTCGCCCCGTGTTCAAATCCTGGACGTGGTAATTACATTTCACTTAGCGCTAATACCCTTGGGAAAGGTATGAATCCTACTCTCCCTCCAGCTATGGGTAAATAGTTGGGCAGATTGGGCTCTTTAACATTGGTTAGGCAACTGGTCTAAGAGAAGGAAAACTCTGAATTCAAACCTGTTGAACTCCGCTTAAGAAATTGACGGTGTGTCACATCCTGCTCGTGCGGAGGGGTTGGTATATATATATATATATATATATATATATATATATATATATATATATATATACCAATTACTTTGAAGGGGATAACTTGTAGTTTGTAGTTTGGATTTGAAATACATTTTTTGTGACACCAGTTGTGGAACTTTTATGACATATCTAGTATATATATATACATCAGACATACAAGTATAAGTATTCAACAGAAGCGACTTTGGCATAAAATAGCCCGAGAATTGGCATGCTGAAAATCCAACCAACTATCCAACCTACCAGCCCTACGAATGTCAGAATTTGCCCCTTTCATTGAGCTAGTGTATATTTCCACACTCTGTGACCCGAACATTAACAACTCAATTTCAAAGACCTAAACGAGATTCATCAATAATTGAAAACTTACGCAGATAAATGTTAACAGACATTGGTATTGTGAATAGTCCTTTTTTTTATATACAAGCTTCTACATGGTGCGCATATCTATGTTGGGAAACTACAAACTGGATTATTTTAATTAAAATAAAAATAATTACAAGTATAGTTTATATATATATATATATATATATAATATATATTATATATATATATATATATAGTGTGTGTGTGTGTGTGTGTGTGTGTGTGTGTGCAAAAATGGAAATTGGAAATGAATCCGACAATATGAGGAAGAATGAATAAAGAAAAGAAAGAAATAGAATGGATAATAAAAGATGAATTTAGTCAATATCACTTACACATGTGTTTCGGTCAGTTCATCTGTGTGAAAATATTTCGCACACAGAGAAAATTCGACCTTCATCAGAGTGAAATTTTATTTTGAAACTTTTATGACATAAAATAAAATAAAATAAAATTTCACTCTGATGAAGGTCGAATCTTCTCTGTGTGCGAAATATTTTTATTCATTCTTCTTCATATATATATATATATATATATATATATATATATATATATATATATATATATAATATATATATATATATTAATAAGTAAAGTCGTTGGGGTGGCCTAAAGTCGGTATCCGCCAATCAGCGAGGGAGTCTAGACCTAGACCAAGGAGATTGTTTTTTCGTCTGAGATGGTGCGCCACACCTATCATCAGCTCCTTACTTTACCGCACAGATCCCTGTGTTACTCATAGGATGAGTTGGCGTATTGTTTCTAGTCGAACCCTCTACCGATTGAGCTAACCCAGCCCTTATACATACACACACACACACACACACACACACACATATGTATATGTATATATATATATATATATATATTAAAGTACACACGTACATTCATATACACACTTTAAATACATATATACATACACACGTATATATATGCGTATATATACACACACTCATATAAATATATATATATGTATATATATTCACATACATTCACGCACATACATATGCACATACGTTTAAACACACACACACACACATGTATATATATACACTCGCACACACACGCACAAATATATATATATATACACAAATGCACACACACACACGCATATATATATAATATACATATATATATATATACAGATACTCACATACATACACATATATATATATGTGTGTGTATATATATATATATATATATATATATATATATATATATATACATACACACACGTATATATATATAATGTAGTTTTAACTAGAATCAGTGAAATTCTCTTTATGAAAACCACCAGATACGTTTTTTTTCGATCATTTATTAAAATTTTAGATACAAGAGCCGTGTTTATCTTATAGTTACTGGCCAACTTCAGCTGTCCTATGAGGGCCGCAAAGAGATAGCAATACCGGTTGGCTGTATACCACGGGCAAAATTAATGTCGCCAAAAGAAGAGGTTTGAAAAGATCCACTTCGCCATTAAGCCCGTGTCTATCGCAACGAGAGAAGATAAATTTAACATTTACAAAAACCCAATGCATAGCGGTAACGAAATGTATGCGCTAGTATTGCTACCTTGTCCGTGGTGATTATTGATATTATTAATACTAGTACAAACTAAAAAATACCCTCCGGGTGATGTAAAATAGATTTTTGAAACATTGCCTGAATGGGAGTAAAAAATTCAATGTCAGCGAGTTTGTACCCTAAGTAAGTAAAATCATCAAATTCATTAAAGGATTAAAAAATAAAACAATTTGAAATGTAAACTTTAAATATGTATTAAAATAAAACAAACTATATATAGATATATAATACCAATCATGTATTTATTAAAACTTGTTTTAAAAATCAATGAGGACTGTCTAATGTTCCATGTTCAAATTTTTCGTGTATTTATTCTATATTATGGCGATTTTGGGTAATGTGACGTGACGTAGTTTTTGTTACAGACAAAAACCGGAAGCGAATCTCCATTATTAATATATATATATATATATATATATATATATATATATATATTATTGATTGATTGATTTTAACGGCATTTCAACCTGTTTAGGGTCATTTTATACCTAGTGCTTTCATTGTATATTCATATTAACATTTTTGTGTTTTTAGGTGGGTTCTTTCATTCAGTTATATGATATAAAGTATTTCTTTCTAATACCAATAAATAGCAAACCGGTCCTGATGGTTGGGGCATTAGAATGCACCAACTGCACCTCTGCAGACGGATAAGACTCCCCAAATGGGGTCAGCTGTTGGTCATGGGTAGCGACACGTGATACTTAAGGACGGAGTCTCGGTGGATGAACAGTCCATGACCTGCAACACTCCACTTAGAACCTTACTTAGGCTAGACGGGCGGTCGGAGAGGCCACCTCCGATCAATCGGCTGGTCACGTCAAACCCTACTACCTATATGATTGCCCCAACGCTATTGCCCTTATGGCAAGCCCCAACCCTTTTTATCATATGGGTGCTAGAAGACGGTATCTGAGGGTCGATATGTCATAGGAGTGACGTTAAACACTATATGATGGTGAGGTTCCAGTTTTGGAAGTTTAGGGAATGTGGAGCACCCCTTCATCACCATTGCTCCCTGGTCCACTCTGACCCGGAGTGGCAGTACCTGTTAGGGTCCCATCTATGGTTTTAATAGAAAAATGTATTTGTCAAAAAAAAAATTGTATCCATTAAGAATGAATTTATTTCAAAACTTTATTGGCATTAAATGACCCACTGAGGTTGATATGCCATAAAACCAGATAAACCAAAGCACTTGTAATCATATCTCATAGGAATGATTTATGCAAAATGATATATGTGGTCAATAGTTGATTGGTTGATTTTAAAACTCTCTATCTATTTGGACATATTATCACTCTTTGTATTCTCCGGAAGATACATGGGCCAACCTTCCCTGGCTTCTGTTTCATGATCCAGTCTCTCGTTACTGGCATGTCGCGCTGGTTACTGACTGGAAAAGCGAGTTAATGAGTGAGCACTCGGGTTAATCGCGTTGCCATAACTGCCCATATGCACGGGTAGTAATTACAGTGAATAATATTTCATGCGAACATGGATTCAATCGCATAGTTATATTGGATGGGGAAAAAAAGATGAGGATGATGAGGAAATACTTGAGTTGCTTAAAGGCAAAGATCAATTGGTAGATTTTGAGATATTATGAAAAGCAATGAATTTCGACGCTCTAAGCCATTTCTGGCGCCGCACATTCGCCTCATTTTCGTTTTTGTCAAGATCAGAGAGACATGGATAAATCTACAAAGATATGGCCATTATTATATATATAATATATATATATATATATATATATATATATATATGCGTGTGTGTGTGTGTGTGTGTGTGTGTGTATTTGTGAGTATGTATGTTTGTGCATGTGTGTGTGAGTATATATGTATCTGTGTGTGTGTTTGTGAGTATATATGTGTGTGTGTTTGTGT
>CM042166.1:26964487-26984487 GCA_023376005.1 Doryteuthis pealeii | reverse complement strand
CGTCAAGACAATTTGCCTGTTAAGAAATGCAAGGAATGTCAATTAATTTATATATGTGTATAGCCTACCTTTGCTCGTAAGAGAAATATTCGTTTCGTTGATTTATATTTAATTAATATAAAAAAAACCCGGGATAATAGAGGTTCGTATGCTCCACGATTAGGCTTCCAAGGTTGTTACTATAGAGGGTGTTAGGCCCCCTATAGTAAATAAACACACATTAGAATTAGTATTATTTGTATCATTTTGACTAAGGTATTCATCGTCATTGTTATCTGTTCCACGTTTTGGCCGATGTGCCCACCGGCCTTCTTCAGGTATTTCTTGTCGGACTCGGAAACCTTTTCGGACTCGGGAACCATCTTGGACTCGGGGACCTTATTTTCGAACTCTTTACCCACAACGATATGCGTCCAATTTGAGACATAGCATAGTGGATAACGGAGTTGGGTTAAAACAGTTTTAAGTGACAATTATCTCTAGACTGCAGGTTCAATCCTGATCAGGGGGAAGCAGTAATACAATAATAATTAACACAGCTTAACACCTCTACCCCAGCTATTGTTAGCGGAATGAGAACAGGATTAGGGTTAGGTTCAAATAGTCCGAATAATAGAAATAATACTGTTAGTGGTATGTTTTTACATACAGATAAAATACGGAACACTGAATGATAATGCATGACCAGATCGTTGGAAAATTAACAAGGTTTTATTAAACACAGAGTAGAGAATGCTTCTACCCTAAAAGTGACTTAACTAGCTCACACATGTTACGAGCCGCGTCCACTCAGTACGAACCCCAATCCAAAAGAGTCATGGCGGAAACCCCTCTTCCAGGTTTCCACCAGCCCCCCACTGATCAATGGGAGCAACTCTATTTTTATTAGGTCTGAACCAAACATTTAGGTTGGTTCTTTTTTGGACTTGATGTGTAAAGGAAATATTATTGAGTCTTTTCCTCAATCTTAATTGATTCTTATGATAATATCTCTTGTGCTCTATTCTGGATTTTTACCCAATTTCTTAAACACATTTTTAAAATCTTTTTGACACACCCTCGTAGATCAACTTTCTTTACAACCCTGTCATAATATCAATGTTAGGCTACTTCGGGAGTTTCAAGTGGACCTGGTAGTACAGGTGATGTAGGTGTACTCCACACTCTCCAGAGATCTAAAATTGGGACTTCACCATTAGATACACTATAACGCCATACCATGGATACCAAATCACACATTTTTAAAATCATATTTTTCTATTTAACCCATAGATAAATCCCTAACAGGTATTACCAGAGTGGATCTGGAAGTAATGGATATTAAGGGGTACTCCACACTCTCCTGTGGTCCAAAATTGGAACTTCACTATTAGATACGCTATAAAATCATACCCAGCATACCAAATCGACCAATTGACATAATCCTGTAGTTGAACTTTCTTTACAACTCTGTCATATTGTCACTGTTAGAATACTTCGGGAGTTTCCGTAATCTTACGCAATTCTCATGATATTATCTCTTGTGCGTTGTTCTTGATTTTCACCCAATTTTTTAAACACATTATTCAAATCATATTTTTTATTTATTTAACCCATAGATAGAACCCTAACAGGTATTACCATAGATACTACCCTAACATATACTACCTGGGAGTACTGGCGATGCATGTCTACTCCAAACTCTCCTGAGATCCCAAATGGAACTCCACTATTAGATCCACTATAACGTCATACCCTGGATACCAATTCCCACATTTTTAGAATAATATTTTTCTATTTAACCCATAGATAGAACACTAACAGCTATTACCAGAGTAGACCTGGGCGTAATGTTTAATGGGTATTAAGCGGTACTCCACACTCTCCTGTGTTCCAAATTTGGAACTTCCCCATTAGCTACACTATAAAGTCATACCCTGGATACCAAATCCCACATTTTTTAAATAATATTTTTCTATTTAACCCATAGATAGAACACTAACAGGTATTACCAGAGAGGACCTGGGAGTAATGGTTAATGGGTATTAAATGGTACTCCACACTCTCCAGATATCCAAAATTGAATTTGACCATTAGATACACTACAACGTCATACCCTGGATACCAAATCTTTTTGACATACCCTTGTATTTGAACTTTCATTACACCTCTGTCATATTGTCAATATTAGGCTACTTCGGGAGTTTCCTTAATCGTATACGATTCTTATGATATTATTTATTGTGCGATATTCTAAATTTGTGCCCAATTTTTTAACACGTTTTTAAAATAATATTCTTATATTTAACTCATAAATACAGCCCTAACAGGTATCACCATAGATACACCCCTAACAAGTATTGCCTGGGAGTACTGGCGATGAAAGAGTACTCCACACACTCCAGAGATCCAAAATTGGTTGGTTGGTTGTTTTGTTTTACGGCACATCAACCTAAGTGGGTCATTTAATGCCGATAAAGTTTTGAAATAAATTCATTCTTAATGGATAATCAGTTTAGATTATAAACAAGTTTCACTATTTAACCCATAGATGGGACCCTAACAGGTACTACCACTCCGGGTCAGAGCGGACCAGGGAGCAGTGGTAATGAAGGAGTGCTCCACATTTCTCAGCCCTCTAGAACTGGAATGTCACCATTATATAGAGTTTAACTTAATTCCCAGGACATGAAGACACTCAGCCACCGCATTCTAGTACCCATATTATATAATGCGTTGAGGCTTGCCTCCAAAATTGGGACTTCCCCATTAGATACACTATAATGTCATATACTGGTTACCAAATCTATTTAACACACCCTCGTAGTTGAACTTTCTTTACAACCCTGTCATAATATCAATGTTAGGCTACTTCAGGAGTTTCAAGTGGACCTGGGAGTACTGGTGATGTAGGTGTACTCCACACTCTCCAGAGATCTAAAATTAGGACTTCGCCATTAGATACACTATGTCATATTCTGGATACCAAATCTTTTTGACACACCCTCGTAGTTGAACTTTCTTTACAACCCTTGTCATAATGTCAATTTATTAACAGTTTAAAAAAAAATTATATTTCATTATTTTTGTCTCTTCTTTTTAAAACTAAAAATAATGACGACAGCAATTTTCAATTCTGCCATGAATACTAATGATAATTATAATGATACGTGTGTAATTTCTGACAGGAAATTGACAGCTTATTAACGATATGCTGTTATCTCCTGTGAATGTACAAAAAACTGTCGAAAGTATAAACTTTCTTAATAACAACGTATAAATCATGTGTAATAACATATAATAGCAATAATAGCAAGCACAAAAAGAATTCGCCCAGTCTTGTCTGTCAAATGCCGTAACGTGAATCATCTAATCAACTTTGCACTGTTCTTCTTATGTTTTATGTTTTGTTTTGTTTTTGTTTTTTTTCCTTTTTCTGTTCGAAGGTGCTGAACCAAAGTCTGTGTGATGAGCGACAAGTAAACTTTTCGAAAAATTAAAATTCTCTGGACTTGTTTCAAAATATCTACAACATTATTTAATGCAACAATATCTATCTAGAAGCTTCAAAGTTACGAGTCTTATCCCAAAAGTAAGGTCTCCAAAATATTTAGAAATCATTGACTGCGTGATGAGCGACAAGAAAACTTTAAAATTCTATGGAATTATTTCAAAATATCTACAAACAATATTTAGAAGCTTCAAAGATACGAGTCTGATCCCAAAAGTATGATTTCCAAAATATTTAGAAATCACAGAAACGTATATTGTTCATTTTCAATGGCTGCGTGATGAGCAACAAGAAAACTTTTTGAATGTTAAAATTATCTGGAATGGTTTCAAAATATCTACCACAATATTTAGAAGCTTCAAAGTTACGAGTCTGATCCCAAAGTAAAGTCTTTAAAATATTTAGAAATCACAGAAACGTATATTGTTCATTTTCAATGGCTGCGTGATGAACAACAAGCTTCAAAGTTACGTGTCTAAAGCCAAAAGTAAGGTCTCCAACATATTTCGAAAGCATTGGCTGCGTGATGAGCGACAAGAAAACTTTAAAATTCTATGGAATTATTTCAAAATATCTACAACAATATTTAGAAGCTTCAAAGATACGAGTCTGATCCCAAAAGTATGATTTCCAAAATATTTAGAAATCACAGAAACGTATAGTGTTCATTTCCAATGGCTGTGTGATTAGCGACAAGAAAACTTTTCGAAAATTAAAATTATCTGGACTTGTAGCAAAATATCTACAACAATATTTAGAAGCTTTAAAGTTACGAGTTTAATCCCAAAAGTAAGGTCTTCAAAATATTTAGAAATCACAGAAACGCATATTGTTCATTTTCAATGGCTGCGTGATGAGCGACAAGAACATTTTTCGAAAATTAAAATTCTCTGGACTTGTTTCAAAATGTCTACAAAATATTTAGAAGCTTCGGAGTTACGCGACTAATCTGTAAAGTAAGTCATCGGGGTAGCCTAAAGTCGGTATCAGCCAATCAGAAAGGGAGTTTATCCCCTTTTCACAATTGCGCTAGACCAAGGCGATTATTTTTGCGTCTAAAGTGGAGCACCACACCTACCATCAGCTCCCTACTTTACCGCTCAGATCCCTGTGTTACTTATACACTGAATTAGCGAGGACCGGTATCGAACTACGAACCTTGTGGTTTCTAGCCCACTGCTCTACGGACTAAGCTAACCCAAAGTATTATCTCACGTTGTTTTAGTTTTGGTATTATTTCAACAAAAATTTATTTATACAAATTATTTATACAAAAAATAGAATAATATTACACGTGTAATTTATTTTTAATACATTTAAAACGATTTCGATCGCGTATAGACTGAAACGGTGTTTAAAGATGAATGCACTATAAAATTCGTTCATTGCTAACTCAACACTGACAATTTCATTAAAATCAGATAATTCCCTGATTTTTGGTTATTTTTTCAAACGGGGAACAGGGGTCAACATTTTATTGAACCCCCCCCAAAAAAAAAAAAAAAAAACGGTGTTTCGTCAAATTTGGTATACCTATTATACTAAAATTATCCACGGTGCGAAACATATCAAACAGCCTACACAGCCAAACATTTCCTCATAGAATGTCGAAGTTTATCAGGATTAAATTGGTCAAAGCATATAATATTTTGGATCTGTTTGAGAATACAAGCCTAGGTATAATTTTATACTTCTTGAGAGAAATCAGATATAAAATAGTAAAGTAAAGTTGACGGGGCGGCCTAAAGTCGGTATCAGCCAGTCAGCCAGGGAGTCTATCCCCTTTTCAATTGCGCTAGACCAAGGAGATTGTTTTTAGCATCTGAGGTGGAGAGCCACACATTCCATCAGATTCTTACTTTACCACACAGATCCCTGTGCTACTCATACGCTGAGTTGGCGTGGACCGGTATCGAACTAGGAACCTTGTGGTTTCTAGCCGAACGCTCTACCGACTGAGCTAACCCGACATCTCCAAAACTATCTACAAAATACAACTGTAAAGGAAACTTGAGTACCAAATTTTATCTCACACTCTAACAGATCTTTGGCATTGAATAATCCATCATTGGCAATTCAGTCTCGAAAGACTATGATAAAAGTTTTTGTGTGCCCCTGAGGTTGCAGCGCCTCCTGTGACTATGAAGTCCTATGTTTGAGAAACATTCTCGACCACAGATTTTGCATTTGTAGGTTGTCCCTGTAGATGATGATGTCCCGATGCTTTGTTGCCGTTGCTTTTTTATGGACCTTTTAGCTTCATGATGTTGTATCAGGGTGAATTCTGACGTGTACAGGCCTCTATGGAGATTCTGCCGCCACCGAGGGCGGTCTTGAGCCAAATTTTCCCAGCTGGAAGGGATAAAGCCAAAGCACCTGAGATCATTTTTGCAGACATCCTTGAATCGCAGTAGGGGGCGACCAATCTGTCTTTTACCAGATGTTAGCTCTCCATACAGGATGTCTTTAGGAATTCGTCCATCATCCATCCGACGTACATGACCCAACCATCGGAGACGACGTTGTCTCAGTAGAGACATGGTTGATATACAATTGAACTCTACGTGATGAGCGACTTTGAAAATTAAAATTCTCTTTGTTTGTTTCAAAATAAGTATAACAATATTTACAAGTGCAATTGGACATATATCCTAGTGGATAAAGGAGTTAGGTTAAAACAGTTCTAAGTGACAGTTATCTCTAGACTGCAGGTTCATTCCTGGTCAGGGGCAACAGTAACAGAATAGTAATTGACATAGCTTAACATCTGTACCCCAGCTATGGTTAGCGGAATGAGAACAGGATACCCCCTAATAAAGGGTTAAGTTCAAAGTTCCGTGATGGCTTCCAATTTCGACCAGAAGGTTCCCGAGTTAGAATAGCAGGTTTCCGAGTCCGAGAACGTTCCAAAGTCCGACAATAAATACAGGAAGAAGGCAGGGAACAGATCGGCCGAAACGTTGTACAGATAACAATGAAGATGAGGACAATAGTCCAAATAATACATATAATACTAATATTTACAAGCTTCAAAGGTTACGCGAGTAATCTAAAAGGAAAGGTCTCCAAAATATTTAGAAATCACAGAAACGTTTATTTCTTATTGTCAATGATGTCTAAATCATTTTAAAGTTTTAAGATATATTACTGTCTATGTACGTTGTGTTGGACAAGTATTTCGTGCATACCAGGGAGTCCAGTTCTCTTCAGGATGGTCCTGTTTGAAACATGATGCCACCAATTGACATTTAATATACTGCGCAAGTGACGCATGTAGTAGACATGTAGTCTGTGGGCATCCGCTTTGTGTACCGCACAGGTTTCTTTACCGTAGTAAAAAGATGGTAAAACAGCCATTTGTAACCAGAGAGTGTTGCAAGATTATAACGGTCGTGCTTTTAACGAACACGAGTATTAATGTAGATATGTGTGAGACGCGGTTGCAAAACCAAAGCTGACCCGAGGGCAAAGTCAACGGCAAAATTTACCAATTATAACAAGGAAACCGTCGGAATATCTTATAAATCGTCTAAAAGCCGTGGTTGAAGACAATGGGGATTTGTTTTAGCAGATTTAATCTATAGTATTTCAAGATATTTGCATATATTTGAATATATTATCATATAAATTTTCAGTAATGCTTATCTGATAAAGTGAATATGTCTGTGATTTGTGTTGCATTTTTGCACTAATTTACACGACAAATTACCGAGTGCAACTTCTAAATGATCCGGATGTGATCAATAGATGCTACAATATTTTTTTTTATTTTACTTGTAACTAAGTTCCTTCAGTAATTCGATAGATAAATAGATGAAAAGACACAGACAGAGTCAGATAGACAGATTTGATAGATAAATATAAACAGGCGCAAATAGATAGATAATGAACAAAGGCAATACGAAAATACTCTGATTGATAGGAATATATTTAGATAGAACATATATAATATATATATATATATAATATTAAATATATATTGACATATATATATATATATATAAGTGTATTTTGGGCAGCATTTTTTCTTTTATAACAAGTTTTGTTGAACTGTAGACAGAATTCCAGTCAGACAAGTTTCGTGATCGAATCGTGCCTCCTATTTCTGGCGATTTGGGGTTCGTGTAATATAGTAACAGTCCTCCAAAGGTTTCAAAACGAGCGCTTTCAGCAATAACAATTTGTCCATCCTCAGGTTAGGGAAATCATACCAATCGTTTTCCTACCTGAGGATGGCAAATTGTATTGCCGAAAGCGCTCGTTTTGAAAACCTTTGGGGGACTGTTTATACCAGTTACACACGACACCAGAAAGATGGTCCAGAAAATTGGAACAGAATCAATGAAACACTTGTCAACACCGGAATTGTCTGTACAGTTAAGAAACATATATATATATATATATATATATATATATATATTATAGTATGAGAAGTAAACACAAACGATGTGTTTTGATATGATTTTTTTAGCCGTCAATTTTTGGGGAATATGTGCTTAATTGTGAAGTCGTACCTAATTTTGAAAGTTTAATTGATGAATAATTAATTAATTAGGCGGGCATACCTATACAAATGTAAGGCTAAACAAATCGAGAAAAATCAATCTCTGTATGTTACATTTAGGCCTATTAGGCCTCACAAGCAGAGCTATAGATAGGAAGACCGCCTTGTGCGTGATTCTGTCAAGCTGACAGGCAAGGACCGTAACCCCTACACCAAACCCGACCTTTTAGATTTTTCATTTTGTTTAGAAGTAGTTTATATTCCTCTTATAGTGACTTTTAACTACATGACAGTATGTCCGGTTTTTCTACACGGCAGTATGTCCTTATGGTATTATTATGTGCGTAGCGGGAATTATTTATGGAGTTGTAGATTGTAAAAGGTCATTAGGAATCCAATTGTATATATGAAGACGGGCAGGATCTATTTTGAGTGTGTGCATGTACGGTCATTAAAATTTAGATATGTTACGTCACCTCTAATTGAAAGAACATGTAGTTATTATACTTACCTGGATTTCTGGTATTTTTTATTCTTCCATCTGGATCGGAGTTTCTGGTATTATAGTCTGTTTCTTTTTGGGCTGGCTGTTGCATAGCCTTTCTTCGCTACTCTCTGAATCGTATACGTTGCTGGTATACTGCGGTTAGGTTAGTAGTGCGGTAGAGACTCAACACATGGGCATTGTAACAAACTTTAGTTTATTTCTTTTCATTCTCTCGTGGTGGGTGGCGAGCTTGACAATGAAATGGCCGAGGTTGACAATGACTTCCACTGCTGCTGGGATCTGGCGGTGTTCAGGGAAAGGGGTGTCTGGTGGTGTCTCACCGGCCTTATCCGTGGCGGTGCGTGACCGCGTCGGTACGCCGTCTCTCTCCTGACTGGGGGTGTCTTTCTCACTGACCTGGCTCGCACTGCTGACTGCTTAAGTAAGCGCAACATCTATTGTTTTTTTTTTCAATCCTCTGTGGTTTCCCGAGCCCAACATATTCATTGTTCGTTAGTTCCGTTCAACTTGACTCCGTTATATCTTACTGTTCACATTTTGCTTTCAATTCTTGTGGTCCTTTTTGTCGTCCCCCCTTAATACCGGAAATTTCTATTTCCGTTGTTATTATACTACAACATGGCTTCTTTTCCGTTCTTCGAGTCTAGAACTACTTGGTATTTCTTGGGATGTCGGTCTTGTGCTGTTGAAGTTTTTAATAACGACACAGGCGCTTGTTATTTTCTCAGAGTTCATATATATTAATTTACAAACCCAAGTATTTTTTTTTTTACATTTAAGTCTGTAAATATAATTTAAGTCTTAATAGTTTTTGAACAATTCTTTAATATGATGGAATTGTAATTTAAATGTCACGGTGTTTTCTTACACTAGACTTGTTTCTCCTTGGCAAATTCTTTATCAACGTCGAAGGAGATCCTGTTAATTCATTTCTTTTTTTTCATTCATTCATTAACATTATTTGTTCTTATATACCCGAGTTATGGCTCCAATGTATAAAGAAATTGATTTCATGCTGAGAGACAAAACAGCGTACACTATCGATTAAATTTAATGTTTATTTATTACAAACTTGGACATTGTGTTACGTAGCGATGTCGATTTAAAGAGTTATATATTGTATAAGGTCATTAGGAATGAAATTGAATATGTGACGCGGCGGGATCCATTTGGAATTGTGTGGTATGTAAGGTCCATTAAATTGAATATGTAACAATAGCGTAGGTCGATTTTTCACTTTTTAAAAAATATCAAATTATCCATCAATGTGAAAGTTGTTGTTTTGAATTCTTTTAAAGCGGAGTTTAATAGGTTTGAATTCAGAGTTGTCCTTCTCCTAGACTGGTGATACGTAGCAGATTATTTAAGGAGTTGTAGAGTGTAAAAAGTCATTAGAAATCCAATTGTATATGTGACGCAGCGGGGATCTATTTTGAGTGTGTGTATATGTAAGTGTGACATGGCGTCGAATTGAGAGAGTACGTAGTTTCTATACTTATCTGTGGTATATTGCTATTCTTCTTATCGGTTATATGGACCGGAGTTGCTGTATTTTGCTTCTGTTGTTGCGGGATCCATTTGAAATGTGTGTATGTAAAGTCTTAAATTGAGTATGTGACATCAGGGTAGGTCGATTTTTCACTTTTTAAAAATATCAAATTGTCCCTCTATGCGAAAGTTGTGTGACAATTTTTTAAAGCGGAGTGTCATCATCATCATATCATCATCATCATGTCGCGCAAGTAGCACGGATATCCATGACAATCTCTCGCTAACCTTCCCTATCATTCATTGCCCCTGGGAATATGTGACATGGCGTCGAATGCTCTGATGTCTTTTTTCTCGGTCCGCGGCGGAATCATGGGCTGGGTTTTGGAAATAAGGCTTTAGTATGATAAAACAACCAAGTCTTGTTAATTAATTTAAAAACAAGAGATGAGAGTCCGAATAAATTAAACAAGAAGATCAAACCCCAGCAGAAGCTCTTGAATGAAGAAAGCCAACAAGAAGAACATGGCAGCCAGACGAGTTAATAGGGACCAGTAGAATCAGTAAGCAGCGAGTCAACAAGCAGAATATAAAGAGTAAGACTATCTATCTATCTATCTATCTATCTATCTCTCCTCATTTCATACCTTTCCCAAGGTATTAGTGCTGAGTGACATATAATTACCACTCCAGGATTTGAACTCGGGGACGATATTAGTGTTTCAGTCTGTCTCCTGTCTGTCTGTCTGTCTGTTTGTATACTCGTTCAACATCGAGTATATAACATGACTTATAGAAGCGCGTGGTGTAATGGTTAAAGTCATGGAGAGAGAGAGAGAGAGAGAGAGAAGAGAGACAGACAGACAGACAGACAGACAGACAGACAGACAGACTAATATCTTAAAGAGGCCTCGTCGTCCCGAGTTCAAATCCTGGAGGTGGTAATTATATGTCACTAAGCACTGATACCTTAGGAAGGTATGAATCCTGCTCTCCTTCAGCTATGGATAAATAGTTGTACAGACTGGGCTCTTTAACCTTGGATAGTCAACCAGTCTAGAAGAAGGAAAAACTCCGAATTCAAACCTGTCGAACTCCGCTTAAGAATTGACCTTGTGTCACATCCCGCTCGGGCTGAGGGGTTGGGAAATGTATATATATCTTGTAGCGGCTACCCGTCATTGCCTGGGTAGCGAGGGAGGTAAAAGATTAGTCTAAAAAATCTATTATTATTGAATCGCCAGTTGGATCCTCGTAGTATGCCCCCAATAAAATCCCTAATGTAAAAACAAAAGACTCTGGAATAATGATTAATGTCTACTATTTAAAATATTAAATGCATAAAAATCTATGCCATTATCATAAAATTTTATTTTATTAAGTATCTTCACTAATATAAATCAAGCCTTCATTATTTTTACCCAGAAACCAGAACTGATGATATTTAATGTGTATATATATACTCTTTTATTAATTGCATTTTTCGAAGTTTCCTCCGGACATACTGCATACACACAACTGCCCTTTATATATGTATAGATATATAACTTGGCAGGATCCATTTAGAGTGTGTGTATGTAAGGTCATTAAATTTCAATTTGTTACATTAAGGGAGTATGCAATTTCTCTATATGTATGTATGTATGCAGTTTCTATACCAAGAGGTATAGATTTTGGTTTGGTTTGTTTTGTTTTACTGCATATCAACCTCAGTGGGTCATTTAATGCCGATAAAATTTTGAAAATAAATCAATTCTTATGGATAATACATTTTTTTATAAATACATTTTTTCTATTTAACGCCAATGATGGGACCGCTAACAGGTAACTACCACTCGGGTCAGAGTGGACCAGGGAGCAATGGTGATGAAGGGGTACTCCACATTCCCCAAACCTCAAACTGGAACCTCAACATCAGATAGAGCTTAACGTCATTCCCAGGACATGTAGACTCGCAGCCACCGCCCTTCTAGCACCCACATGATAAAAAAGGGGTTGGGGCTTGCCATAAGGGCAATAGGGTTGGGAAAATCAATATAGGTGCTAGGGCTTGACGTGACCAGCCGATTAATCGGAGGTGGCCTCTCCGGTCGCACCATCTAGCTCAAGATATGGCCAAGTGGGAGTATGCATGTCATAACTGCTCATCCACCTGGGCTCTAATCCTTAAGCATCACGGGTCGCCACCACGGCCAACAGTGGTCCCAATTGGGGGAGGCTTACCCCTCTATAGAGGTGCAGTCGGTGCATTCTAACGCCCAGCCGACAGGGCGGAAGATGGTATAGAGGGAGCACGAGTATTAATTATATAGCAACTCCTCATCTGATAAATTAGATAAGATATGTGTAGTTGTATTTGTGAGATTTTTATTATATCCTGTTTGTGTTTATGAAAAGGGTCTGATTATAACTGGAATAAAAATGGCTCTGCATTTTAAATGTTGATTTAATGCGGACTTTTATGATCTTATTGTTTGATAAAAAAGCATTGTGTGGGAATGGCTATGTATAACTATCTTGTTTATTGTGCTACTAGAATTCCGTCGCCAGACAACGATGACCTCACTCCATGTTTTGAATTTTAATTGGCAGATGAACTAACATAGGGTCAAATTCGAGTTGTAGTAGTAGTCGTTTGGGTAGTAGTCGTCGTCGTTAGTTCAGAAACAACATTACGCAAGTTGATATAGTCACAAAGGGGTTGTTTATTCATTTCTAGTCTCGTAGGTTCTTTTTCAGAGAGGAGAGAGAGGAGAGAGAAGAGAGAGAGAGAGAGAGAGAGAGAGAGAGAGAGAGAGAGAGAAGAGAGAGAGAGAGGTAAGAGTAAGGGAAGTCCTAGCATCTATATGATTGTCCCAACCATATTGCCCTTATTGCAAAGCCCGCCCCATGTTTTTATCATATATTGGCTAGAAGGTGGAGGCCTGAGGGTCTTAATGTATGACGTTTAAACTGCATCTAATGGTGAAGTAACATACGCAAAGTCGTATAGTTACAAAGGGCTTTGTTTATTCCTTTCTATGCTCGTGGGTTCTTTTTCAGAGAGAGAGAGAGAGAAGAGAGAGAGAGAGAGAGGGATAGCAGAGAGAGAGAGAGAGAGAGAGAGAGAGAGAGAGAGAGAGGGAGAGTATGTGAAGGGTGAGCGTTAGAAATGAAAGAGAGAGTGAGTGAGAGGGAGTGTGTGTGTGAGTGAGCGTCACAGAGAAAGAGACGGAGACAGAGAGAGAAAGAAAGGAAATATAGATAAGACAAGATAGATAGATAGATAGATAGATAGAGAGAGAGAGAGAGAGAGAGAGAGAGAGAGAGAGGGGGGGTAAGAGTAAGGGAAGTCCTAGCATCTATGTGATTGTCCCAACCATATTGCCCTTATTGCAAGCCCCACATGTTTTTATTATATATTGGCTAGAAGGTGGTGGCTCAGGGTCTAGTGTATGATGTTTAACTGCATCAATGGTAAAGTTCCAATTTTGGAGGCTCTGGGGAATGTGGAGTACCACTTTTATCACCATTAATCACAAGCCCCCTTTGACCTTGTGCTCGCAGTGACTGTTATGGACCCATCTATGTGTAAATAGATAAAATGAGTCTGAAAAAAAAACGTGTTTAAAAATTGAGTTTAAAAATATAAAGAAGTACCACCAAGACTGATAAAAAAAAACGTTTTCGGCATAAAATAATCCAAAAGGGTTGACAATGCCATAAGATCTAACCAACCAAACCAACCAACTATACAACATTGAAGGATCACTTGTAATGTATTGTTGGTCTAATACACTAGAAGTAATGATAGTATGGTATATATTTTTCATACGCATTCTTTCACTTTTTCTTTCTTTCTTTCATTTTTGCTTTGATGATCATTTTTTTCTTTATTCATTCTTTCTTCTTTTCTTTCTTTCTTTCTTTTATGATCATTTGCCTTTTCTTTCTCTTTCTTTCTCCTCTTCATTTTTGCTTCGATGATCATTTCTTTCTTTCTTTCTTTCTTTCTTTGACATGATCATTTTTCCCCTTTCTTTCTTTCTTTTCTTTCCTTTCTTTCTTTCTTTCTTTCATTTTTGCTTTGATGATCATTTTTTTTCTTTCCTCTTTCTTCTTTCTTTTCTTTTCTTTCTTTTCTGTTTCTTTCTTTCTTCTTTCTTTCTTTTCTTTTGATGTCAGTTTTTCACTTTCTTTCTTTTTTCTTTCTTTTCTTTTCTTTCTTTCTTTCATTTTTTTGCTTTGATGATCATTTTTTATTTTTCACTTTGTCCTGTCTTTCTTTCTTTTCCTTTCTTTGATTGATCATTGTTTGCTTTGTATATCATTTTTTCATCTTTTTTCTTTTCTTTCCTTTTTTTCTTTTCTTCCTTTCTTTCATTTTTGCTTTGATGATCATTTTTTTATCTTTCACTTTTCCTTCTCTTTCTTTTCTTTCTCTTTCTTTATTTTCTTTTCTTTCTTTGGATGATCATTTTCCACTGTTTTTCTTTCTTTTTTCTTTTTTCTTTCTTTCTTTCTTTCATTTTTCTTTGATGATCATTTTTATTATTCACTTTTTTCTTTCCTTCTTCCTCCCTTTCTTTTCTTTCTTTTCTTTCTCTTCTTTCTTGATTCATTTCTTTCTTTGTTATCTTCTTGCCCTTCTATTTCCTTCCTTTCTTTTTTATTCTTTCTTTCTTGAATGTCATTTTTTGCTTTGATAGATCATTTTATCTCACTCTTTCTCTTTCTTCTTCTTTTCTTCTTTCTTTCTTTTTCATTCTTTGTCCTTTGATGAATTTTTTTCCTTCACTTTCCATTTTTTCTTTCTTTCTTCTTCTTTCTTTCTCCTCTTCTTTTCTTTGTAACATTTTCTTCCCTTCCTTGTCTTCTCTTCCTTCTTTCTCTCTTTCTTCATCTTCTTCCATTTTTGCTTTGATGATCATTTTCTTCTTCTTCTTTTCTTTTTTTGTTTTTTTTTTTCATTTTTTTAAGGTGTTGGTTACTGCCTTACTTTGTTACGGGATTTTCTTCGACATTGTAAAATGTGATGTTCTGCTTATGTTTGAAGTGTTCGAAGATGACTATGTACTTTCGCATTTGAAACTAACGGAAACATCTTAAAGACTATGTCAATACCCGATTTTCCTCCTACGAATTGTAGACTCACCAGTTTAAATGGCAATGACATTATTATTAAATAAAAAGACAACAAAAACCAATTCCTAAGACTACATGCTTCACACACGATAGAAATCACAATAAACAAAGTACAAATGTCTTGACAATAAGATACCCCAAGGGTTGAGAGAATACCATAAATAATAATGGTAAGCAACATCTTATTATAAATGGCAGATTGTGTGTTGTTTTTCCTGTCTGTAACGAAACTATATTCTACTTCCTTCACAATTCCGCTTAGTTTTTTTACATCAAACATTTCTCCCATGATTGTTATTTTTATCGTAAACCTCAATTATTAATAATAAATTGTCTTAACATTATTAATACTGCTTAACCACGGTCTACGTACAAGATACTGATATTTTGAGCATTTTTATATACAGACAAAATAGCGGATTACAGTGTGAAGGGAAGGCCTAATTTGCAATTTATAATTAAAGTAGAATCAGGATCGAATTTTAATATAAATATGTGCTCAGTATTATGATGTTCTAAACTGTTTGGCTTTTATTTAATGAATATACGCACAATTCTTCAATGAATCTTTAAATGAATCCATTACGATAAAATAACTGTCATTTTATTTCTTACTTCCTCTTATAACTAATATCTTAATTGTAGAAAAAATAACAATGAAGACGAGAAGTGATGGAAGAGTAAGTTTCAGTTGTTCCATTTTATTATATCTTCCTCTGTTTCAAATCTTTTAATTATACTCCCTCTGTTTCAAAAATCTTTTTATCTGTATTCTTATTTAGTTTCATTAGCCTTTCTAATTTTAATACAATATTTTAGTTTACATTAAAAAACTTAAATTACGTTTGCCACCCGGATATAGGGTGCATTATTTGGCTAGAGTTAAAAGAATGCAAAAACAGGGAATAAAAAGTCGGCAATTTTGAGCTCATAATTGTTTTCCATTTGTATTAACTCTTCAAAAAACAGAGTAAGAGGACCCCTAATTGTTGCTCTCTCGTCTTCCTCCCTCTTTCTCTGCCCTCGCTCCTCCTGCTCTCTCTCATCGAGATCTTCGTCGCCGCTTCTTTTCTCCTCAAATATATATTATATAATATATTATTATTATAGTATATATATAATATATACATGTTATGTATGTAGGTTAATAATGTAGGCAGGGTGCACATTCAAAAAAGGCAAAGGAAATAAATAATATAATGTCTCGGCTAAAAATAACCAGTAAGGTGGTTGAACAACATAAAATCTCCACCAAGCCAGCCAACCAACTAACACAACATTTGAGGATCAACTGTATATTGTTTTGTTGGGGCTAATACACTAGAATATATGTTAATTTTTCATAACGCAATTTTCTTTCTTATATTTCTTTCCTTCTTGAACTCCTTTCGTATAATTTGTTTTTTTCACTTTTTAAGAGTGTGTATTTTTTATCTGCTCTTTTCGCTTTTCCCATACGTTTTGGAAGACATTTCCATACTACTTACTGTTTTTTAGAGTTTCATGCACTTTCATTATGAAAAAAATAAACACATTCTAAAAAACAATTACACTTTTTCACAGAATACGTAGAAAGCACGTTAAAAAATAAACAAACGTAAAGTGGAGATGCGAATCACACAATGTTTTCATTTTGTATTACTCTTCACAAAAACAGCAGGAGACAATAAGTGTCTTCCTCGTGTCTCGGTGCTTCTCTCTCTCCTATCTCTCCTCTCTCTCCTCTCTATATATATATATAATATAAGTAATATTATATATATTAAGTATAGAATATGTAAAAGAATATGAAACACACAATGCTGTTTAAGGAATGAATATTTATCATATTTCATAGCTAATATTGAACAATATTTCGATTTTAAAAATCATCTTCAGAGTTGTTTTTAATACGGACTCATCGAGAGAGCATGTCGGTTTTCATATCCTTTTATCGTCTACTTATACCTTCGGATTATTTTCCTTTCTCTCAACTTTATATATATATAATATATTATATATATATATATATATATATTATATATATATATAGTAATAAGTGTAAAAAAAATAAATAAATAAAAAAAATTGACAATGTAAGTTGATGGATCCTCATACGTCGAAATCGATGGGAGAGTCCATCATATATATTATATCTATATATAATAATATATATATATATAATATATATATATATATATATATAATTATATATAATATATTATATATAATATATATATAAGAAAATAATAAAATTAATATAATAAAAAAAGATGTGACAATATGGTAAGTTGATGGATCCTCATTTACTGACGAATCGATGGAGAGTCCATCATATATATATAAAATTATATATATATATATATTTATATATATATATTATAATATATAGAAAGTAGAAAAAAAAAACGAAAAAGACTTAGGGATTTCAGCGTTATAGTCTATTTCAGGGAGCTTATCTAAGCTTATCTAAGCTTGTTCTAAGCTCCCTGAAATAGACTATAAGCTAAATCTCTAGAGTCTTTTGTTATTTCTTTACTTATATATTATTTGTTCTTGTGACTCTAAACATTAAGAGCACCATTTGAGCTCCTCAAACTTCGACACGTTTTTTTTAAAATAAAACCTCTTCGTGTCGGTCAAGGGAAGATTTCTTTTCTTCCCCTTCTTGGGAGACGGGCTTTTGGGATTATAATATAGATACGTTATATATATGATATACGTGTAGTTATATGAGTATATATAATTTATATATATAATATTTCCCCTCTGACATAATTTGCTACCCATGACATTTTACTCACATTTCGCCTCTAAACTAACTTAGCCACACATGAACATTTACGCACATTTCGCCTCTAACATACTAAGCTACACCATGAAACATTTACTCACATTAAAATTAATATATGCCCACACCAATCGACCCATCAACCCACTGTCACCGCCCAGCACTTCAAACAAACATCCTCTACCCCTCCACTCAACTGACCCTGTGACCCCATCCTACCCAAAATTCCCCGCTCCTCCTTAATCTCACATCACTACACACTCACCCCCTTGACCTCCCCGGCGCCCCCGCCGCCAACTGTACTTAAACGAATGCTTTGCTTTAATAAAGTTACAATGACTGATGATGTCTGTGAACACAGACGAAACCGTTTTCACCCTGTGACTTGTTTTGAGTTGTTCATTCTTGACCCACTTTCCTTCTATCTACAGCATATCGTCGGATCCTAAAACCATCCACCCTTCCTTCATATATATATATATTATATTATATATATATATATATATATTATATATATATATATATATATGTTGTTTGGCAGGTTTTATTACAACACAGAACACTTTCTTTTTTCATGATCTTGCTTTGTATCATTTCCAATCTTCTGATGTCAAGATCTAGTTGAAATAGGATTCTTCCCATACTATCAGACCAGAGCGCTTTCGATTCTGTCTTCAGTCGTCATCAGGGCGTCATATGTTTTGGTGTTAGCCCTTTCTTTTTCTTGTTTTTTGATCTATTTTGTTTTTAAATTAGAAGAGTCTATTATTGTTTAATGGGTTACAGTGATTAGTGTATTAGTTATCAAAGTGTATTAGTCTATATATTATGACCTATGATAAATGGTATTTTATTAATCTTAGGTTTTTATTTTTATGCATATCGCCTCAATAATTTGTAGGCGTTTCTTATTGTTATTTTTATAGATGATTTTAGTATATATATATTCCTCATATATCCGATATTTGTGTATTTTTTCTTTCAAGCGTCTTTTTTTTTAAATGAAAAATGAAAAATAGAAAAAATAGAAAATACATATTCCACCAATCAAAAAGCTGCTTGAAAGAAAAAATACACAAATATCGCCCGGCGGGTATAAATGTATAAATGTAAACTGAATTTGACCATTTGCCAGTCCGAATAAAATAAAAACGTGGTCTGACGAAGCTCGGTGAGCCCCAAGTTACCCTCGAGTGGAAAATGGTCCATTAATCACGATACCCCCCATAGTATTTAAGGCCTTTTTATTCACAAATAAATTTGCTCTGTTTATAAAAATTAAAACATTGAACTCTCATACGGAACCTGAACTCTACAACAAACTACTGTTAGAGAATAGGACCAGCCTAGAATCACCTTGTACCAAGAAACTTGGTACCCCAACAAAGAAAATATATATAATCCGGGATTTGATCAAGACAACACCTAGCTTTCTTGCACAGTTCCCACCTATATTTTTCTCTAGTCATTTCATAGCGTCTAGGTGATGCGTCCATACAGTATCACTGACACGGCTACAGTTCGCAAGGACTTTTGCTTTATCTTATTAATGAGATCAGATTACCTAATGATTGTTGATCTGTCTGAATATGTGACCTAAATATGTGAACTGGGTTTGCTAATTTCAGGAGCTCACCGTCTTGTGTAGAGATGTCTCCATCTTGGATGTAGGACATTAATTCGACCGTCTTTGATTACCTTAACTTATATATCACTGAACAGATGGTCTCGCCTCTTCTGATACGTTTTTCACCCGAATTTTTGTGGTTTGTCAAACATTTAGAAAACTTATTCAAACTTTCTAAAAACGTTCTCCTGACAATGACCAAAGGTTGAAACTAGTTGAGAACAAATAAAAAACGAGTAACATTAAAGAAATATCCCCGTTTATTTATCTCTATTTATTCATCTTTATATATATATATATATATATATATATAGAGAGAGAGAGAGAGAGAGAGAAGAGAGAGATGAGAGAAAGAGAGAGAGAGAGAGAGATAGATAGAGAGAAATGAGAGAGAGAGAGAGAAGGGGGGTGAGAGAGAGAGAAATATCTAAATATTATTTAAATTCTAACTATTAAATCTGACATTATTCATTAAAGGATTTATTCTGC
>CM042166.1:26939487-26956987 GCA_023376005.1 Doryteuthis pealeii | reverse complement strand
TTTTAATATTTCATAATATATATATATATATATTATATATATATATATATATATGAGAAGTAAATACACACGCGGTGTGTTTATGATATGGCTAAAGAAAGAAAAACGTATCAAACCGTCATTTGGCTATGATAAATTTATTAAGACCAGAAACTCAAAATGAATCTAGTCTCTTCAGATAGATTTTACAAAAAAGGAAAAAAAAATCAAACATTGACTTTGTGTTTACAGTTTCATAGCACACATACACACACACACATACACACTATATAAATTCTATCTATCGATCTATCCCCTCTCTCTCTCTCTCTGTCTCTTTCTCTCTGTCTCTGTCTCTGTCTCTGTCTCTCTCTCTCTCTCCTCTCTCTATATATATATTATATATATATAATTTTGTTCTGTTCCAACGGGAGAAAATTCAAATTTTATAAAAAAAGGAAGATCCGCAAAATGTATTTTGTTCTCAGAAAAAAAAAATTAATTCTTTTTTATATCAATCTATCTATCTATCTATCCCTCTCTCTTCTCTCTCTGTCTCTTTCTCTCTCTCTCTCTCTCTCTCTCTCTCTCTCTCTATTATAATATATATATATATATATATATATATATATATATATATATATATAAAATGTTGTTTCTGGTTCCAACGGGAGAAAATTCAATATTTTATAAAAAAGGAAGATCCGCAAAATGTATTTTGTTCTTAGAAAAAAAAATTTAATTCTTTTTGTTTTACATATGCAACACGTGTTTCAGATCTTCTGGTATCTTCTTCAGGCTTTGATTGATAATATGAAAAAAAAAAAAAATGTTTTCATATTATCAATCAAAGTCTGAAGAAGATACCAAAAGATCTGAAACACGTGTTGCATATGTAAAACAAAAAGAATAAAAATTTTTTTTCTGAGAACAAAATACATTTTGCGGACCTTCCTTTTTTTATAAAATATATATATATATTATATTTATTGTGTGTGTGCATGTTTATGTGTGTGCTATAATAGCGTAAACAAAGTCAATGGTGCTTACTGACTGTCAGTACGATCATATACTTATTTTTATGTCTTATTTATATTTTCTTTTTACAGAATCCAATATTTCTAAAAAGATAATTCACCATGCCGTCCGCTGGGTATTTCTGAGAGCCTTTGGCGACATTCCTTTCTTTGCTTTTAAAGCTTAGCTGCGAATCGCCATTTTGTATGTTTTAACTCTTACACGAACAACGTAGAACTTCCTATTTATTTTCGCAGGGGAATTCAACTTTTAATATTTTTCACCATTTAATGTCGACCAAACTACATAAAAGAGGAAACATTTCTTTTTGAAGGAACCCTCTTATGAGCTGTGGACGCAACGCAGTTTCTTGGTATATCGCTGGCGGGAATGTAAAAATGAATATTGGCTACCATAGTGGGGGTGGGTGGGTTCGTAGCTGAAAAATAGCCATATCGAAGGGGGCTTGTATCTGCTGTATTTCCCTGGATATCATCATCATCATCATCATCATCATCATCATATCATTATATTATTATTATTATTATTATTATTTATTATTATTATTATTACAGTTTTTCACAACAGCATTAGCTGATTGGTATTTCCCTAGTGTCTGAGTGACAACAAGTCTCCTCAGATCTCCAGGACTCTTCTGAGTATTCTGGCAGATTGCAGCAGTGCAGTATTCTGGATGGTCTCATTATTATTATTATTATTATTATTATTATTATTATAAATATTCACTCCTTTTGAGTTTTCACTTGAGCGTTTAACTGGAGTCTGAGTAACAGCAAGTCTCCTCAGGTCTCAACGACTCTTCTGAGTATTCTGGCAGATTGCAGCAGCGCAGTGTTCTGAATGGTTTCAATCCTTCCTTTGATTTCCAAACTTTCCAAACCCTTTTCCAATCCTTTTGGGACTGTTCCAAGTGCACCAACTACAATTGGTATCACTTTCACTTTCATATTCCATAACTTTTTCAGTTCTCTGGCAAGGTCCAGATATTTGTCCATTTTTTCATTTTCCTTTAGCTTCACCCTGTGATCTGCTGGCACTGCGAAATCCAATTGACAAGTTCTTTCTCTTTTGTTTATCAAAACTAGGTCTCGTCTTCTTGCTGGGATAAGATGATCCGTTTTTATTTCAAAGTCCCAGAGAATTTTATGCGTTTCGTTCTCAAGAACAGATTCTGGTTTATGCATAAACCATTTTGTTGTGTGGTCAAAAATTTTTTTGCATAATTCCCAGTGGATCACCTTCCCAACCCAGTCGTGACTATTATTATTATTATTATTATTATTATTATTATTATTATTAGTCCTTTTGAGTTTTTCACATCAGCATTAGCTGGTGGTATTTTACTGGAGTCTGGGTGACAACAAGTCTCCTCAGGTCTCCAGGACTCTTCTGAGTATTCTAGCCGATTGCAGCAACGCACTAGTGTGGATGGTTTCAATCCTTCCTCTGATATCCAAACTTTCCAAACCCTTTTCTAATCCTTTTGGGACTGTTCCAAGTGCACCAACCACAATTGGTATAACTTTGACTTTCATATTCCATTATTATTATTATTATTATTATTATTATTATTATTATTATTTTTCAGTCCTTTTGGGTTTCTCACATCAGCATCAGTTGGTGGTATTTTACTGGAGTCTGAGTGACAGCAAGTCTCCTCAGGTCTCCAGGACTATTCTGAGTATTCTAGCCGATTGCAGCAACGCAGTAGTGTGGATGGTATCAATATACTCTACAACAACTGACAGGACATTGTCAAGTGTTCAGTATATATGGATAACAAAACTCACTAAAACCACTGTTACAATTTATGGGCGTCATAAATTGTTAGCAGACCCTTTAGTCAGTTTGAAATAGGTTCGTTAGAGTTAAAAGTGTAGACCGGTAGATTACGGTTGGGTTTTAATTGGCATTTTATTACCCCAACTTACCCTTACAGGCGCAAATCTCACGCGCCATGAAAAACACGTGATATAGCTTTAGTTTAGAAATTAGATTCTTCCTGACTTTGAAGCAAACCAGACGTTATGAGACCGATCTCGTATGTGCGTTAGTATGGGCTAGATAAAACAAAAACCTTGATCAAGCTAACATAAGTCTTGTTAGTATTTTTAATTACAATGACCAAAATCAGCCCAAAAGAGGCCCTTAGAAGATTCAGTCAGGCAACTAGACAACAAGATGACAGCCGGAGATGGGAGAAGAATTTACAAGAACCAGAGTAACTCGAGAAATGAAGTGATAAAGAATTCTTTCACTCACCCTTTTATACGCGATGTAAATGTGGGTATATAACACTACCAGCCAATCAAAATCCTGGAAATAGACTTGACCATGTCACATAGTAGAATAACAGCTTAGGCTATTCTACTATGTAGAATACAACAAGAACCAGAGTAACTAGAGAAATTAAGTGATTAAAGTTAGACCATCTCCTCTCTAAGTAATCTCTCTTCTCTCTCTCTCTCTCTCTCTCTCACACACACTCTCTCTAACGTGTCTCTCTATCACCTGAGAACTCTCTTCAATCACCCCTTTTATACGCGATGTGAATGTGGATATATAACACTACCAGCCAATCAAAATCCTGAAATAGACTTGACCATGTCACATAGTAGAATAGCCTAAGCTGCTATTTAACCACTTACAAAGTCTGGATTATCAGAAGCAGATTTAACTTGTAAGACAGTTCAATACTGGACAATCTACACATAACGATATTTAGATCAGATAAGGATACTTATTGCCATATACTTGTATTAAAACAAATGAGAGAAATTGATTATATGCAATCTTGATCGTATTCATGTTATGAACTAAACTTTCGATAACAATGTATAACATTACATTGTTATAAGATTGTCTAAGTCTTTGCTGGACTTTTGAGGGTGTGAACACAAATTTCTGAATTCCTTTGACGTTCAGCGATGTCTATCACTTTTTATCTATGATTGTGTTAATGGGATGTTAAATTTTTAATGACATAATTAACCCTCGTACAACTGTTTTTTTTTGTTTAGAGCTATCAAATTAACCGCTCTGTTTGGATTCTTTGCCGATATTTACCCAACCTTTCTACCTGAGCAGGATATGACATAAGGTCAATTTTTAAATCGTAGTCCACCCATAATCTTCGCTAAATTTGAATAACGTTATATAAAGATATATTTGAATAAAAAAGAAAGAAGAAGAAAAAGAAAGAAAGAAAGAAAGAAATAAATAAAGGAGAAAAGAAAACGAAAGCCGTAGATTGTAGTATTTCCCACAATTCTTCCGTAAAATAAAAATGGAAGAGGTAGATATCTAAAAAAATCATATTACTTTAAGTGTTGCTATCATGGAGCTCATTTTAAAATTACGTGATAAACGTAATTTTTATTTTTTTTATTGTTAATAATTTTTTTGATTATTTCCTAGTTGAGTAACATAATATTACAGGGTGATCCAGAAAAAACAGAACCCAAATTATTTATTTTCCCATTAAACTAACCGTAAACCCCAACCCTTGGCCCCCGAAATTTAATTCGAAGATAACCGTGCTGTAATGGTTATTGCTGTTGGAAATAAACACAGTGACATGAGTTCAAATCCCGGACTAGGCCGTTTACGCACATAGATCAAAAACCCCAAGGAGAAGTAAGCAATCGTCTATTCTTCCTCCAGCTATGGGTAAATTGCTGGGCAGACGTGGCGTTTAAACGTCAGTATGGCAACAGGCTTAGGATAACGAAATCTTAAAATTAAACTAGTTAAATACCGCTTAAAAATTGACATCGGGCGCAAGGGTTGGTAACGAACTGATTGGCCTGGCCGTGTCTGACCGTCTCTTGGCCTCTACTTTATAATGCAACACAGGGTCAATTTTAAATCGTAGCCAACCCCTAATGAGAGGAGGGACAGTTTTGCTTAGCACTTAAATTTAATTTGGAGAATTTACTTTGTTTATCACCCTAAATTTTGGTCATGACTTGTCACTCTCACGGTAACTAACTGAGAGAGTATTTTCAAAGATCACCGAATCGTGTCTGAGCCTTTCTCGATGCATATATTAAAATATGTCAATGGCAGTATTTATAATTGGTGCGTAAGCAGCGGTATCAAGATGGTTTCGAATGCTTTATTTATTTATTTTTATTTTGTTTATTTATTTATTTATTTTTTCTTATTTATTTATTATTTATTTTTTATAAATAAAATAATTCTTGAAATAAATATCCAAATATTGATTTGCTCTTTAGTGAGAACAAGAAAATCCGGAGTAGAATGTCACAAAGGGATTTAAAAGTTTAAATAATAATAATAATAATAATAATAATAATAATAATAATAATAACGGTCCCAAAAAACATAGAAAAAAGACTGGAGCATCTGGAAATAAGAGGAAGAATTGAGACCATCCACACAACTGCATTGCTGCAATCGACTAGAATACTCAGAAGAGTCCTGGAGACCTGAGGAGACTTGTTGCCACTCAGACACCAGTGAAATACCATTAACGCTGATATGAAAAAGACAAAAGGAGTGAAAATAATAATAATAATAATAATAATAATAATAATAATAATAATAATAATAATAATAATAATAATAAATACCAGAAAAAAATTCATCAACATTTCCAAGAATAGCATTCAATCCCTTGGATTTTCATTGACCTCCCGGACCATCTTCAGATTACACACTTGTTGCCATTTTTGTTTTTGCACCCAGCGGCACATACTTATATATGCATTAACCTAATGTCTCCGCATGAGCAGGATCCGACAAAAACCCAGTTCTTAAACGGAGTCTAACAGGACATCTTAGCAGCAAATAAACCATGTGCGTGTTGGAATATTCTGTATATAAGGTGTGCTGCAATACACCACTTAAATTTATAGCGAGGTCACGTGGTTTAAACCTCAGCCCGATCAACAGCTCGAATACGTGGCTGGTTAACTACTTAATCTCTGATACTGAGAGACGTCCATTTGCAATCATTGACGAAGGGCCTGCAAGACTGGAGAACACCAAGGAACAACCAAAGGATTCTTTACCAAGGATTGTGCTCTGCTTAACACAAATGATCTCCGCTGGACAAGCGCCCTTGCTTGAAGCCTAAAGGATGGTCACAAAAATCGTAACATTGAAGCGTTTTATACTATGAGCCAGCAGATCCTCCAATCAAAGATTGATCTTGAATTCCATCCTACTCGTGTTAAAGTATCATTTGGATTATTCTGGCTATTGTCCTCATCTTCATTGTTATCTTTACAACGTTTCTGCTGATGTGCCCTCCGGGTTCTTCAGGCATTTCTTGTCGGACTCGGGACATTCTTGACTCGGCAACCTTCTTGTAATTGGGAACCTTTTTTCGAACTCGGGAACCTTCTTGTCGTAATCGGGAGCCATCACGGAACTTTGAACCTAACCCTTTATTCAGTCACAGCGGTATCTTGTTCTCATTCCACTAACCATAGCTTGGGTACAGGTATTGAGCTGTTTTGATTATTATTATTTGTTACTGCTGCCCCTGGCCAGGATTGAACCTGCAGTCTAGAGATAGTATTTTGGTAAATAATCACGTGACCGGTCTTCAAAAAACAGAAACAACGTTAAGTGATATTTCAAAGTCGATTCAGGAAATTTTTTTGTGACAAATCAAAACCAGTGTTTTGGCGAATGACGGGCAGTTTTGCTTACCGACTAAATCTTAGTCGTTACTTGTTCCTCTCACGGTAACTAACTGAGACAGTACTTTCAAAGATCACAGTGTCGTGTCTGAAAGTCTGTCGAATTATATAATCTCCTTAGTCTAGTGCTAGTTAAAAGTGGATAGACTCTCCCGCTGTCTGACTGATACCGACTTTAGGCCACCCCGATGACTTGTACCCCCCCCAAACATATATATATATATATGTGTGTGTGTGTGTGTGTGTTTACTGAGAAGCAAATTCATTTGAAATGCCTCTCTTAGTGATGAGATTATAATTTTTATTTTAAAAGCAACAAATACTTTTGGAAAAACTTCATCATTATCTCTGGGATGAAGAAACACAAACACCACACACACACACACACACACACACACACACCACACACACACATATATAATATATATATACACATATACATTATATATATATATAAGATGAATATATATTATTTATGTATATATATATATAAGGAGAATATATATATGTATATATACATAAATAGAAGGAGAACATATATATAAGGAGAATATATACATAAGGAGAATGTATATATATGTATATATATATATATATATATATATATATATATATATATATATATATATAACCAAATATATATATATATATCAAATATATATATGTATATCATATATATATATATATATATATATATATATATATATATATATATATATGATATATTTATGATATATATATATATGATATATGATATGTATATCATATATATATCAAATATATATATGTATTCATATATATTTCAGTATCTCAAAGGCAGTATTTAAAATTGTTGCGTTGGCAGGAGGATCAAGATGGTTTCGACTTTTTCAAGGATAAGATTCAGTTGCTGGGAATCGTTCGTCGTCACCGTGGAACTTAAGTCATGAAGGAAGGAAATTGAAATTAAAAAAACACCCTGTTGATAATTATTAGCCCAATCCCAATTCAATTCCTCAGGTCAGTTCTGATTGGATGGGTTTAAATTACCGCTAGGTGGTTCTAAAGAAGGCATTATTTTGAAAGGAGGGAGAAATTAAAGATGTATATTCTCATCAACTATCCTTTCACCTGACAAAAATAGGGTTTCATTGGCGGATGCGGGGGTTGGACAATTTTCCTTGGCCTCTTTTGTCATCTTCAAATTGCACACTCGTTGCCGTTTTACACTCAGCGGCAAATACTAATATATGTATTTGCCTAACTGCTCCATGCCCACTTCATTACACAAATTAAGCAGCAATGAGCCTGCTCAATACTCAATTAGGTAACCACTTAAGGAACAGGGTGGACTATAAGCAACTTAAGTCCTTTGTGTATAAAAAATGGGTTGATTCAACCTTAAATGACCCGAAAAATATTGATATGCTCTAAAGAAAAACAAGCATATATATATATATATATATATATATATATATATATATATATATATATATATAAAGAAGAAGGTCCGCAAAATGTATTATGTTCTCAGAAAATTAAAAAAAATTCTTTTATCTTACATACGCGACACGTGTTGCTGATCTGTTGTCTTCTTCAGGCATTGAGTTATTATTTTGGCAGAATATGTCCGATATTTGATAGGTTGTGTGTGTTTCTTTAACTTTTCTATTATAATGGCTGTTTTTTGAACGCTACGTTATTTTTTCAATCCTTGCGTGCGATTTGCGCGTGACTTGCGTGCGACGTTGCGCAAAAATTGAGAAAAAATGATGTAAGGTTCCACAATCTTGCGCGCATATATATTATATATATTATATATATATATATATATATATATATATATATAATATTATATATATGCTTATTTTCTTTAAAGCATATCAATATTTTAGGAAGTGCGTGGGTAATGGATAAATTCATGGGAAATGGACTCGTCGCCCGAGTTCAAATACTGAGGTAACTGCATTTCACTTAGCGCTAATACATTGGAAAAGGTATGAATTCTACTCTCCTCCAGCTATGGGTAAATAGTAAGGCAGACTGGTTAGGCAACGGAAATATATATATATATATTATATATATAATATATATATATATATATATATACCCCTCCACACGAGCAGGATGCGACAGAAAGTCAATTTCTTACGCGGAGTTTAACAGGTTTTGACTTTTTGTATCATCAAAATGTACATTCTTTCCCCGCTGTTTCATATATTAATCAAATTTAAAATCATCAAATCTATCAGCTTAAGACCTGCCTCTATCTTTCTCTGTCAATCAGAACTGTCTTATTAGTTGAGGCTGCTATGTCTCTAAATAGAAGTTTTGAGACTCTCAAAACACATTTGGCCTAGCTTTTAGTTCTTTTTCTTTCTGAAAAAGAAACCAGCTTCTTTCTGGGGTTGAGAGTTATCAAGTTAACACAAACTGTTACATAATTCATAGGCAGCTTATGAATTATGTACGTACCTAATAAGAATATTTTGGAATAAAGAAACGTCGGATCGACCTGTCCATTTCCTACGACTACGCACTCTCCTTAAACACCACCGCGCCCCCCTTGTACACCTTGTTAAAATGTAATATTATTTCCCCGCTATTTCATAACAGCTTTTCCTATATTAAACAAATTTAAAATCATCAAATATTGAAAATCGAAACTCATCTAATGAGAGCGTATAAAGTAAAAGAAAAAGAGATGTTTTATTTTTACTGAGAAGCAATTTTATTAAAGATATTCATGACATAATGAAAAGCCAAATGACCATAAAATTCTACTCTTTTACAAACTAAAGTGTTTCTCTGAGGTTCAATTCATTAGACTGTCCATAAACGATGAAACGTTTAGCCGCAAGCCACGTTATCCATAATAAAGTCATAATTTATGAACCAAATTGAAATTTTTAATGTAAGGTGTAATATGCTCGAGGAAACTAAGTTTTAATATTGCAAGAAAATCGGAGTTGACGACACTTGGTCATACTATGAAATATTCTAATACCAATTTTAACAAAAGTATTCATCATCAAAAGTATTATATTAAATTAATATTTATTCTAATATCTCTCTCTCTCCATCCTCTCTCTCTCTCTCTCTCTCTCTCTCTCTCTCTCTATATATATATATATATATATATATATATATATAATATATTTTTTGAAGGCGTAATAATGCACATTTATGTTTAAAAAACATATTTATTTCTTTTTTTTTTTTTTCCTTTTATGAGTCCTAAATATTTTCAGGCCAATGCCTGAAAAATATTTAGGACTCATAAAAGGAAAAAAAAAAAAAAAGAAAGAAATATGTTTTTTAAACGTAAATGTGCATTATTACGCCTTCAAAAATATATTATTACATTTTAATTAATGCTTCGAACTCACTATAAAATAATGATCTAATATATATATATATATATATATATATATATATATATATATATATATATATATCGCCGGTGTATACACTTGAAAAGTACCGGTTGAAAAGGCCTTCGTGTATCCCCCTTATTTTATATTCATTCCATAAAAATATTAGCTCCCTAATTCCTCCACTTTTAGTGATATATATATATATATATATATATATATATATATATATGTTATCAAAATGTACACAGTAATAACCTACTCGAGTCTCACCATAAGGATCTTCAGGTTAAATCGCTGTCTTATCATTGTGAAACTTAAATCAACTAACCACTGTGACAATTTTTACCGGTAAGTCACTTTTTCCACAAATACCATATAATAATAATATAATAATATCTTTTCAGCTAGTATATTAGGTCTGAAATCTGTCAGCTGTTTCTTATAATTATTCATTTTAAATCCACAGAATATTTATAATCATTCCACAGATTAATCCAACTTTGCCTTGAAGGAGTTCAGAGATGGGGCATTCACTACTGATGAAGGTAATTATTCCATGTATTCACCACTCTGTAACTAAAATAATTTTGTCTTGCATTTGCTTTACAAGATTTAAAGGAGTGTTAATTTATGTCCCCTTGTATAAGTATTTTGAGCAATGTTCAAAGGTCAGAGTTCGTTGAATAAAAACCATGCATGTATTTGTAGGCTTCAATCATATCCCCTCTTATACGTCGGAAAACCAGACTTGGTAAGTCAATGTTCCTAAGTCTTTCTTCATACGAAAGGGATTTTAAATTATTCACTAATTTAGTAGCTCTCCTCTGGACTCCCTCGATGAGTTTTGTGTCTTTGATGAATCTTGGGCTCCAAACCACATTAGCAAACTCCAAATGAGGTCTTACCAATGCAATGAACAAATTTTTCAGCATTTCTTCATCCATGTACTCATATGACCTCCGTATTAATCCTAATATCTTATTTGCTTTATTTACTTGTATTCCTATGTGCTTGGAAAATTTTAATTCAGCGTCCACATTCACAGAAGGTCTCTTTCTAACTCTGTATCCCTTAGTATTTCTCTTTCATTAGAGAGATTTTTTCTCATAGAATATTCGTGTTTAGGGTTATTTCTTCCTATGTGAAGTACCTCGCATTTAGCTGTGTTGAATCTCATTTCAACTATCAGACCAATCCACAAGATTGTTAATGTCAATTTTGGATTTGTCATTAACAGTGGAATATATTTTTATATCATCTGCAAATATCTGTGTGTAGCATGTGATAATTTTCGGGAGATCATTTATAAATATAACAAAAAGACAAGGTCCAAGAACAGTTCCCTGTGGGATTCCACTTGTCACGAGCCTATTTTGATTTAGTGTTTTTAATTTTGACACATTGTCTTCTGTTACCCAGGAATCCTTTTATCCAATTCAGAATCTGACCATTTATCCCATATTTTTGTAGCTTCAATAGCAGCCCTTTGTGAGGTACAGAGTCAAATGCCTTGGCAAAGTCTATGTAGATGGTGTCCACTGGTAATCCAAGATCTAGAGACTCCGTCCACTTATCCATTACTGCCAATAGGTTTGTACTGCAAGATCTTCCTTTAATGAATCCATGCTGGTTCACAGAAAAAAGTTTGTTTAATTCCATATGTCTGAATATTTTGTCTTTTATTATAGATTCCAACAATTTGCAAATGATACTTGTCAAACTAACTGTTCTATAATTGCATGGATTACTTTTGTTTCCCCTTTTGAATAAAGCTGTTACATTAGCTTCCCTCCAAGATTGAGGTACATACTTCTCAGCAATGAGTGACGACTATACTCAATGGTAGGGATATTTCTTGTATCAATTCCTTTAAAATTAAAGGGTGATGTTCATCTGGTCCTGGAGATTTGTTCGAATTTAATTTCGCTATTTTTTCGTGCACTTCTTCTTTAGTTACTATTATTAGTTCCTCCTTATATGGTCTTTTGGCAAAGTAAGGTATATTTTCGAGGTTTTCAATTGTAAATACACTAGAAAAATACTCGTTCAATATATTCGCCTTTTTTTCATCAGATGTAGCTGTGTTTCCATCTGGCCCTAATAAATCGGGGATTTCAATTCTAGTGTTCATTTTATCATTTGCATATTTTTAAAAAAAGCTTTTGGATTTATTTTTTAGCTTCTTTGACTATTTTCTTTTCAAAATCTATTTTGGCTTTCTTGCATTCCCATTTCAGCTGATTTCTTAATGTTGCATAATTGTGATAGTCTTTTCCATCTCTTGTCCCAAGATAATTCTGCTATCCTTTCCTTTTTTCATTCATTTTCCCTATCAATTGTACATTTTATTTTTTGGAATTAATGTTTTAACACAGTTTAGCGAATCTTCCAACTCCTTCCAAGATTCCTCTGCATTAAGATTTATTAATTTGTTTTCAATTTTTGTATCCTTTAATATCTTCCTCATATCTTCAAATTTACATTTTTGATAATTGTACTTAATTTCTGTTGCATTATGTTCTTTTGTATAACAAATGTAATTGAATTCTATAAGATGGTGGTGACTTTTACCTAAAGGTGCTTGGTGTACTAAATCAGTTATCATATTTTCTTCATTTGTAAGGATTAGGTCTAATATATTTGGGTTCTGATTGTTTCTAAAATGTGTTGGGTTTTTTGGTAATTTATGAGGAAGTGCGTCCCGGTTCTCCTGCCTCAAAAATCTGGTGACTAAAATAACGACCAGCTAGTGTTACTTGAAAGTTTAAATGGGGGGGGGGGCTTCTCTTTTTTTGTCGTAATTCTTATTATTTATCAAACAAAGTAAAAAAATGAACAAATTGAGGTAGATAGATAGATAGATAGATAGATATCCATCTTCATATCTAACAAGAATTACGACAAATTAAACATTAAACAAGAATTACGAAAAATTACGATAAATAAACAAGGATACGACAAATTTCTATAAATAGATAAGAATTACGACAAATTACGATAAATAAATAAGAATTACGACAAAAAGATACCCCCCCCAAAAAAAAATAATACAGTTAACGTCTTAAGTTGGTTGTTTTCTTTCAAGTAACACCATAGCTGGGGTCGTTATTTTAATAGTCACCGGGCAGCAATTTTTGAAGCAGGAGACCGGGACGCACTTCCTCATAAATTACCGGTTTTTTATGTGCTGAAAAAGGAAGGAGTCATGTATATCTTCCAAAAGTCTGTAGCTTTTTTTGAATATAGAGACGTACCATGATCCCAATCAATTTCTGGAAAATTAAAATCTCCAGTTATTAGAACATGGCTCTTATTATTAACAAAGGAAGTAAGGTAATAATTTAATTTTTTGTTGTTTTCGATGCTGCTATTTGGGGATCTATAAATACATCCAATGGTTAACTTATCCGATGATTTTAATAATATTTCACACCAGACATTTTCAGTAAAGTCTGGTGATTGAATTTGTTTTGCTAGATATATTTTTTTAATTAGTATTATTACTCGCCTTTTGCATAGTTTTATCTTCTAAATTTGATAACATCATATCCATGAAATTGAAACTCATGTTACATAATCTATGCGGTTGCATAAGATTATTTTCAATCCCCTGTAATTCTGAGGGGATGACCCCTTTCATACCATGGCCAGGTCCTTCTATGGAAAATTACAGAAGCCCGCCAAATATGTGAAGTCACGTGGGACCTTTTTCAGAGTCCCCAGTTTGCAGTTAGACGTCAGACGGGGCAGTCGGTCTATGACGCTCTGTCTAAAACTGTAACTCTGCATACGCGCGCTATGTTATGTCTGGTTTGGGGATTTACCGAATAAAGAACATTAAAAGAAAATCGAAGTCTTGTGTTTACTAAAAACTAACAATGACACAGGGCTTCTGATAAGGAGAAATCCCTAACAGCAACCAGACCCAAAGTCCCCAAGAAAGTCAACACCAGACGCTAGACCAAGATGATAGAAGAACCAAAGCCGGCCAGAAGAGAAGACGACTAGAAGTTGTAAGAAAAGGGTATACAACATATATGCTGATTTGGTACTGTGAGAACGTTAGTATGTAACACTCACAAGATTGGATGTTTAATTTAATATTTTTTGGAATTATTTCCACTAGGCATATGACATCGGGTTGACTATCTTTTATTAGTATTTCCAATTCGCCTCTTTTATTAAGTAATGTATCTTCATTACTGTAGACACATTTCAATTTGTTTTTGTTTCTGAAATTTGGATGTCTCCTGTCGTTTCTTTCGTTTTGACATCTCCCTTTCTGACAATCCATTTCGCATTCTCTCCCTTTGTATCTGACTCCTTTTGTTTCTGGGATCTTATCTGTAGAAGCTTCCCCATCTCTTCTCTCTCCAAAGGTGTTAGATCCTTTCTCAGGGAAATGTTCTTCAATCTTACGTCGTTTGTATATTTAAATTTTTTGCGTTTCTCAAAACGACATCAACCACCTCTCTATTTTCAAAAGTGATTTTTATGGGACGTGTTAAATTTTCGTTTTTCTGTCCAATCCTTGTACACTTTTTATTTCTGTTGTTTTTTCTAATTTGATATTTTTACATATATCATCAAATATTTTTTGGTCATCCCTTATTCTTTCATCTGCCGTTTCTGTGACGTTGAAAATCACCAGATTCTGTTTTCTTTCCTCTCTGCCTTGTAATTCCCTACAGCAATCCATCATTATCGTGTTGTTATTGCTGTTGTTCGTTTTCTTCTTTATCTTGTCATTTGTGTCAATGTTTATTTTTTCCTGCTTCTCTTTAAAAGTTTCTAGTTCTTTGTAAATTTTCTTAAATTTTTCATCTGTTTCTTTTTCTATTTCTATTTTGAATTTTTTCATATATTCCATGCACATTTTCTCTATTAATTTATCGGCTTTAACAGCCGAGAGTGCGTTCTTTGCAATACCAGTGCAAACTGGAGTGGTGTTTGTTCAAAAACTCGTACTCCATATCCGTTAGCCCTGTGCAATTTATGCATACCCACTGCTCACATCTTTCGCATTCCACCAGTCTATCTTTTACGTATTCAATTACAATATTGCACTTAGTTCATAGTATCCATAACAATATCTCGCAAACTTCTCATTGTCTCAGGGAGTTCCTCAGCGCAGCATCCAGTATCCGCACGAAGTTGGTAATTGTAGGTCCTTACTGCGCGACTCCATATTGTGTGCAGTCGGCTTATTCTACAGCCCCAGCCAACCGGATGAGGTGTAGAGTCAAGTTCTTCCCTCACCCTCCTGGATAATGAAACTCACTCACCAGGTAGCAGAAACAGAAATTCAGGCTGTCTGATTTTTGCATCAATATATCTTTTATTTTTATTTTTTTTGTTTTTATATCTTTATATTTTTTATTTCTTTATTTTATTTTACTTTATTTTATTTTGTTTCTTTTTCTTATTATTGTTTTCGTTTTAAGTCAAAAGTTGAAAAAAATGAAAAATACTGATACTTGACAAGATTTGTAACTAAATAATTAATCCTCAGCAACGGGTATAAGGCAATTGGTAAGGTGAGGCCTGTGGTAGGTCTCAAAATTGTGCTCCCTTTTGGGGGCAACTCAGTCACTAGACAATAAAACAGTCCTGTTGCTTTTAGGCAAGGGGGCAGGAGCTGCCTGGGAGATGAACCCCTGGAATGAAGTGAAGCTTTTGCAGGTTCTGGGCACAGATATTAAACTTTGATCTTTGGTCGAGCAGCTGATGTCATAGCAAGTATTTTCCTGACCTCCCACCAGGCTGGATTAACATCAAAGAGTTTTTGATGTGTCAAGCTGCACAAAAACAGAAAGTTATGCAGTGATCAGTGCAAAAAATGTGTGATCCCATCGGCATAAAAGAAGAACCAGCAAAAGAGCGGCATAAAAAAATAAAGTCATTGGGGCGGCCTAAAGTCGGTATTAACCAGACAACGAGGAGTCTATCTCTGTTTCACTAGCACTAGACTAAGGAGATTGTTTTGCGCATGAGTTGGGGTACCACACCTACTATCAGCTCCTTACTTTACCGCATAGATCCCTGTGCAACTCCTAAACTGAGTTTGCATAAGTGTGAATACTTTTTGATTCTCCCTCATACGTATCTTGCTTATTATGTGAATTCAAAATTTGGTTATTTTTGTCTTTTTTTTTTAAGTCCTTATTTTTGTTCACTCCTTTATTTACGTTGGAGTCTGGAGATATTTTAATCTTGTTACTTTTTCCTGTAGGCATTTTTTTAAAACGAGTATCTCTTTTTTTTTATATTTGAAGGTTTACGTTTTATAAAATGCTTTAAGTTAACTACAATTCCTCGGTTGGTATTCGTCAGTATGGTGAGAGTTATGTAGATTTCAAGGAGAAGAAAAAGATACAAACTCAGTGAATATAAACTAAAAATATCTCTTGTACATCAATAATAAGTGCCGGAGATAGACAACAATGAATGACAAATGAATAAATTCTTATTTTCAGTTATATGGTGAATAACATTCAGTTTTTCCTTGAGATCTGAAAAGATGTCCGTTTTCCCTTTTGAATATTCAATTGTCTCAGAACAAAACAAACCAAAAAAGTGTGTTTTTTTTATCGTTGGAGTCTCTTTTTCCTTGGGGTTTTCTTTAGAGGTAGAATTTCGTAGTTAGCCCTTAGAGTTTTCTTTGAAGAAGTTAGCTCCTTTACCAATTTTTTCCTCTTCGGAATTTTTTTTTTCCCTACTTCCACTTGCTTTTCTACTTACTTCGATAACCCCTTTAGGGAAGTCCTAAAAACACGTCCGTTACCTAGCGATGCTTTCCCATATATATATATATATATATATATATATATATATATATATATAATATATATATATGAGGTACAAATCACTGGTTGTAAGGAATAATTCTAATTGGGATTTTCAAAATCTCACTGTACAGCCATTGTGTATGCTCTTGTAGGTGCAAACATAGACTCATATAAGGATTTTTATGAACCCCTAAAGAGAGCTCAATGTATAATAATCAATGAATTAGATTATATACAGAATTTTAAGTTTGTCATTGTTATCTATCATGGAGTTTTTGTGAATAATAATATTTTTCTGGTGATATAATTTATTTCTTTTTTTCTGAGTACCCTGTATTTTGTAAAATCCGTCTGATAGGGCTAGAACTTTTTTTTTGAGATTCTGGTTGAAAAAAGAAATATAACGGGATGACGGTTGGTTAAGTTTTCCTTTCTTTGAAAGTTATATATATATAATATATATATATATATTATATATATATAATATATATAATATATATATATATATATATTTGTGGTGTTTGGGTGTGTGTGTGTGGTGTGTGTGTGTGTATTTTATGTATATATCTGGGGCCCACCGAACTTTTTCCCGACACGTTTTTTATTTTATTAAGATAGCAATGGCCAAAATTCAGTCTTACATTTATAATGACATTCTCGCCCTGCC
>CM042166.1:26932525-26939387 GCA_023376005.1 Doryteuthis pealeii | reverse complement strand
AGAACGGAATTTTTACCCCTAGTGGAACTAAATAAAGGGCGTTAGGTTCAACCCAGTTCCGTGATGGCTCCCCGATACTACAAAAGAAAGTTCTCGAGTTCGAAAGAAAGCGAAGGTTCCGAGGCGAGAAGGTTCCCAGGCTCCGACAAGAAGTACCTGAAGAAGGACCGGCTGGAAACGCTTAGTGTACAAGTAAACAGATTGAAGATGGGGACAATTAGTCCGGATAACGCCAGATAATACGGAGTAAATTGTTGTTTAGTATTTCTATCTATGGCTTCTTTGAATATTAGTAAAAAAAAAAATAGAGGAGTAAAAAAAAATATAGAGACGAACCAGTTAATAATTTAATAAACGAATGAAGACAGTTTGAGAATCGCATAGTTGAGATTCTCTTGTACAAAGAACCGTTGATGTAATGTCCACACTACCTTTACTTAGACTAGCAACAGAAACACCCTCCGGGCGTCGTAAAAATTCATTTCTAAAAGACATTGCCTGAGAGGGTCGGAGTTAAAAATTCAATGTCAGAGGGTTTGTATCATAAGCAAGCAAAATCCTCATATTTATTAAAGGAGTAAAAAATAAATAAATAAAACAATTTGAAATGAAAACTGAGCCCCGTCCCTCTCAAATAAAATGTTGCGTGCATGTAATAATCAAACAATTATTTTGAATATTTTCCACATCAATTTTACACAAAATCATAGGTATTTATTTATTTGTAAACTTTTTAGTTAACTTCTTGTTACTGTAAAAAAAAGTGCTTACTCAAATTGTGGGTGTATGTAGTATAAGAATATTGTGTCGTAGAGCTATGACGTAGTTTTTATTACAGACAGAAATACAGACAATCTCCATTATCAATAGATATACATGCTCCATCCACGATATTGAGCACAATTTTCTCATAAATATAGCACATTATCAATATATATATTTTTTTCCTGTTAGTTAGGATCTTTCCATGTGTGGTTTAACCGAAGTGATGCAGGTAAACCGTAGAGAGAGCCCAATGTGCCTTGAGCCAGTGAGTGGATGCACAGAGCAAAATATTCAATAAATGAAGGAAAAACTTTAAATTTGCTTCATTACAATAATTTATTTCAACCGCATTACTGCAGCATCTTCAGGTATGAGCAAAGTCATGGATATTGCTGAAAAAAAACTTCCAAAGAAACAATTCTTTAAATCTTTCAATTTGGGGGGTGTCTTATTTTGAGGGGGTAGAGGGTGGCGTTAAATTTTGTTTGGATTCTGTTTTTGATGTTACCCGTGGTTCTTGTTTTTTTTTTTTTGGTTTATATCGGGTTTTCATGTACTTCTTTGTAATTAATTTGTTAATTTTCAAGTCCCAAACTAATTTTTGTCAGTCAAGCCAAAGAATTAATCACCTAACTAACATTACCCTATACATCGCCCAGCTGCCCCTCACTTCATTCAAATTCCCTAGCGTCGCCCCTCACCCTCCAAAAATAAGACAACTGACCAAAATTGATAGATTTGAACAATTGTTTCTTTGATAGTTTTTCGGTTGTTTGTTTCGGAAGTTAAAGGCAGTTGAAATAAATTTATTGTAATGAAGCACAATTTTAAAGTTTTTTCCTTCATTTATCATATTATATATATTATATATATTATATATATATAATATATATATATATAATTAAAAAATAACAAAAGACGTATAGATCTTTGCATTTATAGACTATTTCAGGAGCCTTAGAAAAAATGTCAATTCTCCCGACTCATCAGATTGATAATTTGCCTTGCGGGGCTGTTAAGTATATAATTATTTATTTATATTAAGAAGGCAATTACAATGCATATATAAAAAATGTTCAGTGTCTAATCAATTCTGAAGGAACTTCATCTTCAGAGACTGTTTTTAAACTGATTTCAAAAACAGTCTCTGAAGATGAAGTTTCTTCGAAATTGATTAGACACTGGACATTATTTAATTTTTTATATACGCATTGTAATTGCCTTCTTAATATAAATAACTAATAATAATGATAATAATATATATATATATATATATATTTATGTATATATATATATATATATATATATATATATATATACTATACCAACCCAGAACTACATTATATTTCATATATAACAAAGGATGTAGTAAACCTACTAAAAGGTGTGACCATTGTTAATAAAGAAAACATATATTCAGGCAACGACACTTTCCACATTAGAAATAGAATTAAAAAATAAGACACGTTGTTTCAGATAAAATGTCTTCGATTGAATAAAAATGAAAACCACGGTATATTTTGTGGAGTGTATTGTCCTTTTCTCTTCTTCATCTTAACATATTACTTTGTATATTAACATTCATATTTTAAATAAATCGTGGAAATTCATTTGAAAGTTTAATTTTCTTTTCATTCTCCAACATTATTTGGAACATTCGTCTCCATTATCAAATTTGTGTATTTCATTCCATCAGCAAGATGCGTCACCACTAAGTAATTTGAATCGGACTATTCAATGAACATTTTATAGAGAAGATTTCGTTTCAAGTAATATGAGGCAAATTTCTTACTTTCTTTCTCTTTTGGTAAATATTTTCTTTCTTTCTTTCTTTCTTTCTTTCTTTCTTCATCCTTTTCCCTTTTTTTTTCTATTATACTATTTCTTCTTTCTTTCTTTTCTTTTTCTTTCTACGTTTTCATTCTTTTCTTTACCATCACTATCTTCCGTTTTTACTGCTTTGTTTTCTTTCTTTCTTTCTTTCTTTCCTTTCTTCCTTCATCCTTTTCCCCTTTGTTTTTCTATTATACTTCTTTTCTTTTCTTTCTTTCTTTCTTTCTTTCTACGTATTCATTCTTTCAATTTACCATCACTATCTTCCTTTTTACTGCTTTTTCTTCTCTCTCTCTTTTCTTTCTTTCTCCTTCATCCCTTTTTTTTTTTTTTTCCCCCCTTTGTGTGTTCTGATTATATTCTTTTCTTTCTTTCTTCTTCTTTCTTACCGTTTTCATTCTTTCTTTACCCAATCACTATCTTCCTTTTTTACTGCCTTTTCTTTCTTTCTTTCTTTCTTCTTTCTTTTTCTTTCATCCGTTTCCCTTTGTTTTTCTTCTATATTCTTTCTTTTCTTTCTTTCTTTCTTTCTTTTCTACGTTTTCATTCTTCTTTACCATCACTTCTTCCTTTTTCACTGCCTTTTCTTTCTTCGTTTTCTTTCTGTTCTTCTTTCTTGTCTTTCTTCATCCTTTTCCCTTTGTTTTCTAATTATATTCTTTCTTTCTTGTCTTTCTTTTCTTTTCTTTCTTTCTACGTTTTCATTCTTTTCTTTACCATCACTATCTTCCTTTTTACTAGCCTTTTCTTTCTTTCTTTTCTTTCTTTCTTTCTTTCTTCCTTTCTTTCTTTCTTCATCCCTTTTCCCTTTGTTTTTACATAATTATATTCTTCTTTCTTCATCTTCTTTCTACGTTTTCATTCTTTCTACCATCACTTCTCCTTTTTTCTGCCTTTCTTTCTTTCTTCTTTCTTTCTTTCTTTCTCTTTCTTTCTTTCTTCATCCTTTTCCCTTTGTTTCTATTATATTCTTTCTTTCTTTCTTCTTTCTTTCTTCGTTTTCATTCTTCTTTACCATCACGATCGCCTGGGTACTGCCTTTTCTTTCTTCTTTCTTTCTTCTTCTTCACCTTTTCCCTTTGTTTTCTATTAGTATTCTTTCTTTCTTTCTTTCTTTCTTTCTTTCACGTTTTTCATTCTTTCCTTACCATCATATCTTCCGTTTTTTTACTGCCTTCTTTGTCTTTCTTTCTTTTCTTTTCTTTCTTTCTTGTCTTGTTTCATCCTTTTCCCTTTGTTTTCTATAATATTCTTTCTTTCTTCTCTTTTCTGTTCTTTCTCTACGTTTTCATATCTTATCATATATACCATCCTCTCTTTTTTTGTTTTTTTGCGCGGGGCTTTTTTTTTCATTCTTTCTCCTTTTGTGGTGTGTCGGTGTGGGTGTGAGCTCGGGGGTCGGCTGGGCGTGTTCTTACTCGTTTTCATTCTTATACTCTCATTCTTCCTTTTTTACTGCTTTTCTTTCTTTCTTCTTTTCTCTTTTATCTTTTTCCTTTTATTTCTATTTCCACTCCCTTTCTTTCTTTCTTTCTTTCTTTCTTCTTTCTTCTTCTTTTTCTACGTCTTCATTCTTTCTTTACCATCACTTCTTTCACTTTTTACTGCCTTTCTTTCTTTCTCTTCTCTTTCTTTCTTTCTTTCTTTCTTCATGTCTTTCCCTTTTATCTTTTCTTATCTGTTCTCTTCTTTCTTTCTTTTCTTTCTTTCTTTCTTTCTTTGTTTTCATTCTTTCTTTTACTTCTTTTTATCTTCTTTCTTAATTCTTTCTTTCTTTCTTCTTTCTTTCTTTCTTTCTTTCTTCTTTTTCTTTACTTCTTCTTCTTCTTTCTTTTCTTCTTTTCTTTGACTTTCCTTCCCTCTTTCCTTCTTTCTTTCTTTTTTCTTTCTTCTTTGCCTTTCATTCTTTTCTTTCTTTCTTTCTTTGATGAATTATTTAATTCATTTATTTATTGCTTTCTAAAGGTCTTTTCATTTTCTGTCTTTCTTCCTTCTTTCCGTCTTTCTTTCTTTCTTCCTTTCTTTTTTCTTCGCTTTCTTTCTTCTTTTCTTTCTTTCTTTGACTTTCATTCTTTCTTTTTTACTTCTATATTTCTTTACTTGTTTTCTTTCTATCTATCTTTCTTTTTTTCTTTACCTGCCTTTCTTTCTTTCTTTCGACTCTTGAAATTTCAGAAATGGTTGGCTTTTAAATTTATAGTTTTTCTTTCTTATTACAAAGTTTCATTTAAACATGTTTTAATGCATTCTGGGAAACAGTTGTAACGGGAAATTTAGAAAGCAGAACCGAAACTTAAAAATATTATTAAATTCAAATCTTTTCAGCATAATAGAATTAACACTTGCATTCCCGAGACTACGATATATTATGGTGTATTAAAGAGAGTCCCCGTTGCTTATTGGATAATTTGTTGGACTAGAATATCATAGTGAGCTCGAACCCCAGTCGCCCCATTACGTTTACTTCCAGTCACTTCATTACGTTTACTTCCAGACCTAAGGAGACTTGTTGTCACTCAAACTCCAGTGAAAGGCGATCAGCTAAAGCTACTACAACTCCCCCTCCCCCTCTTCCTCCTCCTACTACTACTAATAATAATACACTTGTCAACTTGTAGACTTAGCAGTTCCGGCAGATCATAGGGTAAAGATTCCCGAGAATAAGCCCTAGTGGGTGCCGTTATAATACATGGTCTACCTTTTTGATTCTGTTATAGTATGTGGCCTACTTGTTTGAATGTGTCCTACTCGTAAGAGTATATTTATAGGCATCGAAACTATTTTTTTTTTATTGTAAGGTCATTATATTATGATCTTCGAAATAACTTTTTTTATTGTAAGGTCTATTATATTAATCTTCGAAACTAACACAACTGTTACGATTTTTGTGGCCCTTTTTAGGCTTCAAGTGAGAGCACAGTAAAGATCCCTTAGTGTTAAGCAGAGGCTGATCCTTCACAAAGAAACCTTTGGTTGTTCCTCGGTGTCCCTTAGTGTTCAGTATTATCCTTTGTGGAGCAGAGCGTAGGTTGCAGATCCGTTCCTCAGTAGCGCATACAAGCAAATGAACGGCTTTCAATTTCGGTGATTAAATAATAACCGACCGCGTATTTGAGCGTGCTGATTGGCTGGCTTTAATTCACGCGCCCATGCACAGTCTATAAGTTTAGTGATGGACTTCAGCACACCATATATAAAATATTCCAACAATAACACAAATTAATCATGTGTGTTCATTGTCTATCTATCTATCTTTCTATCTATCTATGATTGTGCTTATTATTCTTTTCTATCTATTTTCTCTATATATTTATCTATCAGTGTGTTCATTCTCTATCTATCTATCTATCTACTATCTATCTTTTCGAGAAAAAGAAAAATACGCGTGCATTGTCTGTGATGCTGAGCCCACCTTCAGAAAAAGTGCACATGTTTCCACGAAACGCCCAAAATGTTCAGAGACGGAGCAAAACAGGGGACCTTTCTAGGATAGAACGCACGGCCAATAATCTATCAAGATAAGATTGTTAACACGTATTTCGCTTAATATTGCAAACATCTCGGGAATCGAGTCTGTCTATACGCCACCGGCCATATTGAGAGAATATAAAAAGAAATAAAAAAAAAATAGCATGCTCATCACGAATCTGCGTTTCAGGTGATGTTGCAAAGCGAATGGCTTCGGGGGTCCCGTTCTATGTGAAAAGTCAATCAGAAACCTAAAACAATCCCAGGGAGACAAAGGAATGAATGACTCAACGAAAGTTAACATCAATCGAATGAAGAAAAAAAAAAAAAACAAACAAAACAACAACAACAACAACATCTACACATTATTTCCAATAGCGTTTATGATAAGGAGAAAACACGAGAATCTCGCTTAGGGAGTTTTTTTTTTGTTTTTCGTCTCTATTGTAGGAAAATAGCAAACTTGCACAGATTTATAAAATATTTGTATATATTAGTATGTTTAAAAAATAAATAAAAATTCTCTAAATTTTATTAGACGCAAACAGATAAATACTATATTTCAAATCTATGTTCAAAATTTACTATATATACTAGCAAATATATGCACCCTCCGGGTGCAAGTATTTAAGTTTTAATGTAATAATATATTATATTAAATTAGAAAGGCTAATGAAACTAAATAAGAATGCAGATAAAAAGATTTGAAAAAGAGGGAGTATAATCGAAAAATAGAACAACTGAAACTTACTCTTCGGTCACTCTCATCTTTCATTGTTATTTTTTCTAATTTAAG
>CM042166.1:26917525-26930025 GCA_023376005.1 Doryteuthis pealeii | reverse complement strand
CAGTAGTCAAAATGTACTGTTGAAGGTCCCGCTGAATATGCTCTTTTAAAAATTCAGTATTGTAGAGAGAGAAAGGGTAAGAAATAATATTGCGTCTTCTCTTCGGGTCATCATCAGGTTAAAGAAACACACATGTTAGTACATTTACATTAATTTCGAGGTATTTTGTTTGTAAATCCTCGCGGTGAGAAAAAAACCAGCAAAAAGTTTGATTGTAAAAATAGACTACCAAACATCAACCGGGGAGAATATATTTTTTAAAAAAGAGAAAAGACCAAGATAATCGTACCAACCAAAAATAATCTATTGGTACAATATTTGGCCAAAAGAAAAAACAATTTATATGTATATATATATAATATATATATATATTCATACAAAACCGCCAGCTAATAAGTAAAAAGTGCTCAATACCTAAGTAGAGCAAATAATAAGATAAATCTAATGAGTCAGATAAACCGACTAAAAGTTTCGTGGTCTGACGAAGCTCAGTGAGCCCAAGGTACCCACGTGTGGAATTGGTCCATAATCACGATGCCCATGGTATTTTAGGCCTTCATATTCACAAATATATATATATATATATATATATATATATATATATATATATATATATATTCACTGGACAGATAGACTTGCCACTTTTAATTAATTTATCGCTTGAATTTTTGTGGCTTGTCAAATACTTAGAAGACATATTTAAAGTTTTTGAACCATTTTTTTTTACGAGAAATCTACTCCTTTTTGAAAACAGTTAAAACAAAAATAAACACATATCCCTCTTTGTCTTCTCAGTTTGTATTCATCTTAAATATATATATATATATATATATATCCACAGACATGTTTCGACTTATCAAGTCTCTTCAGACATTTGTAAGCTATCTACAGTCGGAATTGAAATCCGATCGGTTGGGTGTCAGTCCGTCACCTTAACCATAAGGCTGTCTTCAGTCACAGAATGCAAAGGGGATTTTAACTTTTTTAATACACACATCACTTTGTATGTAAAGGCCGTCATAGAGTGCTCCATGCCTTATATAGGAAGCATATATATATATATATATATATATATATATATATATATATATATATTATATATATTATATATTCTGTTTTGTGTTGAGTACGAGCGAGTTTCAGATACCCTTATCTTAATAAGTTCACTAAAAACATTCAAGTTTACAAATTTACTACCCGAAAGAAAATATCATTTATTAAAAAAATTAACATTCAAACATATTATAGCACATAATTCATTACATTCTATTTAATTGTGTTTTTCTAGAATAAAGTCCTATTTTTCTAATTTAAACCAGCAACAAGCAAATAAGGGTGTGCTTTTTTTTTTTTGTCACACAGTGTGGAGAGGTCAACGAGATTTCGTTCTTATTTATAGGGAGGTCCACACGTTAGACCCTGAAATAGAAAAAAAACTCCCAGCTCTAAAATATTTGAAAACCCCTGATCTAAAAGTTATCACTGACTCGCTTCTCTTTTTCACCAAATAATCTGTGGTGCTTGATGAGATATCATTCTTATTCATACTGGGGTCCACGAAATACACCCTGAAATAGAACGGGGTCTCAGCTCCAAAAACTTTTAAAATTCCCGCCAAAAAGGCATAACGGACTCGGCTATCTTCTTCGTTCGGTGGAGATCGAGAAGATTTCCTTCTTATTTATACAGGGTATATGAATGAGTCCCCGAAATAGAAAAGGATCCCGGCTCTAAAATATTTAAAAAACCACTGGTATTATTTATATTATTCGGACTATTGTCCTCATCTTCATTGTTATCTGTACAACATTTCGGCCGATGTGCCATCCCGCATTTTTCCGGTATTTTTTATCAGACTGGGGAACCTTCTTGTCGTAATCGGAAAACTTCTTGTCGTAATCGGGAGCCATCACGGAACATTACAACACGAACTATTACAAGAAGAAGGTTCCATAGTCCGAAACATTGTACAGATAACAATGAAGATGAGGACAATAGTCCGAATAATACAAATAATACTAATTATCAAGCCTCACCTCAAAAATTCAGAGAAAAATAAAACAATGGTCTAAAAGTCAAAACAGATTCTTATCTTCTTCACAGTTTGTGGAGGTCATAAAGATTTGATTTCTTATTTATACGGGGATCGAATACGAGTTAGACCCTAAGATAGAAAAACATCCAGATTCTAAAGGGTTTAAAAATTGTTTGTTTGTTTGTTTGTTTTTTTACGGCATATCAACCTCAGTGGGTCATTTAATGCCGATAAAGTTTTGAAATAAATCAATTCTTAATGGATAATACGATTTTTTTTATGAATACATTTTTCTATTAACCCATAGATGGGACCTAACAGGCACTACCACTCCGGGTCAGAGTGGACCAGGGAGCAATGGTGATGAAGGGGTGCTCCACATTCCCCAAACCTCCAAACTGGAACTCACCATCAGATAGAGTTTAACGTCATTCCCAGGACATGTAGACCCGCAGCCACCGCCTTCTAACACCCATATGATAAAAAGGGGTTGGGGCTTGCCATAAGGGCAATAGGGTTGGGAAAATCATATAGGTGCTAGGGCTTAACGTGACCAGCCGATTGATCGGAGGAGGCCTCTCCGACCGCCCGTCTAGCCCAAGATAGTGCCAAAGTGGAGTTTGGCATGTCATGAACTGCTCATCCACCTGGGCTCTATCCTTAAGCATCACGGGTCGCCACCCACGGCCAACAGGTGGCCCCATTGGGGGAGTCTTACCCCTCTGCAGAGGTGCAGTCGGTGCATTCTAACGCCCCAGCCGACAGGGCGGAGTGTTTGAAAAGCACAATGGACTCGGAAATCTTCTTTGCACAATGTAAGGGTGTCGACGAAATTTCATTTTTATTTATGCGAGGGTCTGCGAGACAAACCCTGAAATAGAAAATGCTCCCGATTTCAAAATGTTTGAGAATCACTGGTCTAAAATTCACAACGCACTTGGGAATCTTCCTCATCACACAGTGTGTGGTGGTCGACGATATTTCATTCTTATTTATACTGAAGACCACGCGTTAGACCTTGAAATAGAAAAAGCTCCCGGTTCTAAAATGTAAAAAAATAACTGATCTAAAAGTCAAAACAGATTCAACTACCTTCTTCATCGCCCAGTGTATTAGTCAATCTTTGGATTTTTCGCGGTGGCTTTCTGAACTCACCTATCATCATCTCCGCAAAGTTTATGGGGGTTGACATGATATCATTCTGATTTATACAGGGGTCCACAAATTATCCTGAAATAGAAAAAAAAAGGTTATTTTCTATAACTCCAACCTAAAAAATGGGAACTACTCTGATGAATTTTATCTGTTTATTATTTTAACTATCATTAATTATATATACTAGCAAATATATGCACCCTCCGGGTGCAAGTATTTTAGTTAAATTTTATAATAATATCATATTAAATTAGAAAAGGCTAATGAAACTGAATAAGAATGTAGATAAAAAGATTTTGAACAGAGGGGGTATGATTGAAAAATAGAACTTTGAAACTCACTCTTCATATCTTTCCGTTACTCCCGTCTTTATTCGTAAATTTTCTAATAAACTGTTTAGTTAAATAGGAAGTAAAGAATAATATTACAGTATTTCTTCTTGTTAATGGATTTTCTTTAAGATTTATTGAAGAGATTTTTACTCATATTCAATAGATAAAACCAAACAATTAGAAATCAATAATACTAAGCATATATTTAATAAAATCATTTTTAAAGATCAAATATGCAAATTAGCCTTCCATTCACACTGTAAACCGCTCTTTTGTTGTAATATAAATACAATTGCATGTTATTAGTAATGTAGATATGGTCGACAGTGTAAATAATGTAAAACAATTTTATTAATAATTGAGGTTTAAATAAAATAAAATCATGGAGAATATGATGTAATTAAAGGATTGTGACTTGTATAGTATATAGTTTCGGTTACAGACAGACAAACCCACAATCTCCATTATAATAAGATATATATATATTTATTATTTATTATATATATTATTATTATATATATATATAATATATATATATAAATATTATATTATTAATTATATATTATATATATATATATATATATATATAGATCAGATAGATAGATAGAGAGAGAGAGATAGATATATTTATTAATCTACCTATTATTTTCCTATCAACCTAACCCTAAACCCTAACCCTTATCCTAACCCTAAACCCGTCTTCTTTTTTCCTAGTAGATCAATAAATAAATAAATAATTTATAAAATTCATTCACAGTGGTTCCCCTTTTTTAGGTTGTAGTTATAGGAAATAACCAAAAAAAAAAAAAAGATCCTAACTTCAAATATTTAAAAGTCACAACGCACTCACCTCTCCTCTTCGTCGCCTAGTGTATGAGTCAATGTTACTAGATTTTCTATGGCACCTTTTGCACCGGTTATTTACAAGATTTGACTGAGGAACCTTTCTATTAATGTCTAATCGACGTGTATTGGGTTACAAAAAAAAGAGTCGGGAATTGGAGAAGAGAAGAGAAGGAAGTGATTTCAAAGCTGCTGCACTGGCGCGAAGTCATCAAAGAGACAATAGATGAAAGAGAATGGAAAATGAAAGGATGATCAGATTTACCAAAGAAGGACAGAAAAGCAAAAGAAAGAAGATGCGAATGGACGCTATTTATCTAATCGGTTGATATTTATCGTGAAATTAAAAATCAATAGAGGTCGACTCAGATTGAGAAGAAATTGTGGCTGAGCAATTAGTATATACAAGAAGATGAACGGATACATAGGTACGTACATATATATATATACATACATACATGCATAAAAATATATGAGTATAGCAGGCTTGCAATGAACAGAATGATGTATAATGAACAAATATATATATATACATATACATATATATATATATATATTGATTGACTGATGGATAAACACATAGATGCATATATGGATAATACAAAGATCTATATATATATATATATATATATATATATATATATATATATATATATATATATATATATATATAGAGAGAGAGAGAGAGAGTGGGGAGAGAGGTTGAAAGAATGAAATTCAAAGATAAAAATAATTAAATATATGAACAGACTGAGACAGATATGAACATACTATCGATTCAGCAGCAGTCGACAGCTTGACCACACGACATAGATAGATAGATAGATAGATAGAGAGAGAGAGAGAGAGAGAGAGAGAGAGAGAGAGAGAGAGAGTATATTAATATATATATTATATATATATGATATAGATAGATAGATAGATAGATAAATAGATATGAACATATTGCGATCTGTAGCTGTGTACACACACACACCACACACACACACACTATATATAATATGTGTGTGTGTGTGTGTGTGTGCACAGATACAGATAGATAGATAGATAGATAGATAGGGAGAGAGAGAGAGAGAGAGAGAGAGAGAGAGAGATCCATAAGGTGATAGTACACACGCCCCCCCCACACACACATACACATACACACTAACAGATATATATGTATTAACAGAGTTAATAGAGAGAAACCCCAACAGACAGGCAGAGGATAACCAGAATGTAAATCCTCGATAGGAATTAATAGAAACAGAATAGATCAGTAATTCTCAAAAGGGAAATATTTTGTCCCAGAGGAGAAATTTCAATCCGAATCCAGGATTTTTAGCCAGAAGGAGATTTGTACATTAAATCAAAACTGTCAATTATTTATTGGATTCATTTCGCAGCCGAAAACAAAATAATGGCTGACAATTCAAAATGGTAGAAATGGTAGAAAATGAATAGTGAATAGGAGTCCTTACTATGGAACGGGGGATCGTGTCTTGATCGGGATGAGGAGATACTAGGTTTCAATGGAATGCTCATCATTGGGATGATGATGATAAAAATAGCTGATCCACGTAGTTGGTGAGGGAGAAGCGAAATATACATTGTGAGAAATACGTGGATAGATGGATAAAATAGAAAGAAAGTCTCTGAAACAAACATTCAAACATATATATATTATTATTTATATTTTTGTTTGAAGGCAATCATAATGCATGTATCGCATAAAATTCGATAATTATAGAAAATAATCTTGACAAGTGAATCCCGGCAAAGGATCGCTCGCTATGCAGAACACCGTACAGACTGTTTCGACTTTATTAAGTCTCTTCAGCGATTTATACTAACGACTCCCCTCCGACAGGAATCGAAACCGGGACTTCCCAGGCATAGTCAGATATATATATATATATATATATATATATATAGGGTAAACTATAGACACGTGTTTCGAGGTTTCACCTCTCATCAGTATAGTTATACGATTTTAGCAGCTGCCTCTGGCTGGGTTCGAGACCCGAACGAACTTACGCTCGCCAAGGCTCTTACCCACACATCCACAGTCAGTCGCCAAGTATAGCAGGCTATTTAATCGCTATATTTCTAAGCGGAAATGACCTTCACCTAGAGTTCTCAAACTTTTGTAAACAAAGTGAGATTTGGCTGAGCCGAATACGGTGAATTTTGCAATTATATACCTCCTAAATAGAGTGCTCAACCGAATATATATATATATAGAGAGAGAGAGAGAGAGTCATCAACTAACACGTGTTTCGACTTATCAAGTCTCTTCAGTGTGGCTAGACATTTTGTAAGCTACCTACAACCGGAATTGAAATCCGATCAGTTGGGTGTCTGTCCGACAGCTTAACCATTAGGCTGTCTTCACTTACAGAATGTGAAGGGGATTTTAACTGTTTTAATACACACATCGCTTTGTATGTAAAGGCCGTCACAGAGTGCTCCATCCCTTTTGAGTTAGCAGCCGTCAGCGGAATCCCACCCAGAGTGCTCAACCCTAGGGTATTATATATATATATATATATATATTATATATATTAATTATACAAGAGAGAGAGAGAGAGAGAGAGGAGAGAGAGAGAGAGAGAGAGAGAGAGAGTGAATAGCAGATGGATACCGTGGAAAACTTGATGGCATTATATATTATATTATTATTAATTATAATAAATATTATAAAATTTAACGGTTGGATGTTATTTCCAGGATATAATATATATATATATATATATATATATATATTATATATAGAGAGAGAGAGAGAGGAGATAGAGAGAGAGAGTGTGTGTGTGTGGTGAGAGAGAGAGTAAGCAATCATACAGATAAACATTCAGAGACAAAGACAGGTAGACAGATAGACAGATAGATAAAATAGAAGATCTTAACATTGATATAGAAAGGTAAACAGAGTGATAGCAACAGAGAAAGTTACATAACTACGGATTATCAATTCTCATGCGATTACTTTAAGAATCTTGGTATTTCTTGTTATAATTTTAAATTGAAGCTCCTCATATTCAATTCCAATAAATACACTTGGGAAAGGCATGAATCCACTTAATCTCGCTGCGTTGCATCGCTGGATTTCTTAATCAAATGGTTTATTTCAATTATGACACCATTGAAGAGAAAAAAATAAACTAAGAAAATTATGACAGGAATAACGTAAATATCCTAACACGCATCAGTAGTAAATGGAAAATGTTCTTTTCCTTTCTTTTCTAGTTCCGTTTCTTTGTTTCTTTCTTTTCTTTTCTGGTTTCATTTTCTTTCTTTCTTTCTTTCTTTCTTTCTTTCTGTTTCTTTCATTTCTGGTTTCATTTCCATTCATTCTTTTTTTATTCTTTCTTTTTTTCTTTCTTTCTTCTTTCTTTTTCGCTTCTGGTTTCATTTTCTTTCTTTCTTTCTTTCTTTCTTTTCTTTCTTTCTTTCTTCTATTTTCTTTTCTTTCTTTCTTTTCTTTCTTTCTTTCTCTTCTGGTTCATTTCTTTCTTCTTTTATTCTTTTCTTTCTTTCTTTCTTTTCTTTCTTTCTATTTCTTTTCCTTTCTTTTCTTCTCCTTTTTTCTCTCCTTCCTTCTTTCTTTCTTTCGCTTCTGGTTTTCATTTTCTTTTCTTTCCTTTTTCCTTTTTCTCTTTCTTTTCTTTTCTTCTTTCTCTTTTTTTCTTTTTCCACTTTTTTCTTTTCTTCTTCTTTCTTTCTCTTCTGGTTTCCTTTTCTTTCTTTCTTTCTTTTCTTTCCTTTTTTCTTCTTCTTTCCTTTCTATTTTCCTTTCTTTCTTTCTTTCTTTTTTCTCTTTCTGGTTTCATTTTCTTTCTTTCCTTTATTTTTTTTCTTTCTTTCTTTCTTTCTTTCTTTCTTTCTGTCTTTCGTTCTGGTTATTTTCTTTCTTTTTTCTTTTTTTTTCTTTTCTTTCCTCTCTTTCTTCTTTCTTTTTATTCTTTTCCGTTCCTTTCTTTCGTTTCTTATTTCCTTATCGGCTTCTGGTTTCATTTTCTCTCTCTTTTCTTTTTCTTTCTTTCTTTCTTCTTTTTTTTTCTTTTCCTTCTTTCTTTCTTTTTTCTTTCGCTTTGGTTTCATTTTCTTTCTCTTTCTTTTTCTTTCTTTCTTTCTTCCATTTTTTTCCCTTTCTTTTCTTTCTCTTTCTTTCGCTTCTCTGGTTCATTTCTTCTTTTCTTTCCTTCTTTTCTTTTTTCTTTCTTTCGCTTTCTCTCTGGTTTATTTTCTTTCTTTCTTTTTTCTTTTTTCTTTCTTCTTTCTTTTTTCTTTCTTTCTTCCTTTTTTTTTTTTTTTTTTTTCCTCTGTTTCATCAACATTCTTCCCTTTTTTCTTCTGTGTTTTATTTTTGTTTCTTCCTTTTCATTTGTTTCGGTACTATTTTGGTTTTATGTTTTTGCTCTCTTTTTCTTTCTTCTTTTTCCTTTTATTTTTTGCTCTCCTCCTTTCCCTCTTTTTCCTTTTTTTTTTGTCTTCTTCTTTTTTTTTCTTTCCTTTCTTCTCTTTTTCTTTCTTCTTTCAATTCTTCTTTCTTCTTTTTTATTTCCTTTTCAATTTTTTTTTTTCATTCCTTTTTTTCATTCTTCTTTTTCTTCCTTTCCTCCTTTCTTCTCCCTGGCAATTTTCTGGTTTTATTTACTTTCTTTTCTTTCATTCTTTCTTTTCTGGTTTCATTGTCTTTTTTCATTCTTTTTTTTTTTTTTTTTCTCTTTCTTTTCTCCCTTTTTTTCTGGTTTTATTTTTCCTTTTCTCTCTTTTCTCCTTTCCTTTCTCCTCCTCTCCTTTTTTTTTTGTTTGTGTTTTTTCTTAAAAAAATTTATTCTTTTTCCTCCTTCTTTTTTTTTTTTTGTTTTTTGTTTCCTTCCTTCGCTTTTTCTTTCTTTGTAATTTTTTTTCCCTTGTCGTCTGTTTAAATAAAAATGTGAAAACCGCAGATTTTTAACAAATTCTGCAATTCTTCCTAAAGACAATTATTATTCCTTGGAGATTTTTTTAGGATTAAAAATTTCGCAAAATGAATTCGATGTGAAAAAAAAAATGATTCTCTCTCGTTATTTTGTGGCTGACTATGTGGGCGGACTTAAAAAGTAATATGATGACGTCATACCTATTTGACAAATTGAGATTTAAAAATAACTTTATGTTTTTAATATAGAAATGGGTGCTATATATATATATATATATTAATATATATAATATATATATAATATATATTTACCAACCCTCGACGAGCAGGATGCGCGACAAGGTCAATTTCTTAAAAGCGGAGTTAACAGGTTTTGAATTCAGTTTTCCTTCTCCTAGAGTGGTTACTGCTTTATAGGCCATGGTTAAAAAGTTTCCAGTCTGCCCTGGTATTTATATCATAGGCAGTGAGAGAAATTGGATTCATCCTTTTTCCAAAAGGTATTAGCGCATGTGAAATGTAAACAGTTCATCCGGAATTGAACTCCCGGCTCGATGAGTCCATTTCTAACCGATTCAACCATTTAGACCCCACACGGTGCGCCATGTGTGCTAATATATTATAGTTAGTGGGGCAACACAGACAATCAGAACGCTTCATTCAGACTAGAAAATTTCTCCCAAGAATCAAGAATTGATTATGGAAAGGCCTCCGATTTCTTCAACTATGCCCATAGATTTAGCATCAATAATTCAACAGCTTTCCACCAAAATGGCTGATCAAAGATACATGGGGTAGGAACTTGTAGCTGCTTTTAGCTTGAGTTTCACAAATAACACGGTTGAATATAACTGCTTACATCTGACGACAAACGAAGTTAATGATGGCGCATTGTAATATAGTAAAATTCAAATTGTAAGATTAGTCAATAAGTGAACGTAGTAAGCATGACTGGATTCTAAATTGCTTACTACGATGTCTCACTACATAAAAGTTAATATCAATATGCCTTGGTTGCTCCTCAGTGGACAAAGGAAAAAACTGTTCTTTATTTTTAAATAACCGAGGCATCAATTCTATAAATTAAACACAAAAAAAAAACGGACCAAACCGTTAAACAATCATATCTTCAGACGGAGTGAAAAGGTGTCTAAATTTCGGTTAGTAAGTTCTCTAACCCCTAATTTATTTATATATAAATTATATATTATATATATTATAGTATCCCAATTGCCTCCGCTTTAAAAACTTTTCGCGTCGCCAGTGGACATCAGTAAATAATTCAAAAGTTGCTCAATACATTAAAAAATACAGGATCAGCTATAATCTAATGTGAATTACATCGACTTAGAAGGCAACGTAGGGTAGGGGTCTGGAAGAAATTCCATTTCCAATTTTTTGATTGAACCCAATGCGTGAACACTCTTATATTTCTCTAATATAATATTAGTACTTATATATATCACTATATAATATATATTTATAATATATTATATATTATTTATATAATATGCGTGTGTCCCTGTGTGTGTGTTGTGTGTTGTGTGTGGTGTGTGTGTTTATTGTGTGTGGTTCTCATACTTAGGTATTGAGCGGTATAATGCGTTCTCAGACTCTGATTTGGTCTTGAATGAAGCCGGTGCGGGCTACTTTGATGGTATTTCTAGTTGATAATCTGCAAGCTATTTGGAGAGAAATGTTCAAATATAGTATAACTATGAAATTGTTGAAACTTTTGTGAAGGTTCTACATTTTTCTGGTGATAAACCCGGAATTTGAAGTTTGTTCATACAGCTGATGGGAATAAAACGTAATAAAATTAAGAATGGAATGGAAACTGTGCTGAGCACGTTTCCAACAATGACCACTTACGTCAAAGATTGATTACCATTAGAAAATATTCAAAGTTCGTTGAAATAGTTTGACCATACGGGATTGGCTTAAACTTTTCCTTCTATGAGAAGATCTGTCTTTGAAGATTTTTCGTTGCATCACGAATTTAAATACTTTTTTGTTTGAACACAGCGCCTTTGGGCCCCCCCCTTTCCGTTCTTTATTCATGAAACTTATGGCGTTAGACATAAGTGTTATTACTTGATTGGGGGATGGCAGCACCGGTAGTTTTGGACGGTTTAGGTGAAATAGATTTATTTCGCAGGCTTTGTTGAATTCAAACCTGACCGTTAGAGTGTGATTTTTGACACACGACGTATTCCATAACTAGAGTTAACGGTTTTTCGCGCAACAGTGGGAAGATAAACTTTTAGTTAGTTGCGGCTTCAGTTCTATAACTTACAGAAGCTGTAATGCGGTTGAAAAAAATTTCTCAAGATTTGGTTCCCTAAGTTTATTAAAAAAATGTTTGATAACAAAAATTAAACCCCTTTGAGGTTGGTCTCTAATATATGGACAACTTGGTATCACTTTCAATAACCCAAATATTTTCTTTTTAGTCAGCCGACTGCTGCGCAACGATATGCTGGAAAAAGACACTTCGGTTGACTACAGCATATTCGATTGAGAGCATGCTAAAAATTGAAAGGTCGGTCCATACAGTCTAATAAATTTGAAAACCACAAAAACTGTCTTGAGTTTGTCTCTGAAACTAGCGACAGCCTTAGTGTCAGTCTTAAGAACCAGAGACCAGAAAAGAAAGTTAAAAGAGAATTAGCAGAACCGCCCGGAACAAATAAGCAAAAGACGATAGAAAGAATATACGAAAAGAGAAAGGTCCAGCTGCTGGGACAAGACAGATAAGAACAACTCATGCGAATAAAAGAAAGCATTCGTTTTTTAACGGTTAGTAATAAAATCGATTTGAAATACAAAGTGTTGTTGAATTCAAACACTCTTGAACGTTTGGATGATTGACAACCAAGATAACTTACGTAACTTTTGATCTTTCCGGGGAGAAACTGTGAGAACTTTTTTAGTTTTTAGAATCATCAAGGCGTAACCCCGATGGATGAAAGTCGGCTCGCTTGGCTCCTGGCGTGGCTTGAGAAACATCCTAAGATTTAATGTAAGAATAACGGCAGCAATTTTGGCAGGTTAAGAAAAGGAGACGGCAGAAAAAATGTCTTGCAGGGGATATGAAAATTTGTCTGGGGCCGTGGTTGAAGCGCAATGATTTTTTAAACAAATTAAGGTATAGTACTAATGAGAGAAGAGAGAGAAGGCGGAGAGAGAGAGAGGAGAGGAGATGAGGAGAGAGAGAGGAGAGAGAGAG
>CM042166.1:26911495-26917425 GCA_023376005.1 Doryteuthis pealeii | reverse complement strand
TGAGAAATATTAGTGATCATACCTTTCCCAATGGTATAAGCGCCTCTCCGTTTGAACGTGGCGTCATCCAGGAATTGAACCGAGGCGAGCCGGTCAAACGCTTTTTCCCATTTCCAGCGAAAAAGACAATTTCTAAAACCAGGACTAATTAATTTGGTTATTTTAAAATAATAAATAGGTTTTGAATAAGTACCACGTACGGATAACCTCCTGATCGAAACACGTGTAAAGTTAAAAAAAAACCGATTTTTAAAATATCCTATTTATCCCATTTCTATACTTCTTTCCTTTATTTCCTTTTCAAATGTTGCCACCAGTTAAGAAACGTTGCTAACTATTTACACAACGATGAAAAACATCCAATTTTGAATCTATAATATTTCAAGATATTTTCATTGCAAGTAAGCTAAATAAAAGCTGATAAAGTGAGGGATGGTGTCAACGTTAGTTTAATCTGGTCCATAACTTTAATAGAGGACATTTTTACTGATCACCACCCTGTCTATCACACACACATTACCTTTCCCGTGAATATATATGTGAGCGGAGCTACGAAGGTGTGTGTGTGTGTGTGTTTCAAAAGATATATATATATATACTATATATATATCATTATAGAGAAGGAGATGAGAGAGAGGGAAAGTTTATCTCTTCTGTATTGTGTGCGTGTCTGCATATTATAATATTTATATGTGTAGTGAGACAAGAGAGAGAGATAGAGAGAGAGAGGGGAGAGAAAGAGAAGAGAGGGAGAGAGAGAAGAGGAGAGAGAGAGGAACGTTTTCTCCTCTCTGTGATGTGCTGCTTCGGCGTGTTCTGCATATGTATATATTTATCATACTCAGTGTTTGTGAGACAGAAGAGAGAGAGAGAGGGAGAGCGGAGAGAGAAGAAGAGAAGGAGAGGCAGGGAAAGTTCTCTCTCTGTAGTGTATGTGGGTGTCTGCATATGTAAATTATATTATATGTGTGTGGAGGACAGAGAGAGAGAGAGAGGGAGAGAGAGAGAGAGAGGAGGAGAGAGAGAGGAGGAGAGAGAGAGAGGGGGGTAGTTTTTCTCTCTCTGTATGTGTGTGCGTGTCCTGGCGTTAGTATAGTTATTGTATATGGTCGCCCCATTGTGAGACAGAGACAGAGAGAGGAAGAGAGAAGAAGAGAAAGAGACGAAGAGGAGAGAGAGAAAAGAGAGAGAATATTAAATTTTAAATAGATCATTATATGCATCTGTGTGGCGAGTGTCTCTATGTGTATATTATGCATGTGTATATGTGTATGTGTACGTGCGTGTGTGTGTGTTGTGAGAGGATAGAGAGAGAGAGAGGACGTATTGAAATTTAAATTCATAAAATACATTACGTGCTTATGTGTGTGTATATAATATGTATATAGGTGCATGTGTGTGCATGTGTGTGTGATGAGAGTTTTGAGTTTATCTTAATGATAAACTTATATATATATTGCCTGAGTATGTGTTTATCTAAGTGTATATATGTGCACGTGTGTGTATTGTGTGTGTGTGTGTGTGTGTGGTGAGAGAGAGAGAAAGAGAGAGAGAGAGAGAGAGAGAGAGAGAGAGAGAGAGAGAGAAGAAAGTTAATATTCATTTTAAATGCGATTTGTTATATATATATGCCTGTGTATGTGTTTGTATGTGTTATATAGGTAAATATGCGTGCGTTTGTGTGTGTGTGACAGAGAGGAGACATACAGACATACGGAGAGAGAGAGAGAGAGAGAGAGAGAGAGAGAGAGAGAGAGAGAGAGAGAGAGAGAAATATAACGGGTAGAGAGTCATTTATTTTGAATGATATTCGTTATATATATGTGTGCCAGTGTGTGTGTCTGTTTGGGCATATATATATATATATATATTGTGTGTGTGTGTGTGTGTGAGAGAGAAAGAGAGAGAGAGAGAGAGAGAGAGAGGAGAGAGAGAGAGAGAGAGAAAGAAAGAAAGAAAGAAAGAAAGAAAGAAAGAAAGAGAAAGGGGTAGAGAGTCAATATTTATTTTAAATGAGATCGTACATGCTGTTTTTGTTCGTCTTAATTCTACAGAAATAAACTTAGAATTTCGGAGCTGTTTCTAAAACTGTCCATTGTTTCTTCGAATTTCAGCTAATATCTTGTTAAGAAAATCTTGGCTATTTCCTACTCCGAAATGAAATGTAATAGGCGACAAATTTTTCATGTCTGCACAGCAATAACTCTAAATTTGGTTTAAGTACGAAAGCACATGTCCCAAAAATATCCTAATGATAAAACAGAGAGACATCTAAAACACATTAACTAAGTAACATGCATTAAAAAGCTTATTTTACAGATCAGTGCTGACTTAGCATCCTTCCCTCTTGTTATATATTATATATATAATATATTAATATATATATATATATATATATATATAATATATATAATATAATATAATATGATATAATATAATATAATAAAATAAATATATAAAGGTTTTACATATCTATTTATTTGGTTGGTGACAATGGTATTTGTGGACTTACCGGTGAAACAGGTCAAAATGGTTAGTTGATGCAAGATTCACAATGATAAGACAGCGATACAACAAATATAAAGTGCTCAATACGTTGGTAGAGCAATTTGTTGTAAAATAACAAGACCATTGAAATGGTCACAAATACACCTCCATGTGTATATTCATATATATACACATGCTATTGACTTTAATTAAATATATAACATTTAACATATATTGATAAACCCCATTTAATCCCTACTCATCATAGTGAACACTCATCATTGTCATAAACCAGTAAAACCAGTATATTTTCTCCTTTGACACACATACATACACATACACATATATGTATTTAAGAAAGTGCGTGGTGTAATGGTTAAAGTCATGGAAAATGGACTCGTCGGCCCAGGTTCAAATCCTGGATGGGGAAATTGCATTTCACTTAGCGCTAATACCCTTGGGAAAGGTATGAATCCTACTCTCCCTCCAGCTATAGATAAATAGTAAGGCAGACTGGACTCTTTAACCTTCATTAGTCAACCGGTCAAGTAGAAGGAAAATACTCAATATATATATATATATATATATATATATATATATAGTAATGATATTATGGATGATTTAAACTCATTTGATAAATCATCCATAATATCATTATTATTGATTATAAATCTGCTTTGCTTTATTAGCATTGAGCACCTTTTTATGCCAACACTTTTCTCATTTTTCTCTATTCATTATATATATATATATATATATATATATATATACTATATATAATATATATATATATATATTTATTGAGTATTGTGGCAGCAAGTTAACGGAATATTTATTCTTTATGATCTTCAGTTGGTTACGTTCAAATCTAGTAGTATTTCGTAGATTGGCAGAGAAATTATCCCATATTTACTGCACGTAGGCATCTGAGGATCCCCCAACACTTTTTTCTGCAGATTTTCGAGGAATTCTGCTGTACGAACGCTATCAGATCCTCTGTTATCTTGCTTTCTTCTAGCCATAGCCTCGTAGTCTCCATTGCAATTCTCCAGTTCATGCCTGATTGTTTTTATAGTGTTCAGGGAGCATTGAGCAGCAACCATAATCTCCTTATTTTGATGATCGCCGCAGATCATCATGATACAAGTTATTCTCGTCCATGATTCAGATGGATTCCAGTCAATCCATTTCTATCTGTCATCACGTTTGTGAATGAAGAAGGGTCTAAATTTTAAATGATGTGTAGAGAATACGAGGCTGTTGCTAGAAGAAACAAAATAACAGACGGTCTGAATGCGTTCGTACAGCAGAATTCCTCGAAAATCCACAGAATAAAGTGTTGGAGGACCCTCAGATGCCTACGTGGAATTGCTAAACACTTTATTCAAGCCCTGGAAAAAAAGGGTAGCCAATATAGACCATATGTATTGCAGCAGGATTCGGCTCCCTGCCACACCTCTGGGAACTGTCAAAAATGTTTGTCGGCGAAGTTTTACGACAACACCACTTCCAGTGTTTGGCCTCCCCAGGTCTTGACCCCATGGATTATCATGTATGGGGAGCTGTTGAGAAAGACACCAATCACAGTGCCAGTACTACAAAATCACAGTTAATCGACAGAATTAAGGTAGTTTTGAGACTCTTCCCAGGGAAACTATAACACCAGCTTGCTCAAGGTTCCGGAGCAGGATTGAGGCTGTGATCGACGCTAATACCGGTCATTTTGACAGTAGTGTAATCTCCGTGGCTGTTGAATTTCTTGACAATCCATATATTATATATATATATATATATATATATATATATATATATATATATAAAGAACACCAAAGAATAAGAAAAGTGTTTTTTTCTGAAAGTGATCAATACTATAACAGCGGAGCAATTTAATATATATATATATATATATATATATATATATATATATATATATATATATATATATATATGTGGTGTGTGTGTGTGTGTGTGTGTTTGTTGTGTGTGTGTTTGTATGTGTGTGTGTGTGTGTGTGTTAATCATGACTTTAACCACAGATAAGTTGTTTTTTAACAATTTATTTTCTTTTTTTTTTTACTTTTTTTAAAAACTTTTTTTTTAATATCTTTTTATTTATTCGTCTGAGAAGATTTCCTAAGTTTCGTTCAATTTTATATAAAAATTATCTGAAATTGTCTCTGCGGGCGCTTTCCGCTATCATTGCTAATTTCCAATGGTTAATCAAGATGTTATTTTTCTTTGAATTTCAGTGCAACCTTTGTTTTATAATATCTGAATTACTTTCTTTGTAGACAATGGAGACATTTTGAATATTTCCTTGTTTACCTGTAGCATTTTGACGGTCCATCTTTTTTTCTTTTTCTTTTTCGTTTACTAGGTAAAATGCTGGAACGAATCAGAATATGAATCCATTTTAGTTCAATTAAAGACCACTACTTATCTTATCTATCTATCTATCTATCAATCTATTTATCTATTTATCTATTGATCGATCGATCTATCTATTGATCTATCGATTTATATTAATTCGAATCTATCTATCCTTTTCTGACCTGTCTATCTATCTATCTAGCTAGCTAGCTATTTCTGATCTATCTATCTATCTATCTATCTATCTATCTATCTATCAATTGGTCGATAAATATCAATTCGAATCTATGTATCCTTTTCTGATCTATCTATCTATCTATCTATCTATCTATCTATCTGCATCCATCTAACTGTCTATCTATCTATCAATCTATCTATCTGATCCATCTATCTATCTATCGATGATCGATCTATATCAATTCAAATCTATCTATAATTTTCTGATCTATCTATCTATCTATCTATCTAACTGTGTATCTATCTAACTGTGTATCTATATGAGTCTGCTTACATCTCTCTCTATATTTATCTATCTACCTATCCATCTGTCTATCTCAATTGGGATATATATATATATATATATATATATATATATATATATATATATATATATATATATAGGTTAAATTATTATTATTGTTGGAGAATTGATTATAGAGGGCTCAATTACTTATGTAAGAGCTTTATTATTTATTTATTTATTTATAATTAATAATACAATTTTTTTAAATTTTAAATTGTACTTTTAAATTTTAAATTGTATTATTAATTATAAATAAATAAAAAATAAATAAATAAAATAAATAATATATATATATATATATATATATATATATATATATATATATATATATATATATATATATATATATATATATATCTTCGAATATAAATCGAATTTTCATAATCTTTGAACAGAAAGCAAGAACTAGTGATATTTAATATATATATATATATATATATATATATATATATATATATATATATATATATATACTTTGATGTTAATTGTTTTATTTTCGTAGTTTCCTCTGGATATACGTATATACATACATACACACCAACTGCCCTTT
>CM042166.1:26903995-26906495 GCA_023376005.1 Doryteuthis pealeii | reverse complement strand
TAAAGTTCAACACGCACACGCACGCACGCACACACACACACACACACACACACACATACATATATATATATATATATATATATATATATATATATATATATATATATATATGATTATATCGATACATACAATAATATGTGAATATATTGAAAAATATAAATTGAATATGTAAATAAAATCTTTTTATTATATATATATCGATTCAATTTATATATATATATATATTATAGACACACACACACACACACACACTCAAACACACACACACACACATATATATATATTAGCTTTAGAGGTTCGCTAGAAACCACAAGGTTCCTAGTTCGATACCGGTAACTTCAGTGTATGAATAGCACAGGATCTGTGCGTAAAGTAAGGAACTGATGGTAGGTCCACCTCAGACGCTAAATTATTCCTTGGTCCTAGCGCTATTGAAAAGATAGACTCCCTCGCTGAAATACCGACTTTAACCTTATATACTTATATATATATATATATATATATATATATATATATATATATATATATATCAACTAAGAAGCATAAGTGGTCCCCACTACAACAGCATGCACACAACAACTTCAGGAAAAAGACGACAGAAATCTATTTTTTAAAACCTGGCACAAATACGCACAGATATCATCTTCCTTGGTGCCAGCAAAACAACTTAAGGTCACACCAAAAGGACTGAAACCTAAGAACGGTTTTCAACACGGCAACAACACCCACTACCAACACAACGCCCCGTCACCGTAAACGCACATATATAACAAAGCGTGGTAATTGCATGTCACTTAGCGCTAATTCCCTCGGGAAAGGTATGAATCCTACTCTCCCTCCAGCTATGGGTAAATTGTAGGGCAGACTCAGCTCTTTAACCATGGTTAGGCAACCGGTCTAGGAGAAGGAAAACTGTGAATTCAAACGTGATGAACTCCGCTTAAGAAATTGACCTTGTGTCGCATCCTGCTCGTGCAGAGGTGTTGGTATATATATATATATATATATATATATATATATATATATAACAAAGCAGCAACACAACTAAATAGTTTTGCTTTGGATTTTGAACGTTGGTGTCCTAGCTATGATGTTAAACTGCATTTAGTAGAAAAACTTCTTTGGCATAGAATAATCCAACTAGAGTTGACATGCCGTGAAATCCAACCAATTAACCAACCAACTGTAAATAGCAATAATTATAAGTCTGTAATTAGACATCCATAAGACATACACAATAGCCAGATTATTGGAGAGTGTGGAGTACCCTTTCATTACCACTACTCCTAGTTCCTCTCTGACCGGAGTGGTAGTACCTGTCAATGTCCCATTTATGGGTGAAACAATCTTGGCTTTGGATTTTGAACCTTAGTGTACTAGCTACGGCATTAAACTGCATTTAGTGGTGGCTTTCCATTTGGGGAGTCTGAATTACCCCATCATTGCCATTATTCCTAGGTCCACCCTGAGTACCTGTGTGGGAGTACCTTTTAGGGTCTCTGTTACGTTTTTATAGGCCATTCTTTAGGCTTTAAGCAAGAGCGCTTGTCAAGCGGAAATCCCTGATAGAGAATCCTTTGGTTCTCCTTAGTATTGTAAGTTCCTCGTCAATGGTTCCAAATGAACTATGAAAGTGTCAGTGTTTAAGTAGTGAATCAGGCGAACATTATGGCTGTTGATTGGCGGAGGAATATACCACGTGACCTCGCCTAGTCTATAAATTCAGGTGGTGTATTGCAGGATACCTTATATACTCAAATAATTGTTGGAGGCGCGTGGTCAAATGGTTAGAGTCATAGGAAATGGACTCGTCGACCGAGTTCAATTCCTGGACGAAGCTGTTTGAATTTCACATTGCGCTATTACCCTTGGGAAAGGTATGAATCCAATTCTCCCTCCAGCTATGGATAAATAGCAGGGTAGACTGGGCTCTTTAACCCTGGCTAGGTAACCGGTCTAGGAGAAGGAAAACTCTGAATTCAAACCTGTAAAACTCCGCTTAAGAAATTGACCTTGTGTCACATCCTGCTCGTGCGGAGGGGTTGGTAAATATATATATACTCAAATAATCCAACAGTCTCATCAATGGGTTAAATAGTTTGGGCTTGGGTTGTCATTACCCCCTGGTTACTCTGACGGTAAGATGTAGTAACCGTTAGGGTATTAACTATGGGTTAAATAGATAACAAAAGAGTTTTAAAAATACCAAACAAGAATGAATAAAACAAAATGTCTTCTGCATAAAATAACACAAGAGTTGACATATTGTAAAAATCCAACCAACCAACCAACCAATCTTCTATAATTTTGTACATCATATTACGAGGATAAGTCAAAAAGTAATGCCATTCTTTTTAGGACAGGTATAATTACCAACACATCAAAATGTATCATACATCAAAATGAATCTGGTCCTACGTAGATCACATCCCTATTTCTACACGTAGACACATTTTCTCTCAATAATCACTATGATCTCATCAGTCACATTAAAGAGGTT
>CM042166.1:26868995-26898995 GCA_023376005.1 Doryteuthis pealeii | reverse complement strand
ACTTGACGGACCTAAATCCCACCATCGTATGTCAACCCGCCAAAAAAAAAAAGAAGATAAAAGTCAGGGAATTTAATGATATTTTCAGTGTTGATATATCAATGAATAAAGGATATCTTTGAGGCGTAACACAGATTCTCAAAGATTCGTGGTTTAAGGTTAACACAGATTCTTAAAGATTCGTGGTTTAACTGACCTGAAAAAATGTATAACTTTTTAAATAGAATAACTGGCGCATTATATGTTTTATTCATTAATATATCAACACTGAAAATTTCATTAAATTCGGTTAATTCCCTGATTATTGGTATTCCATTTTTTCTTTCGGCGGAGTGACATACGATAGAGGAATTTAGGTCCGGTAAGTTTGATTTAACCTACTTTAGTTTCTGTAGGAATAAATAGGACGCTTTACTTTCGAATCATCTTTTTCATGTCTTTATACGAACGCAATCATTTATAAATAACCGAATATTTTAAGTGTTAAATGATTTTTTGAAAGCTAATTAAAACCGTCTCGTAAGTTTGAGAAAAAAGTACTTACTTACGCGATAGCTATTTCTCTGTCTTAATATTTTGTCTCATCTTAATACTGTTCTTAGTATTATTTTATTTATTAAGCTTTCTTCAGTATTGCAAGCAGGTCTCATAATGCCTAGTATATCTGGTGTTTTTTTTAATTTACTAAGATTATATATATATATATATATATATATATATATGGTTTGTTGGTTCGTTTTGAAGGCTGTCACAATGCGAGTGTAAAGAAAAAAGAAGGTAACTATGATGTTTTTTGTTAACCTGTCATTTATTTCTCAATATTTCGGGAAGAAATTCCCATCCTCAGAAGAATACTGGAACTGAAGTTGTCTTAGCGGCTGCTACATTCGTTCTGTCTTGGGTCTTCCAAATTCTGTGTATGTATGTGTATGGTTGGGGTGCTTGCTTATGTGTGTGTTTGTGTGTGTAAGTGTGTGTGTGTGCGCGTGCTTGTGTGTGTAAATGTAAGCGTATGTGTGTGTGCGTGGTGCTTATGTCTGTGTGTCTGATCATTTCTTTTTATTTTATATATATATATATATATATATATATATATAATATAATGCGAGTGTGTGTATATATATATATATATAATATATATATATATATAGAGAGAGAGAGAGAGAGAGAGAGAGAGAGAGAGAGAGAGATTAAAATTCATGAACTTTATATGTGTGGACATAAGCTCACCTGAAAATCATGTCAACTCTATGTTGTAAGGACGAATTATAAACCAGTGAAATTAAGAAAGTCAGTCAGACAGCATCATTTCTAAATATTCTGTTAATAACCACCTGTCAGGCAGAAGATTTTAATCCATATTCGGACCAGGGTATTCCCAAAGATAATATATATATATATATAATATATATATTATATATATATATATATATATATAGAGAGAGAGAGAGAGAGAGAGAGAGAGAGAGAGAGAGAGAGAGAGAGAGAGAGAGAAGATAATAGATTGTTAGATAGATAGAAATTAATATACAAAATAAATAGATAGGAACATATTAATAGATAGATAGATTGATCGATAGATAAAAAGGAATAAACGAAGATAGATAGATGGAAATAGACGAAGGTAGATAGATAGATAGATAAGAGTGAACAAACTGGGATGGATATAGATAGATAGATAGATAGATAGATAGGAATGCACGAAGTTAGATAGATAGATAGATAAGTAGGTAGATAAAAATAGACAAAGCTAGATAGATAGATAAGAGTAAATAGACTGGGGTGGATAGATAGATAGATAGATAGATAGATAGATAGATCGATAGCCCTCTAGGAATACACGAAGATAGATAGATAGATAAATTTAGATAGATAGATAAGAGTGAACAGGCTGGGATAGATAGATAGATAGATAGATTGATAGACACGAATTAAAATTCAATAGACTTCAAATGTGTGGACAATGTCTACTGGACATAAACTCGCCTGAAGATCATATGCGTGAAACTCTAAGTCGTAACGACAAATTATATATCAATGAAATAAGGAAAATCACCCGGACAGCATAATTTCTAAAAATCCTGCTAATAACCACCTGTCAGGCCATAGATTTTGATCCATCTTCGTATAAATGGAAAATATAATGTCTTGCACGATTCTATAAATCTGGTCTCGTTACTGATGTGCGGTTCGTGACAAAACAAATCTTTAATTTCGCGTTGAACTTCCATTTTCCTGGCTTAATATATGTGAATCTATTCCTTTCACCGATATTTTGAATGCTAAAAAGATTCTTTTCAGCAGAAATCTCGACGAATTATTCATTATGTTTTTTTAAATTTTTTTTATATCTGTTTTTTTTATTATGAAGTCTGATGATACTTGCTTCGTTTTTTCCCTTTAATTTTTTTTATTACTCGTGTCAAAAACAGAAAGAAGGTGAAAAATCTGAATAGAAAATAATTACAATATTTGACGCGTGTTAAACTGAACATATAACAGCGAGTAAATGTTAATTCGGTAGTTTATTATAATAACTGCGATAAAAAACAAAACAATAATAGGATTAAGATATTACAAAAGAGACAATGATAACCGTATTCAGGTTTCTGAAAAGTTGTTTGGTTTAAGGCAGTGATGCCCAACGTGCGGTCTACGCCCCACTGGGGGTCTAATTCAATAATAATAATGGGCAATTTGAAAAATATAGTAATATCAACAAATTTTTAATTTTACACTATATGGGTAAAAATTATAAATTTATAGGGTAAAATTGTTATTGCAACCAAGCTGAGCACAACAGCTTGTGCAATCTAGTCAAGTGTTCACCCACTAATGTTATCGTGCATCTGGTACCAGCTATATGCGTGGCTTCTGACTTGTTTAACTTTGCAGTTCTTCATCTGCTGCCTTCCCCCGCAATTATACAGATTATAAAATGGGTTTTCTTTGATTAAATTTGACCCTTTAAGTTAACCCTTTAGTTTTATTTGAAAGATACAATTTTTTTTTACTTTTTTCTCTGAATGTTTGAAATGAGGCTTGCTGATTAGTATTATGTGCGTTATTCGGACTATTTTCCCCATCTTCTTTGTTATATATACAATGTTTCAGTCGATATGCCCTCCGACCTTCTTCAGATATTTCTAGTCGGACTCGGGAACCTTCTCGGACTCGGGAACCTTCTTTTCGAACTCAGGAACTTTCTTGTCGTAATCGGGAGCCATCACAGAACTTTTACCCTGATGGCTCCCGATTACGACAAGAAAGTTCCCGAGTTCGAGAAGATTCCCGAGTCCGACAAGAAATTTTTTAGATGTTTTGATATGGCTTTTTTTTTTAAATGGGTATGCCCGCCTAATTAATTAATTATTAATTAATTAATTTTCAAAATTAGGTACGACTTCAATTAAGCACATATTCTCCCAAAAATTCTCGGCTAAAAAGCCATATCAAAACACACCGTTTATGTATTTACTTCTCATACTGTCGTGTAGTAAAAATCACTATACGAGGAATATAACCTACTCCTAAACAAAACGAAAAATCTAGGAAAGTCCGGTTGGTGTAGGGGCTACGGTCCACGCCTGTCAGCTTGACAGTCAGTGTTCGAATCACGCACAAGGCGGTCTTTCTATCTATAGCTCTGCTGATGAGGCCTAATAGGTCGAAATGTACATACAGAGATTGATTTTTCTCGATTTGTTTAGCATTACATTTAAATAGGTATGTCCGACTAATTAATTAATTAATTAATTAATTAATTTTCAAATTAGGTACGACTTCAATTAAGCAAATATTCCCCCCCCCCAAAAAAAATATATATGTATACAGGCTGATTAAAAATCACAGACTCTTTTGAAAGTCAGGCCTGTATGTATATACATATATGTATATGAGAAGAAAATATTTTAAAAATATAACAAACACAGGATGTTATGATCAGGAAACAATTTTTAGTGTCAATACTTAAGCATTTCGGTATTTTGTACCATCTTCAGGACACTGTTAGGTAATGTTTATGTGAGGGACAAAATAAAGATATTAAGTGTATAGTGATTGTGTGAATCTGATGCTATTAACCGTTAATTTTTATATGCGCGTTTGTTTACGAAAAGCAAATGACGTGATCAATGCATGTGCAAAAATGGAAGGTGTGGATCATAGGATGACGCATGCTTTAACGGGAATAAGCGGAGAACGAAAAGTTAATAAAAAAAGATATGCCGTATTTCATATGGAATATTAATGTTAGAAAAATAAGAACATTAAAACAATATATAAATACATATAATCCATATATACGCATATCCACATATAATCATTTATTATGTTATATTTTTAAAATATTTTCTTCTCATATTGTCGGATTAATTTCCTCATCGTTTTTCCATATATATATATATATATATATATATATATATATATATATATATATATATATATGTGTGTGTGTGTGTGTGTGTGTGTGTGTGTGTGTGTTTGATGATAAATTTTAAAAATTTCAGTGAAATAACGAAAGACATCAAGACAGCATAACCTCTAAACATGTGGTAAAAAAAACCTACAAAACAATATTCGGGTGAAAATATTACAAAGAAGGCATAATAATGATATTGAACTTTTAAAAAAATTGTTTGGTTTAATTTCATATCAGACCTTTTGGTTGACTGCTCTCTTAGATTGCATGGCCTGTCAACCCTTCTTGGTTTATTTCATGCCGAAACAATTTCGTTTTATAGATTCTTGATGGTTATTGGCCTGTCTTGAGGGCAATTGGGTCAGAACAATCATATATATATATATATATATATTTTATAAAAAAGGAAGGTCCGCAAAATGTATTTTGTTCTCAGAAAAAATTTTTTATTCTTTTTGTTTTACATGTGCAACACGTGTTTCAGATCTTCTGGTATCTTCTTCAGGCTTTGGTTGATTATCAAATACAGATGAAAATTATGAGAAAATCTTTCATTCCTCTGATGATGAGCTTTGCTTGAAAATATTTAGGACCCTTAATATGAAAAAAAAAAAAAAAAAGAAATAAATATGTTTTTTTAAACATAAATGTGCATTATTACGCCTTCAAATATTATATATATATATATATATATATATATATATATATATATATAAGTTATTTTGGAAAAGGTGACTTAACGGTGAAGATGGTCACAATGGTTAGTTGATGCAAAATTCAGAAAGGTGAGACAGTGATATAACAAATAAAAAGTGCTCAATACGTTAGTAGAGCAAATTTATTGTAATACAGGTACTCGATATTAGTCGATTACACGTGTGTGTCTTTTTCGACATATAAAAAGACACACACATGTAATCGACTGCAATTAATCAATATCTTGATTAATCCAGTGGATTTAACCCTGAAGATCCTTATGGTGAAACTTGAGTAGGTTAGTATTTGTACCTGTATTACAATGAACACATTTGTTTGTTTACTTAACCTCATATATATATATATATATATTATATATATATATATGTGTATGTGTGTGGTGTGTGTTGTGTGTGTGTGTGTTTTGTTAAACTTAACGGACAATTCTTGTCGGGCGAGTTTTTGTTCGATTCTTTCTAACTGCATGGTCATCTTTTTAATATCTGGGTGGAATTGGTGTATGAATCCACCAAAGGTTTTTTCACAAGCGTTCTCTGCACTACTTTGTGCCATCATCAAGTGTAGAAGTGGTGAGATGTTTCTATCGTCTCAAACAGTAGCAGTAGGAATTAGTAGTAGAAGGGGCTCGCAAGTTTCTTTTAAACAAATAATAGCATTAAGAATTAGTAGAAGGAGGGGGCTCACAAGTTTATATAAATGTATGAGGAATGGTGGGAGGAGAATTGACGGACAATTATAGGCATTTGAGAACATACAGTTCCATGTTGATAAGGCCTACAGTATTAATAGTATAAAAATAATTTTGACACTAATTCAGATCTAAATAATGATAATATCATTGAGAATTGGATGTAAATAGCTAGAGGAATAGCGATGTCGATGGTAATGTAGTTTTGATTACAGACAGATAGACACATGATTTCCAATATAATAAGATTTGTTATCAAATACCACAATATTATAACTCTGATCAAAAATACCTCGGCAACTCTGCTCAAATGAAAATGTTGTACAACTGTAGCAACATAGTAATATAATAATATAAAAAGAATTTTGTCAATAATTCAGATCTAAATAATGATAAGATCATTGAGAATGGGATGTAAATGACTAGAGGAATTGCGATGTCGATGGTGATGTAGTTTTGGTTACAGACAGACAGACACATAATTTCCACTATATATACTAGCAAATATATGCACCCTCCGGGTGCAAGTATTTAAGTTTTAATGTAATAAAATATCGTATTAAATTAGAAAGTCTAATAAGAATGCAGATAAAAAGATTTGAAACAGAGTGGGGGTATAATAGAAAAATAGAAATGAAACTTACTCTTTCATCACTGCCGTCTTTCATTGCTGAATTTTACTTATTTAACTATTTAGTTAAATTAGGAAATAAAGAATAAAATTACACTTATTTTTCTTGTTAATGGATTTCATTTAAGTTTCATTGGAGAGATTTTTGCTTATATTCATTAAAATAAAACCAAACAGTTAGAAATCAATAATACTAAGCACATATTTAATAAAATCACATTTTTAATATCAATATGCAAATTAGCCTTCCCGTTCACACTGCAAACCGCTATTTTTTGTATATATAAATACAATAGCATGTTATTAGTATGTAGATATGGACGACACTAATAAAAAGGTGAAGCAATTTTATTAATAATTGAGGTTTAGATATAAATAAAATCATGAAGAATGTGATGTAAATAACTATGTTAATTGTGACTCGATTAGTAATATAGTTTCGGTTACAGACAGAAAAACACACAATCTCCATTATAATAAAACATTATAACCCTCTGATCAAAAATACAGTTTCACCTCGGCAACTCTGCCCAGATGCAACTGTAGTACATCTGTAGCACACATTACGGATTGGATGTTGTATATAATGTGTTTTTGAATTAACAGGTGTTGTATGTCTTTCGTCTACACTCAATTTAGTTCTATCAGACACCTCGTTATTTTTCCAAATTGAAAGAGTCGTTGAACTGTCAATATTCTCTATTTTGAAGATAAATAAATTTACTAACTTTTGGAAACAGTTTTTTTTTTTGTCTGCTTGATAATTTTTTTTATTTAGAAGGGAGCTTTTTATTTTGGCCTTCTTTTTTTTACTTTATTTGAGAGGCGCGTTTTTTTTTTCTATCAGTTCTAAAACTTTCCTTATATGATTGGAAACCTATCCGATCAATAAACCTTAGTAATTTTGAGCAGATATAAATTCACTTCATTTTGATACTCGTTTATCTCGTCTGAAATTCAACATAGGTTCCATCCGCTACGCAGACTCCCAATTTGTTCCCATCATTTCCGAAAGAGGCATTCAATGTTTTGCCATCCAATATCAAAGTTCAAATTAATGTGCCAAAAAGAAGTAAATTGGACAAGAAGTTTTTGTCACAGACAAGTCAATAAAAAACTTTTATTTATTTTTTTTACGCTAAATACGAATTAGACTGAAGAATTAACTTGTAATTCAGAAGAGAAATATATTCTATATCAGTTTCTTATCTGGTTTAAAAGTTGTTTTCAACCCTACTTCTGGTCATTTAATGTTGAATCAAGTAATTTTGATAAACAGTATGGCATTGTTGTTACTGATTTCAAGTTTCATTGGGTGCCCTTTGCTTCTGGCCTTGTGCCACAACTAATCAAAGCTTAGTAAATAAATATTTAGAAAAGTATTTCAAACATTTTAGGTTGGTTGGTTATTTTGTTTTATGGCATATAAATCCTTTTGGGGGTAATTTAATGCCGAATTAAGTCGTTTTTGATAAACAAATGACACAGGTTGCTTAAAGTACCTGCTTTTGCTTAAGAGGTCACCCAATTAAGTATAGAACAGATTCATTGATGCTTAACTTCTGTGATCTAGCAGGAACCTGTGCTTTCAGCTTGACTAGACCTTGAAGAGATTACTAGATATGAACAGGCTAGGATAGGTTAGATAGTTAGTTGGTTTGTCTGTTTTAGGGCATATCAATCTTTATCGGGTTATCTAATGCCAAATCGAGTCGTATCTCTGCTTAACTACGGTGGTCTAGTGGGAACCGGTGCTTTCAGCTTGACTTGACGGTAATGATATTTATAGATATGAACAGGTTAGGATAGATTGATAGTTGGTTAGTTTGTCTGTTTTAGGGCATATCAATCTTTTTCAGGTTATGTAATGCCAAATCGAGTCCTATCACTGCTTAACTCCGGTGATCTAGTGGGAACCGGTGCTTCCAGCTTGACTTGACGGTAATGAGATTGATAGTTATGAACAGGTTAGGTGGTTGGTTGGTTTGTCTGTTTTAGGGCATATCAATCTTTATCGGGTTATCTAATGCCAAATCGAGTCTTATCACAGCTTCACTTCTGTGATCTAGCAGGAACCTGTGCTTTCAGCTTGACTAGACGAAGAGATTACTAGATATGAACAGGCTAGGAAAGATAGGTAGTTGGTTAGTTTGTCTGTTTTAGGGCATATCAATCTTTATCGGGTTATCTAATGCCAAATCGAGTCCTATCACGTGAACTTCTTTTTACAAAACTAAGGCCTACATTGGGACCCTAATGAGGCTCAGACCAAAATTTGTCAAGTAAAACTCAATTGACAATGTCTTCCTGCATGACAACGCTCGACCACACACAGGCATCAGGACAAGGAGGAAATCACCCCATTCAGGTGGACAACTTTACCACATCCTTCATACTCACCAGATTTATCGCCTTGAGATTATCATCTCTTCGGGCTCCATCAAAGAGGGTTTGAAAGTCACAAACATTATTTAAATGACTAGGGAGTGAAATCTATAGTGAAGAAATGGCTCAAAGAATATTCAACAGAATTTTTACGGGGCAGGGATACATGCTCTCATTCAAAGGTGATCTAGTGGGAACCGGTGCTTCCAGCTTGACTTGACGGTAATGAGATTAATAGTTATGAACAGGTTAGTAGTGATAGGTAGTTGGTTGGTTTATCTGTTTTAGGGCATATCAATCTTTATCGGGTTATCTAATGCCAAATCGAGTCCTATCACTGCTTCACTTCGGTGGTCTAGTGGGAACCGGTCCTTTCAGCTTGAGTAGACCATGAAGAGATTACTAGATATGCACAGGCTAGGATAGATAGGTAGTTGATAGGTTTGTCTGTTTTAGGGCATATCAATCTTTATCGGGTTATCTAATGCCAAATCCAGTCTTATCACTGCTTAACTTCGGTGGTCTAGTGGGAACCGGAATTTTCTACATGGCTTGGCTGTAATCACTGTCACCAGTTTAAATACTTTGACAGAAATTCTTAACGTGTCATTTCAAGTCTGTCTTTATTATTAACCAGATGTAATCCATTTCTAGACTTGTCGTCAAAAAAGAAAAAAAAAATCCAAAGAAATAGAAGGAAAAATGTATGTTATGTTAATCTTTTTGTCTTGACGTCTCTACCCGGAAGCTACGCCGACGGGTCCAGCTGCCATCGCTAGCCACTTCAAGTCCACTTGACTCGCACTGTCTCCTGAAAATGAGGTCCTCGACAGGACGCTTTATCGACTTTCCCGACAACTCATCTCGCACACTAATTTATTTTTATTGTCTTCAATTTTATTTACTGTACATTGATTCAATTTTATTTTATAGCCGTTATTAATTCATTATTTACTCTTTTTTTCCTATTAAACGTTTTTACATTGTTCAGTATCCACGAATTGAAAAGACAAATCGTTATTAATTTATTTCTTTTCCATTACAATATTATTGCTATGTTGTACTTTCTGAGCTGACATCTGTTGCAATTCTCACAATTTGCCCGGCGTTCAAAATATGTTCCTATATTCAGATAATCCATTCTATTCTATTGATATTTATATAAAAAAAACAAAACAAAAACAAACAAACAAAAAAACAAACAAAAAAAAAAACAAAAAACAAAAAATAAATATGAGTCTAGGTAAAAAACCATACATATAAAATTCACACTCAATTGTCCAAAACGACACATGTCCAAGTGGATAAGGTAGTTAGGTTAAGACAGTGACAGTTATCTCTGGATTCGGGGTTCAATCATGAGTAGAGACAGTAACATAGAAAAATAATTAGCACAACACCTACCATGGCTATGGTTAGCGGATTGAGACAGGATACCCCCATCTCCACATGTATGGGTTAAATAGTACCACTTCCCTGGTTTTAACCCGGAACAAATTCCGAACAAGAAATGTTTGGTACCGTTAGAGATTAAAATTGCAAATCCCCATTAAAATTGTAAATCTTCATTAAAATTAAAATGGAAAAATTTGGCTTGGGCATAGATTTTAATGAATTTAATTATTACTAAGGACACAATTTATGTTATTTTTAACTTAAATTTTAACCGTTAGTTGTGTTTAAGGAAAATAAATAGATAAAATAAAACAGATGAATGATAGGACTAGTCAGAATTAATAAACATGTACAAATAAAAAACGTACTTATATTTCAATATTACAGGTGACGCGTGCTTTTCTTAAGTATGGATGACCAAAAGTGTAATAATCCGTTTTTTATGTCAATAAATTCTCGCAAAATATTTGTCTGCCTTAAGCATTAGTTATCTTGCGGCTCTTCGTTGGAAAATAACGTCCAATGAAAAACGGTTAAAATACAACTAACGGTTAAAATTTAAGTAAAAATAACATAAATCGTGTCCTTAGTAATATTTAAATTCATTAGAATCTCTAACGAAGCCATTTTTTTCCCTTTTAAATTCGATGACGATTTGCAATTTTAATCCGGTTAGAAAGCGTATTCTTAGTAGATTAACGTACTAAAATCCTCCCTTATTGGCTTTTGGGCAAAAAATGTTAGAGGTATGTGAAGATACTACGGTATATTGAAAGTGTGCACTGCATGGCTACTGAAGTATGTGTGATGCAAATACAAGGTGTCATCAAGAAACCCATGTGCTTTGTCGTCATGTTCCTGCCGCAAGAATGGCCTCAGCTGCATGACTGCTTATAGTAACTGTCAAGGAGAGTTCTGTTGTGATGTGCCCACAATAGACAAAAGAGGGCATGAATCGGATGACCTTGAGAATGACTTTTTTGATTAAATGCAATATTTGTCACACGAGGACAGAGTGTATCGTTTCGACATTGCTTGTAAAACAGTGTGCAATTAAAATTAGTAAATTACGCAGGAGTAGTTGTAATAGTAGTATTAATAGTTGTAACTAGTTAATCAGTAATGGACTTGCTCAATATTCAGATGGGTGACCATTTTATAACCAGTTAGTACTATAAAAACGTGAGGTCTATGTGCCAGACTAGAAATAATCTTTTTCCTCCGGTCTCCAGGATTCTTCTGAGTATTCCAGCCGATCTCAACAATGCCGTAGTCTGGATGGTCTCGGTTCTTTCTCTGATTTCCAATTCATCCAGACTTTTTTCTAGACCCCTGACGATCGTTTCAAGGGCCCCAATTACAATTTAACCCCCATGTTCCACAGTTTTCTCAGTTCTCTGGCAAGGTCCAAGTATTTGTCGCTCTTTTCGCTCTCTTTCATTTTCACTCTGTGTTCGGCCTAGACCGCAAAATGTACGAGATGACAAGTCTTCCTCTTTATGTTAATGAAAACTAGGTCTGGTCTCTTGGCCGGGATAATGTGATCCGTGTGTACCTCAAAGTCACGGAGAATTTTCTGAGTCTCATTCGCCAAGACAGATTCAGGTTTGTGCATATAGCATTTAGTTGAATGGTTATTATTATTATTATTATTATTATTATTATTATTAGCAACCGAAAACACCATCCGGGCGTCGTAAAAATTAATTTTTGAAAGCCATTGCCTGAGAGGGTTGGAGTTAAAAATTCATAGTCAGAGGGTTTGTATCATAAGTAAGCAAAATCCTCATATTTATTAAAGGAGTAAAAATAAATAAATAAAACAATTTGAAATGAAAACTGATCCCCGTCCCTCTCAAATAAATGTTGCATGCATGTAATAATCAAACAATCATTTTGAATATTTTCTACATCAATTTACACAAAATCGTAGGTATTTATTTATTTGTAAACTTTTTGTAACTTCTTGTTACTGTAAAAAAACAAAAGGACAAGAGTTAAACACAATTTTAAAAATTTCTTACTCAAATTTTGGGTGTATATAGCATAAGAATATTGTGACGTAAACTGTGACGTAGAGCTATGACGTAGTTTTTGTTACAGACAGAAATACAGACAATCTCCATTATTATTATTTACTTCTTTTGTCCATTTTTTTTCATTTTCCTTTAGCTTCACCCTGTGATCTGCTGGCACTGCAGAATCCACCAGTTGACAAGTTCTTTCTTTTTTGTTTATCAACACTAGTCTGGTCTTCTTGTTGGGATAAGGTGGTCCGTTTTTATTTCAAAGTCCCAGAGAATTTCATGCGCTTCGTTCTCAAGAACAGATTCTGGTTTATGCATATACCATTTTGTTGTATGGTCAGAATTTAATTTTTTGCATTCCCAGTGGATCACTTTCCCAACCCAGTGTGTCTAGCTTTGTATTCTCGTTGTGCTAGTTTGCTACATTCGCAGAGTATATGGTTTACAGTCTCATCTCTATTCCCGCAAAGTCTACATTTACTATTTTGTTGGGTCTTATCAATTTTCGCTTTGATGTAGTTTGTCCTCATGGCATTATTTTGTGATTGTTATTATTATTATTATTATTATTATTAGTTGTAGTATTAGTATTAGTAGTGGTAATAGTAGTAGTAGTTGTAGTACTAGTAATAATTTTGAGCTTGCTCAATATTCAGATAGGTGTCTACTCAATAACACAAGTACTCTAAAAAAAAACAACAACATAAGACCCACTTGCCAGACACGGAATAATTTGTATTCATTCGTTTATTTATTCTAAAATTCTTAGGCATTTTTCCTTTCGTTTCAATTTCTTTTTTTTTTTAAATTGATGACACATCTTTTAAAAAATTGTTTGTTTTACGATTCAATCACTTGAGACCGTTTATCAATTGTTCTTTCTGTTTTTTATTTTTTTCTATTTCTTGAATGTTTCATATGTTTCATTCAACCATCAATCATGTGTTCTGTATTGTAGTTGTTCAGTTGACTATAAATTTTCCCGGGCGTCTCTTTCATTTTTGTTCATAATTCTTAAGGCCTTAAATTATACTTGACTAGACAATTTGTTTCTCCTCGTTCCATCTGACAATTGTTTGCACCTCGTGAAACTCTGTGTTACGGTCTCAATGAGAAAGTATTTTTTTTCATTATTATTTTTTTGTTTCTTTTCTTTTCTTTTCTTTTCTTTTCTTTTCTTTCTTTCTTTCTTTCTTTCTTTCTTTCTTCCTCTCTTCTTTCTTTTTTCCTTTTTTGTAAACACTGTCTAACGGTTTCAAAGAGAAAAAAAATCTTAATTCATTTTTGTTTCTTTTCTTTTCTTTTGATCGTTTGTTTGTGTGTTTGTTTGTTTGTTTCTTCCTTTTTTATTACTTCTCTTTCTTTCTTTCGTTCTTTCTTTTTTCATTACTTTTATTTCTTTCTTTTTTCTCTGTGAAATGGTCCCAACGAGAACCTATTTTTTTCTTAATTTCTTTTTTATTTCTTTCCTTTGTTTGTTTGTTTGTTTGATTTTGTTTCTTTCTTTCTTTATAAACTCTGTGTAACGGTCTCAACGAGAACGTAATTCTTTTCTTAATTCATTTACTTTTCTTTCTATTCTATTCTTTCTTTCTTTCTTTTCTTTCTTCTGTGCAAACTCTGCGTAACGGCTTCAACGACAACCTAATTTTAAATATAATTTTCCTAATTTATTGTTCTTTGTTTGTTTGTTTGTTTATTTCCCATTTCTCTCTTTCTTTCTTTCATTCTTCTTCTTTCGTTGTTTCTTTGTTTTCTTATCCTTCCTTTCTTTCCTTTCTTTCATTTTTGTTTGTTGGTTTCTTTCTTTCTTTAACACCAATCCTCTATTTACTCTGTCTCCTTTTTTTCTTTGTTTCTTCCCCACCTCTCTTTCATAGTTTATTTGTTTCTTTTTCCCACCCTTTCTTCCTTCCTTCTCTTTGTTTGTTTCTTTATTCATTTTACACCTTTTTTTTATTTCCTCTCTTTCTTTCTTTCTTTCTTTCTTCCTTCCTTTCTTTCAACCCACTATTTCTTAGTTTGTTTGTATCCTCTCTCTCTTTCTTTGTTTCCTTCTTCAATCTCTCTCTCTCTCTCTTCCTTTGTTTCTTTTTCTTTTCCTTTCTGACCCCTCTTTGTTTGTTTGTTTGTTTGTTTGTTTCTTTTCCATCCTTCCTCTCTTTCATTCATTATTTCTTTCTTTTTTTCTTTCTCTCTTTTCCTTCCGTCCTGTCTTCCATCACACTTTCTTTCTTCCTTTCCTTTCCTTTGCTTTCTCTCCTTCTCGTGTCTTTTATTTCCAATATTCTTCATAACCCTCTTTCCCGTTTGACTCTCCTTCCTATCTCAACGACTTCTTTTCTTCCTTTTTTTCAAAACCATTCTCCGATGCCACCATTATCCTTTCTTCTCCAACTGAATTCTTTTTTTTTTTAAATTCTTCGCTTCCATTCTCTCTTTTTCCATTTAAATCTTACCATAATAATAATAATTTTTTAACTCTTTCTCTCCTTCCAAAGATATTCTATTTTTCTCCCTTCTTTTAAAACCATTCTCCGGTGCCACCATTATCCTTTTCTTCATCTGATTTCTTATTTAAAAAAAAAACTTCTTGGCTTCCATTCTCTCTTTTTACATTTGAATCTTACCAACATAATAATAAATTTTGAATTCTTTCTCTCTTTCAAAAATTTATCTCTTTCTTTTCCCCCTTCTTTCAAAACTATTCTCAGGTGCTACCATTATCCCTTTTCTCCAACTGATTTATTATTTTAAAACAAACCTCTTCTTATTTCATTCTCTCTTTTTACATTTGAGTCTTACCATCATAATAAGAACTTTTGAATTCTTTCACCCCTTCCAATCTTTCTCTACTTCTTTTCGCCCTTCTGTAAAAACCATTCTCCGGTTCCACCATTATCTCTTTCCCCATCTGATTTCTTATTTAAAAAAAAAATCTTCGCTTCCATTCTCTCTTTTTCCATTTGAATCTTACCTTCATGATAATATCTTTTGAATTCTTTCTTTCCTTCAAAACTTTTTCTATTTATTTTCTCGCTTCTTTCAAAACCATTATCTGGTGCCACTATAATCCCGTTTCTCTAACTGAATTCTTATTTTTTTAAAAACTTTTCGCTTCCATTCTGTCTCTTTTTTAAATTTGAAACTTACCTTCAGATTTATAACTGTTTACTTTTTTCTCTACTTCCAAACTTTTTCGATTTCTTTTCTCCCTTCTTTCAAAACCATTCTCTGATGCCACCATTATCCATGTCACCAAGTGATTTCTTATTTAAAAAACCTCATCATCTTCATTCTCTTTTTTACATATGAATCTTACCATCATAGTAATAATTTTGACTTCTTTCTCTCCTTACAATCTTTATCTATTTCCGTTACCCCTTTTTTAAAAAACATTCTCAGACGATACCATTATCACTTTCTCCATCTGATTTCTTATTTTAAAAAAACCCTCTTCCCTTCCATTCTCTATTTTTATATTTAATCTTACCTTCAGAATTATAACTTTTGAATTCTTTCTCTCCTTCCAAACTTTTTTTATTTTTTTCCTCCCTTCTTTCAAAACTATTCTCAGGTGTTATCATTATTCTTGTCTCCATCTAATTTCTTATATTATAAAAAAAATCTATTTTCTATTCTTTTTTTTACATTGAATCATCCCATCATAATAATAAAATCGACTTCTTTCTCTCCTTCCAATCTTTCTCTACTTCTTTTCCCCCTTCTTTGAAAACCATTCTCCGGTGCCACCATTATCCTTGTCTCCATCTGATTTCTTATTTAAAAAAAAACTATTTTCTATTTTCTTTTTTTTTACATTGAATCTTCCTATCATAATAATAACTTTTGACTTCTTTCGCTCATTCCAATCTTTCTCTACTTCTTTTCTACCTTCTTTGAAAACCATTCTCCGGTGACACCTTTATACCTTTCCCCATCTAATTTCTTATTTAAAAAAACTCTTCTTTTTCCATTCTTTCTTTTTCCATTCTTTCTTTTTCCATTCTTTCTTTTTCCATTTGAATCTTACATTCAGAATTATAACTTTTGAATTCTTACTCTCCTTCCAAACTTTTTCTTTTTTTCCTCCCTTCTTTCAAAACCATTTTCCGGTGCCATCTTTATCCCTTTCTCCATCTAATTTCTTATTTAAAAAAAAATTATTTTATATTCTCTTTTTTACTTTGAATCTTCCCATCATAATAATAACTTAATAACTTTTGACTTCTTTCTCTCCTTCCAATCTTTCTCTACTTCTTTTCTACCTTCTTTGAAAACCATTCTCCGGTGCCATCTTTATCCCTTTCTCCATCTGATTTCTTATTTAAAAAAAAAACCCTCTTCTTTTTCCATTCTTTCTTTTTCCATTTGAATCTTACATTCAGAATTATAATTTTTGACTTTTTTCTCTCCTTCCATTATTTCATATTTATTTTCACCTCGTTCAAAACCATTTTCCGGTGCCACCATTACCTCTTTCTCTATCTAATTTCTTTTTAAAAAAAATCCTATTTTCTATTCTCTTTTTTTTACAGTGAATCTCAAGCTTATGCAAAAGGAAAGAGTATCGATCCATCTCTTTCTCTACTTCTTTTATCTCTTCCTTCAAACCCATTCTCCTCCGACACCACCTTTATCCCTTTCTCCATTTGATTTCTTATTTAAAAAAACCTCTTCTTTTTTTCCATTCTCTCTTTTTCCATTTAAATCTCACCTACATAATAATAGCTTATAATTCATGTTATGTTAAATTCTTGAATTCAATTCTCACAATATTCTTTGCACAATACGAAATTCCATTTATGGAAAAAGAAAAAGAAATATGTTTTTTTAGAGAAATGTCTGACTCGGCAAAAATGTCCGCACAATAAATGCAAATCTTTTTACCGCCTACGTCCAGGCCTCACTACACCACGTGAATAAAATATCCGTCTGTCAAATTAATTGACAATTAATAATCTAAAAATAGGATTTGCTTATATAATAGAAAGGTAGAAAATGGATGTCAGATTTGAATTCAAAACACATCACGCCATTACCTTGTGATTGAGGTGGCAGCTTGGAGGTCATAAAAACATTTTTGCACATAAGCGTTCTATATTTTCCCGCCTAAATAAAATGGCTGATGTTTACTTGATTTAGGTGAGAGCATACAGGAAATAAGAACGAGAAGAAGCAAAACAAAATGGACGCCTCGGAAGTGACTTCTTATATTTTGGTCGATTCCTTCGAGAACTGAACAAAATGAAGGCTTTCTGTTGTATCCTTAAAAGGGATAAGATCAGACAAATAAGTTATATATAATAATAAACATAGACTTTATTCTGTGAGCACGTGGAGAAATACATGCATGGCAGGTATACACATACTCATGACAAGGTACAGTAAGGTATAGAAAACAGTTACATAAATATGGGCAAAGGATGTAGGACTAAGGCCTAACGAAGTGATATAGAGTTATTGTAGAAATAAGTCACTTACTGATAGTTTGCCAGGGGCAAGCCCCCCACTTAAGGGGAGAGGTTGTAGTCGGTGGAAGAAACAGTCAATACGTTTGTAGATTTAAAGTAGAAGGTTTTATTACAGAGGGATACAATAAGACAGACAAAGAATAGTGAGGTACGCTACTAATCCTTGAAGCCAGAGCAGCATAATGCCGTGCTCACTATATATATTGTCAGACCACATGGGTGAGAGGGAGTGTGGACTATTCCATTCAAACACTTTCAAAGGTGGGGAACTTTACAGAAATGCATTAATTGTCAGAAACTACTAAGATATTTTTGTTAAAGTGAAGATTGGTTCGGTTAGGCGAATTTTACGGCATGTCAACCCTCGTTGGGTTATTTTATGCCGAAGACGTTTTGTTCTTGTCATGCTTGAAAGGTATTTAAATTTTTATTTTTTTAAACACATTTTTTCTATTTAATATATAGATAGGACCTTAATAGGTATTACCACTCCGGGTCAGGGTAGACCTGGAAGTGATGGCAATGAAGGAATAACTGTAGAAATAATCCAAAGATGATTATACGAGTGTGAATCGATAAGTCCATAGCCTTATATCGTTATTCGTTTAATTTTAGTTTCTTATTTACGAGAGAATTAGAGATAGATAGATAGATAGATAGAGATATAGATAGATAGATAGATAGATAGATAGAGAGAGAGAGAGAGAGAGAGAGAGAGAGAGAGAGAGAGAGAGAGAGAGAGAGTAAAACAAATTGTCAACACTTATACCATAATAGTTATTATTATTGTCCCGCGGCGTTCTATGCGTGTGCTTTTATAGTTAACACTGTTGTGGACCCATGAACAAAAGTTAAGTCTGATCGCGCTATTTTGCTTGCTGTCTTTATCATTTAAACATGGCCGCTTAACTAGCAGTATTCTTTTGTGTGAGTCAACTATACCGTTAAGAAATTGATTGAAAAGAGTACTTTATTTATTGTTCTCTGGTCACATTACATATATGCTGTTATGTTCACATTTACGAGAGAGAGAGAGAGAGAGAGAGAGAGAGAGAGAGAGAGAGAGAGAGAGGAGAGAGAGAGAGAGAGAGAGAGAGTATAAATTAGCAGCACTTTTACCATAAAAAGTAAAAATTAAGTCGTCGGGGTGGCTTAAAGTCGGTATCACCTAATCAGCAAGGAAGTCTGTCCCCTTTTCACTAGCGCTAGACCAAGGAGATTGTTTTTTCGTCTTAGGGGGTGTCACACCTACCATCAGCTCCTTACTTTACCGCACAGATCCCTGTGCTACTCATAACGCTGAGTTGGCGACGGCTGGTATCGAACTAGAAACCTTGTGGTTTTACTCAATCTCTACAGTCATACCAGGTCCGCCAATTACATTGATTTTCTTTATAAATGGTTCGGTACAAACTTCCCTAAATAAATTTCCACAGTGTTTTTAGAGTGTTCTATACTAACGGCTTACAAAAAGGCTTTATTCAATCTCTGCAGTCATACCAGGTCCGCCAATTACAGTGATTTTATTTACAAAAGGTTCGGTAGAAACTTCCCTAAATAAGTTTCCACGGTGTTTTTAGAGTGTTCCGAAATTTCAAACTTACGTTGGCAAAACAGACAGGTGGTCGGTTTATACGATCAGGCGTAAATAAATAATAACCCGCCTGTAAGTCAGATGACATACTGCCAACTATCTTCCTGGTTTCAGAGCCGGCCATCATCTCTACATCTCCCCATAACATTCTTGTTTGAAAGTTTTAAAACCAGGGATATGTCGACCACACAAAACAAAAAGCAGCATGGTATTTAACGAGATTTGATAGATTCATAACTTTGTGAATTCTCGTGGTGAGAGAGCAACAAAGAAAGTAACCCTTTTAATGAAATTCTAAATGATATTTGGTATTATTTGGATTTTTCCGTCTATTGTCCTAATTCATATTGTTATATAAAATCCGTTGCGGCTGATGTACACTCCGGCCTTCTTCAGGTATTTCTTATCGAACCCAGGAACTTTCTCGAAATCGGGGAACTTCTCTTCAAAATCGGGAACCTTCTTATTAAACTCGGGTGTACTCACGGAACTCGGAACCGAACCCTTTATTCAATCCACGGGGTAGACTGTTCTCATTCCGTTAACAATTATCGGGTACAAGTGCTATGCTATGTTAAGTAATCTATATTATTATCACCCGTGGTCAGGATTGAACCTGCAACCCACGGATGATTGTCCCCTAGAACTGTATTTACTCAACCTTTATATACCGCCCTGTCGGCTGGGGCGTTGGAATGCACCGACTGCACCTCTGCAGAGGGGTAAGACTCCCCCAATGGGGCCACCTGTTAGCCGTGGGTGGCGACCCGTGATGCTTAAGGATAGAGCCCAGGTGGATAATCAGTTCATGACATGCAATACTCCACTTTGACCCTATTTTGGGCTAGACCGGCGGTCGGAGAGGCCCCCTCCGATCAATCGGCTGGTCACGTCAAGCCGTAGCACCTATATGATTTTCCCAAACCTATTAGCCTTATGGCAAGCCCCAACCCCTTTTTATCATATGGGTGCTAGAAGGCGGTGGCTGCGGGTCTACATGTCCTGGGAATGACGTTAAACTCTATCTGATGGTGAGGTTCCAGTTTTGGAGGTTTGAGGAATGTGGAGTACCCCTTCATCACCATGGCTCCCTGGTCTACTCTGACCCGGAGTGGTAGTACCTATTAGGGTCCCATCTATGGGTTAAATAGAAAAATGTGTTTATAAAAAATTGTATTATCCATTAAAAATTGATTTATTTCAAAACTTCATCGGCATTAAATGATCCACTGAGGTTGATATGCTGTAAAACAAAACAAACCAACCAAACCAAACATCCATACATTACTTAATGGTATTATTTCTTAGAGTTAATCAATATACTGAATACCACTCATGGTAAAGAAAAGAAAATGTTCTAAGGGAAGATATCTCCACTACAAGATTATTGGAATCATACCACAGAACGCATATAAACATACGAATACGTAAAATATTGACACAAAAACGTGGGAAGTAGATACAAAAAATAGATCGTCCTAGTGCCTTAACGTTACGCAAGGCACAGAGAGTGGTGAGGCGGAGAGGAGTGTAGCCTCGACAGTAAAGAGAGACAGAAAGAGGGAGAAAAGCCAGCAGCCCCAGAAAGCATCACAATTTGTGTGCATTCGGTGCACCAGAGACTGTCACTCAGCAATTGGCCTGCAGAGTCATTTGCACAGATGCAGTTAATTTTTTATTTTTATTTATTTTTGGACACAACGCCACCGTCCTTCGTGGACGGAAAAGGTGCCAACAACGTTATTCGTAGTACAGTTACCTAGTAGTATCCGTAGTCGACTCACTACTAGTCAACTAACAAGTCATTCTGTTGGAGAAATGCATGTTGACGGTATCATTTATATTTCTGTACGTTGGAATATTTTGTATGTAATGTGTGCTGAAATACACCACTTAAATTTATAGACTAAGCAATGCCACGTGGTTTAAACCTCAGTCAATCAACAGGCCGAATACGTGGCTTGTTAACTACTTAATCGGTTGATAATGAGAGACGTCCATTTATAATCATTGACAAATGACCTGCAAGACTGAGGAGCACCAAGAAACAACCAAAGGATTCTTTACTGAGGATCGCGCTCTGCTTAACACAAAGGATATCCGCTGGACAGCGCTCTTGCTTGAAGCTTAAAGGATGGCCACTAATATCGTAACACTGTACACAAAATAATAAACATTTTCTCTGTTCAATGTTATATGTCACAACACACACAGAAAAATAATGAAGGTGAAACTGTCGAGAAAGTTTAAAATGCCGAAAAATTAGAAGTATTCACAGAAAAAAACAAGACATAAGATGAAAAAGTTTTATGCTTTAAATATTAATATAACATAAGTAGACTTATAAAAGAGAACTTTTGAATGTCTCACTTGCAATTACATAACCTCAATCATATATTCGAAGCGAAAAAAAAAATTACTTATTAAAAAGACAAGAGATGAAATAAATATTTCATAGTTTCAAATTATAAATTTTAAAATATATTGATATAAAATTTGAAGACACTTTTTAAAAGTAGGCAAAGAATATTTGAATGACAACCATGCGATGTATAACCAGAAATATTTGTGCAATTTACATAAAATGAGAATAAACTAAAAAAAAAGTTTACGTATTTAAAAGCAGGAAAAGATTAAATAAATATTTCATATTTCAAAGAATACATTTCTAAATATCAATATTACATTTTTAGACATTCAAAAAACATTTTCAGATTGCTATTGCTATCATATGATCACAAGGAAGCGCGTGGTGTAATTGTTAAAGTCATGGGAAATGAACTTGTTGACCAGAGTTCAAATCCTGGACATTGCATTTCACTTAGCGCTAATACCCATGGAAAAGGTATGAATCTTATTCTCCCTCCAGCTATGGATAAATAATAGGGCAGACTGGGTCCTTTAACCTTGGTTAGGGGAAAGAAAACTCTGAATTCAAACCTTTTGAACTCCGCTTGAGAAATTGACCTTGCGTCACATCCTGCTCGTGTGGAGGGGTTAGTAAATATATATAATCACAAGTATTTTAAAATTTTGTTCAGTTTCTTTGTTTACTGGCGTATCAACCTTCGTATGTTATTCAAGGCCAAAGTCCAGCTTGGATATGTGGTAAAATGTTGAGGTGATGCAAAAACAATCTCTCTGGTCTAGAGTTAGTGAAAAGGAGATACACTCCCTCGATGTCCCGACAATAGGCAACTCTGACAAATTTATCTTACAAATTTTCATTGTTGTATTATATCGGGTCCGTACCTATCTTCTATAGATTTAATACTCGTGTTCTTTAAATGTACAGCCGTTATCATCTTGCAACGCACCCTGGTTAAAAATAAGACCGTCCGAATCGTCCAGGATGAAATGCAAAAATATAAATTCTGATTACTGGTGTCGTTGATCCGCCGGATTCTTTTTTCTTATGAGTATCGTCATCTCAGCTAAATAATGGACCACTCCGTTTTTATCATAAAGAAATAAGGGGAAGAAAAGGGACATACTAGGCCGAAAAATATAAAAGAAAGAAAGAAAGAAAGAAAGAAAGAGAGAAGGGAAAGATAGAGGGTGTGTGTGCGCGGAAGTGGTAACGCTAATCTGTTTCAATCGAAGATAATTAAACGATGAAAAGAAGGAAAGGCGAGAAAGTTAAATAATCATGATTATTATACTTTTTACATATTAAACTATTATACAGTAGCTCTTAAGTAATCATAGCAAACGTTATAATAATCAAATTATCAAATTACTATACTCTGATATATCCACAGGTTCTGCTAGTTTAATATTATTTGTCTGAATTCTTTAGATGAGGCTTGATATGTATTATATAAAATAAATATTTTACAGCGGTAGTAACATAAAAAATAATTAACACAACTCCTACCCAAGCTATGAACGAGAACATGATATCCCCGTGGACTAGATAAAGGGTTAGGTTCAAAGTTCCGTGATGGCTCCCGATTACGACAAGAAAGTTCCCGAGTTCGAAAAAAGGATCCCGAGTTCGAAAAGAAGGTTCCCTAGTCCGAGAAGGTTCCCGAGTCCGACGAGAAATACATGAAGAAGGCCGGACGGCATATCAGCCGAAACGTTGTACAAATAACTGTTGGAATTTTTAGATATAAGGCGTGTGGTAAATGGTCACCTCTAAATATAAACTCGCCGATTACCATGTGACCAGCAAAGGCCACCTCTTATCCAATCACTGGCAGTGCTGCTGCTGCTCTTGTATTTATACTGGCCTGATTCTAATCTTAGCTCAATACTACTTGGATCTTCTTGGACGACGGAACGTAGTATTATATCACAGGACTTATTCACTTACCAAAGGAATATATCACAGGACTTATTCACTTACCAAAGGAATATATCACAGGACTTATTCACTTACCAAAGGAATATATCACAGGACTTACTTAGTTATTTACTTTAAGTTCTTTTACAACTGGCCAAGGATGGCGGCCAGATACTTAACAATAACAATAAAGATGGGGACAATAGTCCGAATAACGCAGATAATACTAATCATCAAGCCTCATCTCAAACATTCAGAGAAATAAATATTTTACATTTTCAAAGTATACATTTTAGAACATCACTATATCATTTTTGGCCATTTTGATTTAAAAGTCTAGTTACCATAAATACTGAAAATTCGATATTTTTAAACAACGTGGGACTTATTAATATTTGACTAATACTTCGTTATCGTATCCGTGGCTTTCTCTTATAACTCCCAGGTCGGCATTCTAAGATTGTAGGTTTCAAGTATGGGACTTACTTTAACTATCTCATTACTATATTTCATAACCCGCTATCAATATCATGCTACCGTGGCAAAGTGTTTAATTTATTAATATCAAGAGCGTCTGGAAGTGTAAAAAAATTATGAAGAAAAAGAAACTAGAAAATATATTTTGGTCCTTATGTAAGATCAAATAAAACTCTCTCGGGGATATCAACCTGCATTACTTTAAAAACAGAAAGTTGAAAATAGATATCCCATAAATGTTTCCGCCCTGTCGGCTGGGGCTGTAATATGCACCAACTGCACTCTGCAGAGAGATAAATTCTCCTTTCTCCAATGAAGCCACCTGTTGGCTGTGGGTGTTGACTCATGATGCTTAAGGATGGGATCCTGATGGTTGAGCATCCATGACACGCAATATTCCACATTGAGCCTTACTTTGGCTAGAGAGGCTGTCGGAAAAGGCCTCTCTAATCAATCGGTTGGTCATGTAAAGCCCTAGCACCTATATGATTGTCCCGACCCTATTGTCCTTATGGTAAACCCCAACCATTTTTTATTATATACGAGGTATGTCAGAAAAATTCCAAGACTGGTATCACAAAAAATGTATGTCAAATACAAACTACAAGTTATCCCTTTCAAAGTAATCCCCCTGGGGTCTAATGCACTTTCCCATCCTTCTCTGCCACGCTTGCATGCATTCCCGGATGGATTCTTCCGGGATTCTCCGTAGTTCAGTCGTCACAGCCTTTTTGATGTTGTGCATGTTAAGTATCTGGCAGCCATCCTTCGTTCCAGATGTAATGAATAAGTAAGCAAGCCAATAAGAATCCGGTGTTAACGTATTCCTTGTAAGTCCGTCGTCCAAGGGAATCCAAATGTCAATGAAATAAGCTCAGATTGGGGTCTCTATTAATACAGCAGAAGCAGCAGCAGCAGTGCCAGTGATTGGACAATAAGAATCCTTCTCAGGTCACGTGTTTATAGTCGAGTCTATAAGTAGAAGTGACCATTTACCTTATGCCTTATATCACAAAAAATCCAACAGTGCACATCCTCAAAACGGGTTCCCTTTATGTCCTTGAGCTGGGGGGAAAAGGAGAAAATCACATGGAACCAGGTCGTCTGAGTAGGGAGGTTGCTATTTCACAGTGATGTTCTTCTGGGCCAGGAACTTTCGGATAATCAGGTCAGTGTGGGCAAGAGCGTTGTCATGGTGAAGCAGCCGCAAGTTGTCCTACCACATCTCGCACCTCTTCTCGCGCACTGAACGGATCAAACGCTGCAGTATCTCTTTGTAGACATGCTGGTTGATCGTCTGGCCCTTTGGTAAGAACTCACAGTGGATTATGCCACTCACATCGAAGTTTTCTGACATACTGGAACTTTTCTGACATGCCTCGTATGTGCTCGGCGGTGGCCGAGGGTCTTTGTTTCTTGGGTATGACGTTAAACGTCATAAAACAACGAAACCAAAACCAAAATTGTTTTACGGCATATCAACTTCAGTGGGTCATTTAATGCCGATAAAGTTTTGAAATAAATCAATTCCTAATGGATAATCAAACGTTGTTTATTAGCTCATGTTTTACTATTTAACCCATATATGGGACCCTAACAGGTACTACCACTCAAGGTCAGAGTGGACCAGGGAGCAATGGTGAAGGGGTGTTCCACATTCCCCAAACCTCCAGAACTTAAACCTCACCATCAGATAGAGTTTAACGTCATTCCCAGGACATGTAGACCCTCAGCCACCGCCTTCTAGCACCCATATGATGAAAAGTTTTGGGGCTTGCCATAACGGCAATAGGGTTGGTTGCCGTTAAACAACTAAACGAAATCAAAATATTAATTAATTTAAAAAAACAAGTTATGCAACCACCTTCCTACCCATATATGGATACAGCGAGTTATTGATTTCTGATTTATTGGAATTTGTGCCAAAAAGTAGGTGAGAAATCCGTTTTAGGCAGTTTGGTACGTTCTTTTCTCATAGTGAGCGTGTTGTAGCAATGTCTTAGACTTCAAAGAAATTCTACTAAGTGCTTATCTGAAAGCCAGAAACGGAAGCAGGAGACATAACACTGTCTGAGTCGAGGTTGATAATTCTTCTTCACAGTTGAAGAAAAACATGACAGAACGTCTGTCCGAGATTTGACTTACATGGTGCTGAGAGAACTCTAAATGTAGACATTACTCTTCTTTCTTTCTTTTCTTCTTCTTTTTTCTTCTTTTATTTCAGTTTTTTTTTTTCATTTATTTTTTTAACGTTTGATTTCATATTTAGGATATTTCTATTTCTTTTCATCTTATTTATCTCCGAAAATAAATCTGTGCAATTCATTTCTTTTTGGTTCATCGATTCTCTTTCTTTCTTTCTTTCTTTCTTTCTTTATTTATTTATTTATTTATTTCCTTTTTCTTAATTATTTCTTTCTTTCCGTAAATAAATCTATGCAATTCATTTCATTTTGGTTTATCGATTCTCTTTCTTTCTTTCTTTTTTTCTTTCTTTCTTTCTTTCTTTCTTTCTTTCCTTTTTCTTAATTATTTCTTTCTTTCTACGCAATTTATTCTTTATTTATTCTTTTAAATGTTTTTTGCTTTTCATTCTTTCTTTCTTTTTTTAATTTCTTTCTTTCTTTATTTATTTATTTATTTCTGTGAATAAACCCATTCTATTTATTTTAAGACTAAGAGAGCGAGCTAGCAAGCTAGATACGGAAATACCGATATATTCGTTTCTTTTCATCTTATTTATCTCCGAAAATAAATTTATGCAATACATTTCATTTTTATTTATTGTTTTTCTTTCTTTCGGTCATTCTTTCTTTCTTTCTTTCTTTCTTTCTTTCTTTCTTTCTTTCTCTCCATGAAGAAATCTACGCCATTTATTTATTCTTTATTTATTCTTTATTCAATCATTCATTTGTTTTTTCTTCTTTCATTTCTTTCTTTATTGACTTTCTTAATTACTTTTTCTCTTTGCTTTTTTCTTTTCTTCCTATTCTTTCTTTCTTTGTTTCTTTCTTTTGCTTTCTAAACCCTTTCTTTCTTTCTTTTCTTTCTTTCTTTCTTTTCTTTCTTTCTTTCTTTTCTTTCTTTCTTTCTTACTTACTTTTTCTCTTTCTTTTTCTTTCTTTCATTTGTTTTTTCCTTTCATTCTTTCTTTCTGTTTTCTTTCTTTCTTTTTTCTTTCTTTCTTTCTGAGAACAACCCCATTCTTTTGTCATAAGAGTGAGATATATTTATGGAAAGACTGATATAGATATATAAATACATAGGTTGAGAGAAGATTTATATATATATATATATATATATATATATATATATATATATATATATATATATATATATATTAAGAGAGAGATATTTGGAGAGGAGAGATTAAAATCTATTTTTTTTATTCGATATCGACTTTTGATTTCATATTCACGAAATTTTTCTTTTCTTTTCATTTTATTTATAAAAATATTTTCTTCCACATTTATCGTGCAGTTATTGCATCACGTTTCCGAAAATAAATCTATGCTATTCATTTCATTTTTGTTTATCTTTTATTCTTTGTTTTTTTTTCTTTCTTTCATGTCTCTTCCTTTCATTCAGTCAATAATTCTTTTTATTCATTCCTTCATTTCTTTCTTTCTTTCATTCATTTTTTGTTTCTTTTCATTTTCTCTTTCGTTTTTATTCGGTTCTTTTTTTTTTCTTTTGATTATTTATTCATTTCGTTGATTAATTTCTTTTCATTCCTTTTTCTTTCTCTTTCTTTCTTTTTCTTTTTTTCTTTCTTTCTTTCTTTCTTTTTCCTTTCTTTCTTTCTCTGAATAAATCTATATTATTTATTCAATATAAAAAATTTTTTCTCATTTTCTTTCTTTCTTTCTCTCTTTCTTTCATTTCGTTTTTTACTTCCTTTCCTTCTTACTTTCTTTTTTATTCGTTTCTTTCTTTCTTTCTTTCTTTCTTTCTCTCTTTCTTTCATTTCGTTTTTTACTTCCTTTCCTTCTTACTTTCTTTTTTATTCGTTTCTTTCTTTAATTTATTTTTCTTCCTTTCATGCTTTCTTTGTTTTTTATTCGTTTCTTTCTTTCTTTCTTTCTTTCTTTCTTTCTTGATCGAGGCTCGTTAGATTTCATATGGCACTAATACCTTTGGGAAAGGTGTGAATCCAAATATTTGCCATTAAACTATAGATAAATAGTAGGGCGGACTAAGCTCTTCAACCTCAATAGGGCAACTGGTCCAGGAAAAGTAAAACTCTGAATTCAAACCTGCGAAATTGCGTATAAAAAAGATTGACATTCTTTTACATCCTGCTTATGTGAAGGAGTTGGTAAATATATGCATTCATCAGCTGCAGTAGATGCAGTCTAATCGGCCAAACGAGAATGATGGTGTTGTATTATTTGTGTATATAAGTAAGTAAAGTCGTCAAGGTGGCCTAATGACGGTATCAGCCAATCATCGAGGATGTCTATCCCCTTTTCACTAGCGCTAGACCAAGGAGATTGCTTTAGTGTCTGAGGTGCGCACCGTCAGCTCCTTACTTTACCGCACAGATCTCTGTGCAACTCATACGCTGAGTTGGCGAGGGCCGGTATTGAACTAGGAACCTTGTGGTTTATAGCCCCACCTAAATTTATAGACTGGACGAGGTCACCTGGTTTATTCCTCCGCCCATCAACAGCCATAAACCTGAACAGATTAACTACTTAAACACTGACACTTTCATAGTCCATTTGGAACCATTGACGAGGAACTTACAATACTAAGGAGAACCAAAGGATTCTTAATCAAAGATTTCCGCTGGACAAATGCTCTTGCTTAAAGCCAAAAGGATGGCCCATATAAAATTGTAACGGAAGGTCGATAGGGACGGATGGCTAGAAAGTCATGGGAATCCATGCTGTTAGCACGACTTGATGATAATGCTTACGATGATCGATTGTTCGATACTTCCAAAATTGCGAAGAATCTCTTGGCAATATCTAATATTTTGTGCTTTCAATATACACCTATACAACTCAGAAGGGAATATACGAATTTGTGTTTCTTATATTTTCTGGGTTCTGATATATCATATATCTATATCTATGTATATAAAGAATGTCGTGGTATGAGCGTGTTGTCTTATGACTCCCAAAAAGAGATGTTTTTCATCATTGAAATCTCGCTTATATCTTATGTTTATAATAAGGAAAAGTATCAAAATCAGTCATATAGATATATCTTATATATCTATATCTATGTATATAAAGAATGTCGTGGTATGAGCGTGTTGTCTTATGACTCCCAAAAAGAGATGTTTTTCATCATTGAAAACTCGCTTATATCTTATGTTTATAATAAGGAAAAGTATCAAAATAAGTCATTGATTTTTACGGATCGAGTATTATAATTCAGTAATTAAACCAAAATCAATCCTGGTCGGAGACAGCAGTAATATAGAATAATAATGAACACAACTTAACACCTGTGCCCCAGCTATGGTTAGCGGAATGAGAACAGGATACCCCTGTAGACTGAATAAAGGGTTAGGTTCTGTGATGGCTCCCGATTACGAAAAGAAGGTTCCCGATTACGACAAGAAGATTCCCGAGTTCGGGAAGGTTCCTGAGTCCGACAAGAAATCCCTAAAGAAGGCCGGAGGGCACATCGGCCGAAACGTTGTACAGATACCAATGAAGATGCGGACAATAGTCCGAATAATACAAATAATACTAATTATCAAGCCTCATCTCATATAGAAGCGAGATAATGTGATAATAAATAAAAATGCCTACGAAATCTTTATTTATGTTGAGATATTATAAGGCTATAAGCTTATATTCCTCTTCATAATCTTATTATAATGGAGATTTGTGTGTTTTTCTGTCTGTAACCGAAACTATATTCCTACTCAAGTCACAATTCTCTTAG
>CM042166.1:26851495-26858995 GCA_023376005.1 Doryteuthis pealeii | reverse complement strand
TTGAGATTTAAAAAAAAAGAATATATATATATATATATATATTATATATATATATATATGTGTGTGTGTGTGTGTGTGTGTGTGTGTGTGTTAATGGGATAAATAAATGAAGGAAAGAAAATGTTGAACGGATGAAATTAATTTAATAAATTATCAACACGTGTTTCGGTCAGGAGTTTGGTCATGTACACATTGCATTCTATCTATTATTATTTCGAATAGGAAATAATAATAATTATTCATCCTTTCAACATATTCTCGGATTCATTTCCATTTTTCAACTTACACACACACACACACACACACACACACACACACATACACACACACACATATATATATATTATATATATATATATATATATATGTGTGTGTGTGTATATATATATATATATATATATATTGTCAACCTCAGAAACCGTGTTTTGACGTATCCCATCTCTTCAATGCGGCTATACTTAGCACGCTACCTCTGGCCGGGATAGAATTTTTATCAGTCAGGGTTCTTAATATTGGACCATCAGCCACCTGCAGACAAGGGGTAGAATTTAACTGATAAATACATATATAGATATATATAATACCACAACTAGAGAGTACACATCCGATTTACATGAGAGCCTTGCCATTTAAGCTTAATTCGCGGTCGGTAGTCAGGTTTTTACTCTAGAGGGCCCAATCAACTTGTGTTTGGAAGCAACTATGTTTGTCACCCACAGACATCGTGTTTCGACGTATCACGTCTCCACAGCGTGGCTAGACTTAGCAGGCTACATCCGACCGGGATAGAAACCTGACAGATTTTTCATCAGTCAAGGTTCTTAATCACTGAAATATATATATATATATATATATATATATATATATATATATATAACCTAAAAGAGACAGAAGCTACCTACCTAGGTTTAACCGAGTGGATCTTCAGGATATTTCAGACTTTTACCAATGAACAAGTTATTCATAATATTATAATTGGCATTTCAGTCTTGGAAGACTATAATATAGTTTTTGTGCCCCTGAAATTACTGCGCCTCCTGTGACTGTGAAGTCCAATGTTTGAAAATCATTCTCGACCACAGATGTCGCATCTGAAGGCTGTCCCTAAAGATGTTGATATATCGACGCTTTCTTCTGGACCTCTTACGAGAAAAGGTTTATAACTGGTAACTGCTGACCTTCCGTGTTGTACCCTCACAGCACAGTGTAAATGGAGTTCCCTTCTAGGGCACAACGCCGCCAAAAAAAAAACCAGCCTGGGCAAGATGTATTTAATACGAGAACATAGAAATACCTGGGTTGGTATCAAGGCGCGAAATAGTCTAAATAACCTCCACTGTCTTGTGATTATCCTCTGAATAGGAAAAGGCTAAGGAAGGAAAACCTGACAAAAATCACGGCTTGGACTCCGTTAGACAGTTCAGTGCGTAAAACACTATCTGGCAACTCCTGCAGCCAAACTGACGCCGAAGGTATTGGTTCACCATTCCTTCGGATCACGCCAGCGAGGTAGAGAGGAGGCCATGTCACTTGGGCAACATAGGGCCTCCATATTCACACTAATACGCAAATTAACCTCATAAAACAATAATTTTTTACGGCTATATTATTCAAATATTTAAAGAAACTTTTCAATATATCTGATGAATGTCGAAATGAACGAATGGAACCAAGGGTTGTAGTGTGTATATATATATATATACAGTGTATTCAATGTACATATGATTAAACAGTGTATTAAGCACTTTTACATATTAACGTAGGCAAGTCTTTCTGTGTTTTCTTTTTCTTTTGGCAATTCATTGCGGTACTGATTCATTATTTCCAGACAGTACTGATAGCCGATCTTTTTTTAAATTTTATATTTCTTCTGATATCAATTTGTAATATATATATATATATATATATATATATATATATATATATATATATATATCTGTGTGTGTGTGTGTGTGTGTGTGTGTGTGAACAAATAAAAGGTTTAGCTTCTTTTTATCATTGGAACAATTATTCCGACCATTTGGTTCGTTGCTCTTTGCCAGTCATCAAGCAACCAAATTGTTTTATTCCTATGATGATAAAAAATCTAAACCTTTTATTTATTCATTTATTTATCAATTACCACTCTATCACAGATATTGAGCACTCTTCTGATAACACTGTACGTTGGATTACTACCGGTAATATATATATCATAGAAAGAAAGGAAAATCTCAACACTGTAATTCCAAAAAAGGGCCTATATAAATCTAAGTTGATTTAATAGAGCTCCCCAAAATCCAGTCTCATCAGATGGGACAATCAAGTTATGAATTGCAAATTTTTTTACTTCTCAAAAATGATTAAAAAATAAAAAAGTAAAAAAAATACATTTTTTTGATACATTGTAAGAATGTCACCATGGTGACAGGAAGTCAAATGAGAAAAAAGGATACACGTTGAGTTCTGGCCTCTTAGGTGAATGGTAGTCAGACAAAATTAAACTATGAATTAAACTATTGAATGAATCTGAACAAGTAAAGAGAAGAAAACAAAAATTATATAAAAATAATAAAATATAAATAGAGAAATATATATATATATATATATATATATATATATATATATATATATATAAATATATATATATATATAATTGGTTATTCAGAAACCAATGGTAGGACCAACTTTAAAATTGTTTTATTAATCATATATATATATATATATATATATATATATATATATATATATATATATATTAAAAATTATAGAATTTTTATTGTTTAGATTTTTTTTTTTCTTTCAAGTTTTTCAACCATTTTTTTATGTTTTCATCTTGAAAGGTGTTAATCAGTTGTGTGCAAAGGTATTTATCGTTAAACAAAGTAGGTTCGGTTCTTTTCGCAATCATTATCCAGGTAGTTTATATTCTTCATTGTCAAAACTGTTTATTCCCTGACTAAACTATTATATTTTCTATTTTGTTCACCAACTCTAAATAACGGTGGCAGTTCATTTATTAAACATTTCTAACGACCTAGGAAAACGTGACTTAGAATATATATATATATATATATATATATATATATATATGGAGAGAGAGAGAGAGAGAGAGAGGAGAGAGAGAGAGAGAGAGAGAGAGAGAGAGTGAGGGGGAGGCTTGTCCTTTGTTTATTTATAACTTAGTTGCATTTTCAGCCGAAATATTTCCCCTGGGGGATAAACACTAGACTTCTTTTCGGTGATATGAAACGCTTTTTAACTTTTAAGTCGGAAGCGTATTTTCTTGTGTAGATCATCAAAATGATAAACATATTTTGCCAACACGGCTAACGGATTATTTATCGTGGACTTTCGTTTGAAGAATTATTTTAAAACATCTCTTTATCACTTAGATAAGACATCATATTCTTTTTATATAAATATATCAGTGATAGAGTATATACCAACAATAGTATATACTTATAAATATATATAGAGGGAGCGTGTATATGTAATATTATATACTTATATCAGTGATATATATATATATATATATATATATATATATATATATATATATATATATATATATATATATATATATATATATATATGTAACAGTAATTTATAAAAGTATAAATGTATATACTTATGTCCGTAAATATTCCACTTTTTAAAGTAGTTTGTGCAGATGGAAAATCGGTTGAGTTTCAATACCGGTCATAGGCACCCTTCACACCTAGACACTGAAGAACTTTGATACAGCGAAACAGTAATTTATGTGGATGACTATATATATATATATATATATATATATATATATATATATATATATATAATTTAATATACCAAACTTATTGGTAAATCCTCGCGGTGAGAAAAAAACCAGCAAATAGTTTGATTGTAAAAATATACTACCAAACATAAACCGGGGAGAAAAAAATTTTTTGAAAAAAGAAAAGACCAAGATAATTGTACCAACCAAAAATAATCTATTGGTACAATATTTTGGCCAAAAGAAAATACAATTTATATGCATATATATATATATATATATATATATAAGATATATATATTCATATAAAACCACCTGGAAACTAAAGCTAATAAGTAAAAAGTGCTCAATACCTAAGAGTCAGATCTCAGCCCTGAAGAGCATTAAGCGAAACTTTTAGTAGGTTCGTCTGTCTCATTAGATTTATCTTTATATATATATATATATATCTTATTACAATGGAGATTGTGTGTTTTTCTGTCTGTAACCGAAACTAAATCACTACTTAAGTCACAATTCCCTTAGTTATTGACGTCACATTCACCATGAATTTATCCTTATTTTAACCTCAATTATTGATAAAAATTGTTTTACATTATTAATACTGTTAACTATATATACATACTAACAACATGCAATTGTATTTATATATACAACAAATTAGCGGTTTACAGTGTGAACGGGAAGGCTAATTTGCATATTGATATTAAAAATGTAATTTTAATAAATATATGCTTAGTATTATTGGTTTCTAACTGTTTGGTTTTATTTTAATGAATATAAGTAAAAAATCTCTTCAATGAATCTTAAATGAAATCCATTAACAAGAAAAGATAACTGTCATTTTATTCTTTACTTCCTCTTTTAAATAAATACTTAAATTAGAAAAAAAAAAAAACAATGAAAGACGAGAGTGATGAAAGAGTAAGTTTCAGTTGTTCTATTTTTCGATTATATCCCCCTCTGTTTCAAATCCTTTTATCTGCATTCTTATTTAGTATCATTAGCGTTTCTAATTTAATACGATATTTCATTACATTAAAACTTAAATACTTGCACCCGGAGGGTGCATATATTTGCTAGTATGTATATATATATATATATATATATATATATATATATATCTTATTATAATGGAGATTGTGGGTTTGTATGTCTCTAACCGAAACTATATTACTATTCAAGCCACAATTCCCTTTGTTATTTACATCACGTTCTCCATGATTTTATTTTTATTTAAACCTATTTATTAATAAAATTGTTTTACATCATTAAGACTGTTCACCATATCTACATACTAATAACATGCAATTGTATTTATATATACAACAAAATAGCGGTTTACAGTGTGAATGGGAAGGCTAATTTGCATATTGATATTAAAAATGTGATTTTAATAAATATATGCTTAGTATTATTGATTTCTAATTGTTTGCTTTTATATTAATGAATATGAGCAAAAATCTCGGGGATAAATCTTTTAAAAAATCCATTAACAAGATAAAAAAATAACTGTAATATTATTCTTTACTTCCTATTTTAACTAAATAGTTAAATTAGGAAAATTTACCAATGAAAGACGGGAGTAAGGGAAAATGATGGAAGAGTTAGTTTCAAAGTTGTTCTATTTTTCAATCATACCCACTCTGTTCCAAATATTTTCATCTGCATTCTTATTCAGTTTCATTAGCCTTTCTAATTTAACATGATATTTTATTATATTAAAACTTAAATACTTGCACCCGGAGGGTGCATATATTTGCTAGTATATATAAAAGAGAAGAATAATCAAGGGCGTCACATTATTGATTGTAGGAAGAAAGAAAGAACCCGAATGAGTCGGAATGATAAAGAATATAGAAAAAGTGCTCAATACAGACGTAGAGCCACTTTATTGAACAAAATCAGGAACAGATGTTGTTTCCTTCTAAATAATATGTTAGTCCACATGGTTAGCTCGATAGATGACAATTTTACCACTATACACATAACGCAATGTATATATTTATATTTATATAATTATATATTTATACATATAAATTCATTAAATAGACAATGTATTTTTCACGTATCACATTCGCAACTCTAACTATATATATATATATATATATATATATATATATATATGATTAAAAAATAAATAAAAAATGAACTCTCTCGTCGATTTTTGACGGATGCGTGTTCATTCAGTGAACAACCAACACAGTGATTTGTTTATAGTGGTGAAGGCTTGTGTTGGACTATTCCGCGCTTTTTGGCACAGTCGATAGGAAAGAATTGGTGCATCAAGGAATGCCACGAACCCAATCAACGACTGACTGGATTTTTGAATATATATATATATATATATATATGTATATATATATATACATGTATGTATATATTTATATAAAAACATGTATGTATGTATATACATGTATGTATATATATATATATATATATATATATATATATATAGAGAGAGAGAGAGAGAGAGAGATACATAGATATGAACCGACAGGGATAGAGAGAGGGGGAAAGAGAGGAGAGAGAAAAATATATATGAACAGACTGAGTATATAGATTGATAGCCAGGCATGTACATAATTGGTTGTATTGTTTTATGGCATATTAAACTTTTTCGGTTCATTAAATACCGAATCAAATCATTTTGATATATAAAGGACTCCGATTGCTTACAGTACCTGCTGTTGATCAAGTCGTCTCTCATATAAATACTGAACAGGTTCATCGCTGCTTAACTTCATTGTTCTCGTAGGAACCAGTGGGGTAATTCCATAGCAAATCATCCGGCCCTGTCACCCACTTGCTTCAAATTTTCTGAAATTGTGTACACGTGTGGGCTGTGTTAAATTTAGACATTCCCCCAAATTTGAGCTTCCAATTCCAAGAATTGGCGGAGTTATGTCGATTTCAAAATTTGAGGGGGGTCACGAAAAATGGCGACTTTTTGTCTATAAAATGAGTTCGAGAGTTTCCCTACTAAAAATTGGTTTATAAAATAATTTTCGCCCGAAGAATCCAAAACTGTTATCGAAAAAGTCAACCAATTTTAAGTTATTTATAAAGGGGATGGGTGACAGTTTTACCTTTTTTCTGGATGATTTGACATTGAATTGCCCAGTGCTTTCAGCGTGACGTAACACAAATACATAGATAATTAACAGAGTGAGGTAGATAGCTTGATAAAGTAAATACAATTGGTGGGGCGGCCTAAAGACGGTATCAGCCAGAAAGCGAGGGTGTATGTCCCATTTTCACTAGCGCTAGACCAAGGATATTATTTTAGCCTCTGAGGTAGAGTGCCACACCTACCGCCAGATCCTCACTTTATCGCACAGATCCATGTGCTACTCATAAGCTGAGTTTGCGAGGGCCGGTATAGAACCTGGAACCTTGTGATTCTTAGGTCGATGCTCTACCGACTGAGCTAAACCACAGAGATATGATTATTGGGATTGATTAAGATATGGATTTTCTGATGTGTTACTTGATATTAAATATTAAAATATAAATTTGATTTTCCTATCATTCAAATTTCCTTTATTCATTATATATATATACGTACACATATATTATGGATATTCAATATATATATATGTATATATATATATACTGATGCACGCACATATATGTGAGTAAATATATTTATATATACTGATGCACGCACATATATGTGAGTAAATATATTTATATATATATATACATATATATATATGTATATATATATATATATATATATATATATTATATATATATATATG
>CM042166.1:26838995-26848995 GCA_023376005.1 Doryteuthis pealeii | reverse complement strand
AAGAAATAGATGATAACAAGAAGATTAGTATAATATTAGGAAGAAGTAAGAAGGCTATCTCGTACATCTATTTTACTCAGATATCTGTGCTACTCATGCACTGAGTTGGCGGGGGCCTCATTTTGAACATTTAAAGGGTCTATATAAATTTTAACTTAAAAGAAAAAAGTAATCAAATTTCTAAGTAAATAGAAAGAGAGAGAAAAAGAAGAAAAAAAGAAAAAAAAAGATTTTAGCAGACTAAGATTCTAAAAGCACTTAATATATGTGACCAGTCAATGATCCCTGAAATAGATCAACAACGCAAATACACAATTTTCTGCAGAAGAGCGGAAACGGATACGTCTCTTCCCCCATCAACGGAGCAAGCGAGAAATAAACAACCTCTTATGCCTATCTACAACCCATTATTCTTTCGTATGTTTTTTAAAATTCTATTTTTGGAAACCACTATCTTTGTTGAATGTTGCTTGTGACCTCTTTGTTGACCGCCCTACCACAATACCCCAAAATTTTCTGCAGAAGAGCTGAAACTGATATGTCTCTTCCCCCACCGAACCCACAAGCCGATGTCAGGGTAGCCTCTTCCGTTGGGCGTGCCACAAGGAGAGGCACGTTGACTTTTCGTTCTCCACTTTCTTTCTTCTGATCATCTAACAGAATTACTAGTTAAGTCGCGCGCTTGTGGTAAGTATTGGAATTTAAGATAGAAAAGATTAAGCTATTTTTCTCTTTCACTGGAAAGACCCCACGGAGCAAGCGAGGAATAAACAACCTTTTATGCCTATCTACAACCCATTATTCTTTCGTATGTTTTTTTGGAAACCACTACCTTTGTTGTATGTTGCTTGTGACCTATTTGTTGACCGGCCTACCACAATACTACAAAAGTATTTTATGGCACCGTAACTACGCTACACCAGGAACCTTGCAACTCCAAGGCGTGTCCTCTACCAACTGAGCTGAACCGACCCTTCATTAATTTCTGCTTGGTTGTATATCGATTTTTAAAAAAAAAATCGATGACGTGATATAAACCGAAAGAATTATTACTCGACACGTGGAATAAATGCAAAATGATTTCAAATAAAAATTAAAAACAACATAAATTACTAATAATCTGCGCTGAGGGCAAAACTGTTTATGATCAGAAAAAAATATTTTATTTAAAATTATTTCAAGCGTACACATATTTTTCTTTTTCTTTTTCTTTTATTTTTCAAACAAGTTTTCTCAAAATATTTTTTATGTTCGCGATATTCTACTCAAATAATTAATGAATTTTTTTTTTTACCTAGGAAGTCAGCCAAAATAAATTACAAGAAAACCACATTTTGCTTTGAGCAATAATTTTATCTTTAAAGTATGTTTTTTTTTTTGTTGTTTTTCCTTTTTTTTCGTTGGATGCGGTAGATGTCTTTGCGTAAGAAATTATTCAAAGCTCAAGGCGGATCAAGTTTAAAACCATCGTTCTAAGTAAACGTGAAATAATTTTGATTTTTCGGACTGTTGGACTTATATTTATTGTGGTTTGTAAATACGCAAAGAGGGGATTAAAAGAAAGTTGGAAATAGAGAATAAGAAAAGAGGTAGAAAAAAGAGAAAGAATGGCAATTGTTGTCTGCAAAAACAATGGAGTAGTGTCCAATTGTTTTTTTTTAACTACGTAGCCTGGGTGGGTTGATATGGATGACGTGCTGTTGCGCAAGCAGCATATCTCCCTCTACACATTGCCGCTGTGGTGCAAAGGAAAGGTAAGAGACCAATGCAATTTGGCAATGGCAGTGTCGCGGGAGTTGCTGTGTAGCCCTGAAGTTTAGCGTAACGCCATCTTAAGGACTCCGGCTCTGGATTTGTTTTCGAGGTTTGTTCTCCTAGTTCTCCAGAGGATCATCTAAGTTGCTCGACAGCGGTGGTTTTGTAACCACTCTTCCTTGTTGTAGATGGATTGACGACCAGGGCCAGGGAGCAGCAGCTACCCAATTTAGGTTTTGTGTGTAGAACGTGCGCCAATATACTGGAATCTCTATTAATAATGGAGATTCGCTTCCGGTTTTTGTCTGTGACAAAAATTACGTCACTGTTTACGTCACATTACCCAAAATCGTCATAATATAGAATAAATACATTAGACAGTCCTCATTGTTTTTTAAAACAAGTTTTGATAAATACATGACTGGTATTATATATCTATATATAGTTTGTTTTATTTTAATATATTTAAAGTTTACATTTCAAATTGTTTTATTTTTTAATCCTTTAATGAATTTGATGATTTTACTTACTCAGGGTTTGGTCGCACCGGTGGGCCACACATTTGAAAATGAAAGAAAACGAAAAAATAATTGGACCTGGTTTGAGAATTGAAAACAAAACTGTGGCGGTAGAAGTGATATTAATTTTAGTTAGTGTCCTTGGAACTGGAAAACGGAGGAAGAATCGAGACAATCCATACAACAGCATTGTTAAGATCGGCATCAATACTCAGAAGAAGCCTGAAGAAATAAGGAGACTTGGTAGCAATCAGACTCCAGTTAAAAACCATCAACTAACACTGGTGTAAAAAAACTAATCTATTAATAATGGAGATTCGCTTCCGGTTTTTGTCTGTAACAAAAATTACGTCGCTGCTTACGTCACATTACCCAAAATCGTCATAACATAGAATAAATACACTCAAAATTTGAACATGCAACATTTGGCAGTCCTCGTTGTTTTTTAAAACAAGTTTTAATAAATACATGACTGGTATTATATATCTATATATAGTTTGTTTTATTTTTATACATATTTAAAGTTTACATTTCAAATTGTTTTATTTTTTTTATCCTTTAATGAATTTGATGATTTTACTTGCTTAGGGTACAAACTCGCTGACATTGAATATTTTACTTTTTTTTTTTACATCGCCCGAAGGGTGTTTTTTATTTTGTACTAGTATAAATAAATAAGAAAGAAAGAAAGAAAGAAAGAAAGAAAGAAAGAAAAAAGAAAAACATTGAAACAAAGAAACAGAATCAGAAACTAAAAAAGAAAGAGAGAAAGAAAATTTAACTGGAAAAAATTTGTAGAGAAAAAAAAAAGACGGAAAATAAGAATAATTCTGATTTTTCGGACAGTCGTCCTCATCGTTATCGTCGTATGTAAAGACACAACATTTCGCCCATTATATCGCCCGGCCTTCTTCAAGTGTTTCCAGTCCATCCAGCATAGCAATGACCGACCTATGAAATCATTTTAAATACGATAAGGAAATTAATCCGACAATCTATGAAGAAAATATTTTCAAAAAATATAACACTGGATGTTAAGATCAGAGGAACAATTTTATGTGTCTATACTTAAGTATTTCGGTATTAAACCATCATCAGGACACTGTTACAGAAATTAACGGTTAGTAACATTATATTCACACATTCACTATACACTTAACATTTTTATTTTTCTCCATCACAAAAAATTCTATAACAGTGTCCTGATGATGGTTTCATACCGAAATACTTAAGTATAGACACACAAAATTGTTTCCTCTGATCATAACATCCTGTGTTTGTTATATTTTTTGAAAATATTTTCTTCATATATATATATATATATATATATATATATATATATATATATCCAGGGTGAACAAAAAACAGGCCTGACTTTAGAAAAAGTCTATTTTTTCGATCACTCTGTATATATATATATATTTGCTTGTCATGATTAATTAAAATTATAAAATTATATAAATAAAATTTCTCTCCACAAAAAAATAAAAATTATACTTCTTTGCCTAGCATGGTTGTGAGTACGTGGATGCGTGCCGTCATGCCGGGAAGACGTGACTCTGCGAGAGGTAACGAATACGATGCGGAAAAAGTCACATCATGTTATAGTAGTTGCGCACTTATGATTGACAAGTTGATTAGTTTCATGTGTGGCGTGTCCGGTTGGCCTAGGGGTAGAGTCTCTGACTTTGCGTCCTGTGTTCGCCAGTTCGATCTCTGTCGGGGGGAGATCGTAGGTATACACTGCTGATGAGACCAAAATTAGGTCGAAACAGCTGTACAGTGTTCCTCACGTCACACATGGTATTCGCCGAATTTGCTTGTCATGATTAATTAAAATTATATAAATAAAATTTCTCTCCACAAAAAAAAAAAAATTACCTATATATATATATGAAATTTAACATTTTAAATTTAACATATATGTATGTATGTATTAATGTATGTATTAATGGATGGGGAGGCTTGAAGGAAGAGAATTGATAGGAAAAGTGTTATAGGCATTTTAAAATGTGAGTACAGCATTGGAAATTAATTTTGTTTAAGGATGGTTTATATTGCTTTATGTATAGAGCTTCTAGTATTTGGAGTTTTTTTTTCTTTGTGCAGAATGTGTGTATTTTCCGTTAAGATATTTCGGTAATTAGAGTGGGGGCATGAATGTAATTTTAGGTGTTGTGAAATGGAGCTATTATCTGTTAAATGGAGAGTTAGACGACGTGAAAATGTCGTTGAGGTAAAACCGATGTATGTTTTTTCATTTACTGATATATATATATATATATATATATATATATATATATATGTATATATAGTGTGTGGGATTGTCACTGTTTCAGCTTTTACTGGAACGGTATGCCAAACGCAGTATTATTGGAAGAGTGCTCAATATAAAATAGCGCTGTTATATAATATACCTTGTCCGGTTTCGGCTAAAAAATGGCGGCTCCTTGCAGAAGAAATGTAAAACCTTTATATATTTATTTTATTATATATAAATATATATATATATATATATATATATATATATATATATATACATATATATATTCTCTCCTTCTCTGTTTAATTCTATCCGTCTCGTTCTCTCTCTCTCTCTTTCTTTCTTTCTTTCTCTCTCTCTCTCTCTCTCCCCCTCTCTCTCTCTTCTTGCTTCTCTCTCTCTGGTTGCAATGATACTGTGTAAATAGCAGTGATTGCATGAAGATTATATATATATGAACAAAAAACAGGCCTGACTTTTTAAAAAAGTCTATTTTTTCGATAACCCTGTATATATATATATATATATATATATATATATATATATATATATATATATATATATATCCTTCTGTTCAATTCTATCTATGTCGTTCTCTCTCTCTCTCTCTCTCTCTCTCTGTCTCGTTCTATCTCTCTCTCTCTCCTTGCTTCTCTCTCTCTTCTCTCTCTCGCTTCTCTCTCTCTCTCTCTCTCTCTCTCCTTGCTTATCTCTCTCTCGCTTCTCTCTCTCTCCTTGCTTCTCTCTCGCGCTTCTCTCTCTCTTTCTCTCTCTCTCTCTCCTTGTTTCTCTCTCTCGCTCCTCTCTCTCTCTCTCTCTCTCTCTCTCCTTGTTTCTCTCTCTCGCTCCTCTCTCTCTCCCTCCTTTCATTCCTTCGCTCTTTCGCTTCTCTCTCTCTCTCTTGCCCATCTCTCTCCTTGCCCTCTCTCTCCTTGCCCCCCTCTCTCTCTCTCGCTTCTCTCTCTCTCTCCTTGCTTCTCTCTCTCTCGCTTCTCTCTCTCTCTCCTTGATTCTCTCTCTCTCTCGCTCCTCTCTCTCTCTCTCCTTGCTTATCTCTCTCTCGCTTCTCTCCCTCCCTCTCCTTGCTTCGCTCTTTCGCTTCTCTCTCTCTCTCCTTGTTTCTCTCTCTCTCTCGATTCTCTCTCGCTTCCCTCTCTCTCTCCTTGTTCCTCTCTCTCGCTTCTCTCTCTCCTTGCCCATCTCTCTCCTTGCCCCTCTCTCTCCTTGCCCCCCTCTCTCTCTCTCTCGCTTCTCTCTCACTCTCCTTGCTTCTCTCTCTCTCTCACTTGCTTCTCTCTCTCTCTTTCTCTCTCTCTTTCTCCTTACTTCTCTCTCTCTCTCTGTTCTCTCTCTCGCTCCCTCTCCTTGCTTCTCTCTCTCTCTGTTCACTATGAAATTAGACTAGTTATAAAATGACATGTACTTTTGACATGTCTTTCTTTAAAAACCCAAAAACAATGTCGTTCTTCTTTTTCTCTTGTCAGCAATTGTTTTTTGTTTTCTTTCCGCCTTAGCACAACTAAAAATCAATTCAGGTTAAAACCGATTCTTTAACAAATAAAGAAGTCAAAAATAAATAAAACAAAAAACAAAAAAAAAACTCTGTCTCGAAATAATATACAATACTTTTTTTTCCCTCGATATTTTCTTTGATGACGCAAATACAACAGGAAAACAAGTGCGCTTAGGTAGAATCAATCGCTCTTTCTCTCTATCAACCAATCTTTCTCTCTACCTCTCTCTCACACATTTCCTCTCTGTCTCTGTCTCTCTCTCGGTGTCTCTAATTCTCTCTTTCTCTATTCATTTCCCTCTGTGTGTTTCATTTCATGTTCATTCCTCTCTCTGTTTCAAACGAGTTTCGTATTTCTCTCTATGTCCGTGTCTGTCTCTCTTTCTGGTCACCGCTCTTTCCCTTTCTCTCTCTCTCTCCTACACTCCCCTCTCTCTCTCTCTCTCTCTATATATATATATATATATATATATATATATATCGTTCCCTGTACACTTTCTCTCTCATTCTGTTCAATTCACACTTTCTCTCATTGAGTATCATGTCAACTCTTCCCTATTTCTCTATCTCGAGGTTCGCATTTCTCTCTATATTCCTGTCCATGTCTCTCTTTCACTCTCCCCCCCCTCTCTCTCTTCTTGGCTTTCTTTCCCTCTCTCTTCCTAGCTTTCTCTCTCTCTAGTCACCCATCTTTCCGTCTCTCTCTCTCTCTCTCTCTCTCTCTCTCTATATATATATATATATATATATATATGTGTGTGTGTATGTGTGTTCACTCTCTCTCTCTCTCTCCCTCTCTCTCTCTCTCTCTCTCTGTCTCTGTCTCTCTCTCTTCACTCCCTCCTCTCTCACACTGATTCTCTATGCTTCCACCTCTATTGCTCTTTGTTCCAATCGTGGTTTATTTCACTCTCTCTCTCTCTCTCTCTCTCGCTCTCTCTCTCACCCACTCTCTCTCTCAATCTGGAATACTTAACAACAGGAAAATAAGTGCGCGTACGTAGAATCAATCAATCCTCTCTATCGCCCCTCTCTCTCTCTTTCTCTCTCTCTCATCTCTCTCTTTTGTATTTACATTCCCCCGGTGTTTCGTTCCCCTATCTATCTTTCCAGTCTCTGTCTGTTTCCCCCAATTTCCTTCTCTCTCTCTCTCTCTCTCTCTCTCTCTCTCTATATATATATATATATATATATATATATATATATATGCGTACGTGTGTGTGTGTGTGTGTGTGTGTTTGTGTGTGTGTTCAGTTTCTCTCTCTATTCACCCCTCTTTCTGTAAATCTCTCTTTCTCACTTAATCTCTATGCTGACATCTCTCTTTCTCTTTGTTAACTGCACTGTCTGTCTCTGTTTGTCTGCCTGACTCTGCCTCTCCCTCATTCTCAAAAACTTAAACAAGAAAACCACTACGCTTACGTAAAATCAATCATTCGTAACGCTTTCTTATAGCAAAAGCAAAGAAGAGATCGACAAAACAAACTTTATTAAAAAAATTCAATTTTTCCCGCTTTTATTTCTTTATTTTTATCCAGGTGTTCATGTCATATAAACATTATAAATTGGCTTTACTGGCCGACATTATTTTTTTATATTTTTTACAAAAACTTGATTTTTCATCAATTTTCTTTCTTTCTTTCTTTCTTTCTTTCTTTCTTTATTCCCTTTTTTAAATCTATTTTTCTTCCCTAAAAGTCATGTTAATTCAAAAATTGTTCAAACGATCAAACTTTTGTTACTCTAAATTTTACATAGGAAAAAATTGTTCAAAACTGTAAATTTTTTTTATCTACTTCAGGGGTCTTTGACCGGTCCAGGCTGACATACATTGAGTGCTTAGAATCTAATGTTTCATTTTCTTTTTCTTTTTATTTCTTTTTTCTCTCTCTCTCTTTCTCTTTACCCAAAAATCTTATTACAGTTTTCTTTTCAATCCAAATTCTCCATAGACCGTTTTAATTACGCAATAATATGATTTTCTGAAATTAACCACTATTTGTTACCTAATCATTGTACAAAGGTATGGGTTAAACTGTACTACTACTATTGTTTTACGAGTTTCAAATTGCAATTGAATTAACCATGATAGTTTATATGACATTAAACAAAGGGGAATAAGGATTGCTTAAAAAGCAACATTATAAAAGTAAAAATAAATTTTTACAACTGGGAAAGGATGTCATTGTGTTGCAAATCATGTAACGGAAGAGGAAGCTTCCGGCAAAAAGACAAAGAGAAAGATAAAAATATATATTTAAAAAAAGGGACAACGGAAGAGAGGTCTTTCGGTCAAGAAGCAGGGAGAAGATGAAGAAGAAAAAAGAAAAAAAAAGAAGGAAAACGGAAGACTCTACTTCCAGTGAAAAGGCAGAGAGAGAAATAAAGAAATATATAAAAAAATATCCGTTATCAGATCAAAAGATACAAATGAATGGGCATATTTATTGTATCTAAAGGCTAGCGAGTGAAGGGTGTCAATTCAGTCCCAAGCGAGTAGCCTAGGAGGTAACCTCTTCGTCTCCCGTAATCAAACACGTGACCAAGATTCGAACCTGGGTTAACACGGCACCAATTCGATATTTGTTGTATAGCCGACTACTGGAATTCAATAAAATAACAGACACGTATATATAAAAATATGACCCGTCTTTATTTTCGTCGGTGGGTGGGTGGTGAGGGGCGATAACTGTTCACAATGAAAATGCCCGGGTTGGTGAAGAACACAGTGTTCACAATGAACTTCCGAGGGTGGTTTGTCTTTTTGCCGGAAGCTTTCTCTTCCTTTGCACGATATGCAACAATTGAAGAGGAGTGAATGGAGAATCCATGTGGATGATAACTATACCAGTTTTGAGAGCGGTCGAATTAAGCAGGAAAACTTCAAGCGTCAACTTTGAAAGGGATTCAAGGGATTGATAAGAATACGAAGGTCTGGAAATGTCAAACATGTGTTCGGATTCTGCTTTCTAAGGTTGGATATGTCTGTGTTATGAAATCTCATCAGGAACAAGCTTTGAGATTTTACAATCTGTAACAAAGTTTGTAAGTCAACTTCTGGTCTTAAGAGACATATGGTGGTGCATAAGCATCAAATTATACCATTCTGATCCATTCGATCGAATGGGAAGGACGTCCGTCCGTTATACTTGCATCAAATTCTTCAGCAGAATTGATGAGTCATTTGAAGGCTCATGAGAGGAAAGGTTCTGGTGGTGAGCTAGTAGGATTCTGAGGGACGGTTGTTGTTGGATTATTTGGTGGATATAAGTCGTGCTGCAATACACTACTTAAATTTATAGACTAAGCGAGGTCAATATTTTAAATCTCAGCCATTCAACAAGCCGAATACGTGGTTGGTAAACTACTTAATCGACTGATACTGAGAGACGTCGATTTGATGAACGACTTGCAAAACCGAGGACCGCCAAGGAACAACCAAAGGATTCTTTACTAAGGATCGCGTTCTGCTTAACCCAAAGATCTCCGCTGGACAGCGCTCTTGCTTAAAGCCAAAGGATGGCCACTAAAATCTGTAAAGATTATGCTATTGCAATGCAAACAAAGAAACCATACCCATCTTTCAACTTCATTATGCCGCTTTGATGTTTTTCGCAATAAAACACAACGAAAATTAAACACTGAATTTTATTCAATTTATTAGAAATCAAAATTAAACCAACAGCTTTCTCTTTTAATAAAAAATATATTTCCTTGGCAAAATGGAATGTAAGTAAATTTCCATTGAATATACAAAAAACATTACAAGATTAAAAGCACTTCAAAATCCAAACTTGTATAAATATTTTATGTAATTATTTTCTTTATTCTATTAAATATACATCCAACCCCTCCACACAAGCAAGTGGCCACAAAAAGTCAGTTCTTCACAGGTTTAAATTCAGAGATATTCTTCTTCGAGACCAGTTGCTATACCAAGGTTAAATAGAC
>CM042166.1:26806495-26833995 GCA_023376005.1 Doryteuthis pealeii | reverse complement strand
ATAGGTGGTACGCTAACAGGTCGTACTACTCTGGGTCAAAATAATATCTCTTCCGTAATTGCTATTTACTAAGCTTTACTAAGACTTGCACACAAGCCCTTTGCTAAGGCTGGCACACAGGCCCTTTGCTAAGGCTGCACACAGGCTTTGCTAAGGGCACACAGGCCCTTTGCTAAGGCGGGCACAGGCCCTTTGCTAAGGCTGGGCCTTTGCTAAGGCTGGCACACAGGCCATTTGCTAAGGCTGGCACACAGGCCATTTGCTAAGACTGGCACACAGGCCCTTTGCTAAGACTGGCACATAGGCCACAGATTGTTTGTTTTTTATTGGTTGGTTGGATTTTACGGCATTTCAACCCTGGGATTATTTTATGCCAAAGACATTTTGTTTTATTCCTTCTTATATATCCAATCTTTTTAAAAACTCATTTTTTAAAACAAGTTTTTTAAAACTCACTTTCTGTTCTATTTAACTCATAGATGGGAACCTAACAGGTGCTACAACTCAGGACCAAAATAATACCTCTATTCTGTAATACCTCTATTCCTTAATTGTTATGTAATAAGCTCTGCTAAGACTAGTATACATGCCCTTTGCTAAGACTGGCACACAGGCCTCAGGTTGTTTATAGTTGGTTGGATCTTACGGCATGTCAATCCTGGGTTTATTTTATGCCGAAGACGTTTTTGTTTTATTCATTTTTGATTGGTTGGATTTTTTTGGCATGTCAAACGACGCTTATTTTATGTCGAAGACGTTTTCGTTTTATTCCTTCTTTGTTGGGCGGTTGTTTGGATTTTACGGCATGTCAACTCCAGGGTTATTTTATGCCAAAATATTTTTTGTTTCATTCAATTTTGATAAGTTGTTTGGTTGGATTTTACGGCATGTCAATCCACGGTTATCTTATGCCAAATATGTTTTTGTTTTATTCACTCTTGGATGGTTGGCTGGTCGGTTGGATTTTACGGCATGGTGACCCTCAGTTATTTTATGCCAAAGAAGTTTTAGTTTTACTTATTATTTGTACAACTATTCCAGGTCAGAGTAGACCTAGGAGTAATGATAATGAAGGAGTACTCCACATCCCCCAGAGCTCTAGAACAGAAATAAAACAAATGTGTTCTAAACTATTCTTATTCAGTCGATTATAATTAGCGAATTTCAAGTCAGTAATTCTAATAGAAAAAAAATAAGAAAGGCTAGTTGGTTGGTTGGTTTTTGCACCATATCAACATTTTGGTTAATCTATGTCGAAGTCGTGTTTGTTTTATTCATTATTATTGGCTATTCATTTTTAACTTATTTTTAAACATGTTTTTTAAATGGTGATTAGCACACCTACAAGAACGAGGGAAAATTTAACTGATAAATATATACATAGGTATATATGTTGATAGGGAGCTTACATCCGTTTCAAAGGAGAGCCTTGCATTTTAAGGGTAAATAGCAGCCGTCAGCTAATTTCTCTCCAGAGAAGGAAATGGACTCGTCGACCCGAATTCAAATCCCGGATGAAGCTACAGTTCACATAGCGCTAATACCCTTGGGAAAAGTATGAATCCAACTACACTCCCTTCAGCTATGGGTAAATAGTAGGACAGACTGGGCTCTTTAAACTTATTTAGGTAACCAGTCTAGGAGAAAGAAAATTCTGAATTGAAACATGTTAAATCCGTTCGGGTGGTCACTACTAGAATAGACTCAGTCCTAATTAGTGATCTATTTGTAAAAAAAAAAAAAAAAAAGAGCTCTACCAGGTGTTGGGAGCATGTGTGTGTGTGCACGTATGTTTACATGTGCGATATTATAAACTAGGTTATGAATTTGGATGAGTGTGTGTGTGAGTTTGTGTGTGTGTGTTTGAGCGTTTAGATAAATTTGGTCAAGAACAATGCGTGTGAATGTTTGCGCGTTAACATAAACTACCTTATGAAAAAGTTGTTAGCGCGCGTGTATGTGTGTGTGTGTGTATGTGTGTGTGTGTTAGTGTGTGTACGTGTGTGCATTAATATAAACTACGTTATGAAAGAAGTTCTTAGTGTGTGTGTGTGTTTGTGTGTGTGTGTGTGTGTATGTGTGCATTAATATAAACTACGTTATGAAAGAAATTGTTAGTGTGTGGGTGTGTGTGTGTGTGTGTGTGTGTGTGTGTATTATATAAAACTACGTTATGAAAGAAGTTGTTAGCGCGCGTGTATGTGTGTGTGTGTGTGGTGTGTGTGTGTGTGTGTGTGTGTGCATTAATATAAACTACGTTATGAAAGACGTTTTGTGTGCGTACGAGGATTTATGTGTATGTGCGTGAGTAGGTGTGTGCGTTTACTTAAGCTAGGTTATGAAAGAAGTCATATGTGTGTAAGTGTGCGTGTGTGTGTGTGTGTGTGTATGTGTGTGCTTTTGTGTGCTTGTGCCTTTACATAAACTTGGTTATGAAAGTGTTCATATGCATGAGTGCCGTGGTATACAGCTGTGTGCTTGTGTGTGTCGGTACGTTTACATACACTTGGTTATGAAAGATGTCATGTGTGCGCGTGTGTGTTTGTGTATTAATATAAACTTTACTATGGAACAAGTCGTGTGTTTGTTGATTGGTTGGTTTATTGAGTTTAACGGCATATCAACCCGTCTGGGGTTATGTCATGTCTAACATTTAGGAAGTAATATGTGTCGTGTATTTACATTTTATACATTTTATTAATTGGTTTTAACAACGTGTTAGCATTATTGGGGATTATATTGTATGGTATTGATTAAGTTCATGTCTATATTCTATGGTATAATTTTATTTCCCTCAAAAAGAGAGAATGTCCTCCATGTTGACATTTTCAAACAAATCTTTCATATTGTTTGCTTTAAAATAACGGTTTCTGGTGTGAGCAAGAAACCTGCATTCCATGAATTAGTGTTTAACAGGCAAAGGTGTTTGACATGTTTCACATTGTTGTTGTTGTTCTTATTTGAGTATATAAGAGTTCGTTAGTCTTGTGTGACCAATGCGTAATCGGGACACAATGACTTGTTCCTTCCTAGACTTTCTAAAGTGGGTTTCCAGCCTCCCAAAGTGGATTTGATTAGGAAGAGTTTAGTGTGGATGTTGTTATTCCGTGTGTTTGTGTGTGAGTGTATGTGTGTGTTTGTGGGTCTACGTATATTTGTATATGAAATGAGTACGTGCGTGTGTATGCGTGTAAGTAAGTGCATTAGTATAAGTTAGTTTACGAAGGAAGTTGGGTGTGCGTATGTATGTATGCGTTTACAGATACTTAGTTATGAAAGTCCAGTATGAATGTGTGTGTGTGTGTGCGTTCGTTTACATATACTTAGTTTTGAAAGCAAACCTGTGTGCGTATGTGTGTGTGTGCGCGCGTGCGTGTGTGTGTGTGTGTGTGTGCGTGATTGTACATAAGTATATACTAGTTTATGAATGTTGTGTGTCCCTGTGTGTGTGTGTGTGTAGCTGTGCGTTTGTGTATTTACATACTTAGTTATGAAAGACGTCATGTGTGCATGTTTGTGTGTGTGTGTTGTGTGTGTATGCCTGAGTGTGTTTCTGCATAAATATGAACTAGTTTATGAACGTTGTGTGTCCCTGTGTGTGTGTGATTATACGTTTACATATACTTAGTTATGAAAGACGTCATGTGTGTGTGTGTGTGTGTGTGTGTGTGTGTGCATATATATAAATTAGTTTATGAATGTTGTGTGTTCCTGTGTATTGTGTGTGTGGTGTGCGTCTGTACGTTACATATACTTACTTATAAAAGAGATCATATGTGCGCGCGTGTGTGTGTATGTGTGTGTGCGTGCGTGCGTGTGTGTGTGCGCGTGTGAGTGTGTGCATAATATTAGCTAGCTTATGTTGTGTGTCCCTGTGTGTGTGTGTGTGTGTGTTTGTGCATATATATATATGCATATATATATAGTTTATGAATGTTTGTGTGTCCCTGTGTCTGTGTGTGTGTGTGTGTTTGTGCATATATATAAATAGTTTATGAATGTTGTGTGTCCCTGTGTATGTGTGTGTAGTTGTGCGTCTGTACGTTTACATATACTTACTTATAAAAGAGATCATAGGTGCGCGCGTGTGTGTGTATGTGTGCGTGCGTGTGTGTGTGTGTGCGCGTGTGAGTGTGTGCATAAATATGAGCTAGCTTATGTTGTGTGTCCCTGTGTGTGTGCATGGGTGTGTGTGTGTGTGTGTTTGTGCATATATATAAATAGTTTATGAATGTTGTGTGTCCCTGTGTCTGTGTGTGTGTGTGGGTGTGTGTGTGTGTGTGTGCATATATAAAATAGTTTATGAATGTTGTGTGTCCCTGTGTGGGTGTGTAGGTGTGCCTTTGTACGTTTACATATACTTACTTATAAAAGAGATCATAGGTGCGCACGTGTGTGTATGTATGTGTGCGTGCGTGTGTGTGTGTGTGTGTGCGTGTGAGTGTGTTTGTGCATAAATATAAGCTCGCTTATGAATGTTGAGTGTCCCTGTGTGTGTGTGTGTGTGTGTGTAGGTGTGCGTTTATGCGTTTACATATACTTAGTTATGAAAGACGCCATGTGTGCGTATTTGTGTGTTTGTGTATATAACTGTGGGCGTGCGGATCTCTGTGTGTGTGTGTGTCTGTGTGTGTGTGCATAACTATAAACTCGATTATCTATGCAGTTGACGTTTATGAAATATACAATCACGTGGTTGGCTATAAAGTAGGTTATATATCAGACAATATTCGTCGTGAAGAATATGAAAAAAAAAACCTACCTGACAATAAACGTGATTACCGATCAGCCGAGTCTCGTGCTTTAGAATATAAAAAATATTTTATGATACAAACTTAATCATCGTTCGGACATTTCTATTGAAGTACAAAAAATAAACAAGAGTTAATAACTTTTGAAATAAGTTAATAGATTCAGTGTTGTTTAGCGATGTCGGTAAAGCATCTTATAATAAAGTTCACATGATTTGCAGTTCATATATGGCCGGTTTAGCTCAGTCGGTAGAGTGTTCGGCTGGGAACCTCAAGGTTTTTGGTTCGATACTGGCCCTCGCCAACTCAGCGTATGAGTAGGACGGGGATCTGTGCGGTAAAGTGAGGAGATTATGGTAGGTGTGGCGCTCCGTCTCAGACGCTAAAAATATCTCCTTGTCTAGGACTCGTGAAAAGGGGATAGACTCCCTCGCTGTATGGCTGATACCGACTCTAGGCCTCCCTGACGACTGCAGTTTTTGTCACCATTTTGAATAGCCTCAAAACAAACCATCATCGCAGTAACATCGTAGTAAGCGAAATCAAACGCCAGTCGCGCTATTTCTTCCACTTTCGGAGTGATACTCTTGTGAAATGTATGAAACCCCTCATCTAACCAGTTATTGGTTAATAATTACCATTCCTGTTCTTCTACAAAGATTACTTTGGCATTAAATAACCCACGAATGTTGATATGCCATTAAATAAATGAATCAAACCAAAACTCCACCCTGTCGGCTGGGGCGTTAGAATGCACCGACCGAAATGGGGCCACCTGTTGGCCGTGGGTGTCGACCCTTGATGCTTAAGGATAGAACCCAGGTGGCTGAGCAGTTCATGACTTGTAATACTTCACTTTGGCCCTATCTTGGGCTAGACGGGCGGTCAGAGAGGCCCCCTCCGATCAATCGGCTGGTTACGTCGAGCCCTAGCACCTATATGACTTTCCCAACCATATTACCCTTTTTATCAAATGGGTGCTAGAAGGCGGTGGCTGCGAGGGTCTACATGTCCTGGGAATGACGTTAAACTTTATCTGATGGTGAGGTTCCAGTTCTGGAGGTTTGGGGAATGTGGAGCACCCCATCATCACCATTGCTCCCTGGTCCACTCTGACCCGGAGTGGTAGTACCTGTTAGGATTCCATCTATGGGTTAAATAGAAAAACATGACTTGATAAACAAAAGTGTATCATGCATTAAGAATGAATTTATTTCATAACATTAAATGACCCAGTGAGGTTGATATGCCGTAAAACCAAACCAAACCAAACCAAAAACCAAAACTACAAAGCAAGATTAGGGAAGTCCCGTGGTGTAGTGATTAACGTTTAGCACTGTGACATCGTAATAAGCGAGTTCAAACACCAGTCCCGCTATTGAATTGCAGTTAAGAATTGCCTAGAGGCTTTCATCAACTTAGAGTGGATTGTGTCTGGTGTAAATTATAAAGGAAAATAACAGCTTTCTTACCGGAAAACATATGACATGCAGTGGCTGCATATTCTTTAAAGAAAGCTAAAATAACCTGACTGTAATTTTTAACCTTTAACCTTGTCTCTCAAACATAAGACCAAACATTGAAGAAATTGCAAGGTCTCATCAAGCTCATGTTTCTCATTAACACAGGAATGAATAAACTTCATAGAGCTATGTTAAGTTTGCTTTTGTGAAATGTGTTATATTTTTAATATATTTGACAGTTAACTTAATAACATATTAGTCTTATTTTGTATACAGTGCACGATCAAGTATCTGTAGTACTGTAAGTGCGCCCAGACTGTATAAAGTTTGAGAACTACTGCTCTAGATGCTTCGTTAGGGTCCAAGTGTTGCAGCCGTATTATAACACCGATACAACTACGGCCTGAAAGAACTGTCGACTTAACTTGTCAATAAGAACGAATTTCCATATGGCTGACAATCTGTTTATAGCAGACCATGCCTTCCCTATGCGTCCATTAACATCACTTTCTGTAGATGAGATATTACTACCTAGGTATGTGAATTGTTTCACCGGGTTTAGGCGTTTACCATAAAGTGTGGAGATGTATCCTTTATTTTAAAACACATGAACTCGGGGTTTCGGAGTTCACGTATAGGCCGATGTTCTGTGCTGCATTTTCCATACTGTCTAATAAGGATTCGGCTTGTGTTGGTATATTTGCAAGAAGTGCCAGATCATCTGTATAGTCTGCATCCATAATAGTCTGCGCTGGATATTGCCTGCTTCTTTTCTTTTTAGTGTGAGGCCTTTTTCTTTGATTGGATCTAATCATGTTCGAAGTACGTAATCAAGGCATATTATGAATACTAGCAACAGAAAACACCCTCCGGGCGTCGTAAAAATTAATTTAAGAAAGACATTGCCTGAGAAGGTGGGAGTTAAAAATTCAATGTCAGAGGGTTTGTATCATAAGTAAGCAAAATCCTCATATCTATTAAAGAAGTAAAAAAAACAAAAAAACAATTTGAAATGAAAACTGAGTCCCGTCCATCTCAAATAAAATGTTGCGTGCATGTAATAATCAAACAATTATTTTGAATATTTTCCCCATCAATTTTACACAAAATCGTAGGTATTTATTTATTTGTAAACTTTTTAGTTAACTTCTTGTTACTGTAAAAAAAAAGCACGGGAGTAAAAAGCAATTTTTAAAATTGCTTACTCAAATTTTGGGTGTATATAGCATAAGAATATTGTGACGTGAACTACGTTGTAGAGCTATGACATAGTTTTTGTTACAGACAGAAATACAGAGATATATGGTGATAGCGTTTCACCTTGTAGGACTCCAACGAAAATGTCAAAGAAATCTGTGTCGCTATCACGTACCGTTGATTTGGTGTTTATATAGGGCATCATTATGGCGGTAACTGTTTCTTTGAGGATGCTGTATATTAGGAGAAATTTCTCTATTTTCCCTCTGTGTATGGAATCAAATACCTTGGAGAAATCTACAAATTGTAGGGTTTTAAATTGTAGGGTTTTATCAAAACCCTTCTATAATGCTGGACATTTTTTAAGTGGAACTTCAATGCTATTTCTATGTATATTTTGATTTTTAAATGTCTTTGAATATATATCAAATTTTCATAATTTTTGCACAAAAAAGCAAGAACTGGTGAGATTTAAATACACTTTGTCGATTCATTTGGACCATATGACCTTTAGGCACCCCTTTTTGATCTCGATTAAGAAAGGACATGTTTTTTATTTACACCGTCAATATCCGGTTGTTTTAACAGATGATTTGTTTTTTTTTTAATTATAAAACTAACCTCGAACAAACAACTGGATATTGATGGTGTAAATGAAAAATATGTCCTTTCTTAATAGAGATCAAAAAGGGGTGCCTAAAAGTAATATGATCCATTTATTTTCGTAGTTTCATCCAGATATACATACATACACACACAAACTGCCCTGTATGTATAGATGTACAGATAGATATATATGGAAAGCCCCAACCCCTTTTATCATATGGGTTCTAGAAGGCGGTGGCTGCGGGTCTACATGTCCTGGGAATGACGTTAAACCCCTTCTGATGGTGAGGTTCCAGTTTTGGAGGTTTGGGGAATGTGGAGCACCCCTTCATCACCATTGCTCCCTGGTCCACTCAGACCCGGAGTGGTAGTACCTGTTAGCGTCCCATCTATGGGTTAAATAGAAAAATGTATTTATAAAAAAATTGTATTATCCATTAGGATTTGATTTATTTCAAAACTTTATCGGCATTAAATGACCCACTGAGGTTGATATGCCGTAAAATAAAACAAACCAAAACCAAACAGATAGATATAGATTATTTATTAAAACATGAAAAGCTTAAAAAAAAAGAAGAAATTTCAGAGTCAGGATCTTAAAAGTTGTGGATCCATTTCTGTGGAATCCTTTTTGGTTATTTCTTGGGATTTTCTCTATTTCGTGTCTGATGCGATTAAGGAGAAGTTCCTCATATATCTTAGCAGCTATACCAGTAAGGGTTATCCCCCTGTAGTTCTTAGTGATTCAAAAATCCTAGATATTTGGGGGATTTTTTAAATATTAGTTTTTATTCATGTGAAACAAGATTTTAGACAATAAAAAATCATGTTTATTTGCAAAAGATTTCTCTTCCAAAATGAATTTTCCTGATATTTCTATATCAATAAATAGAAGAAGTTAAATCTTATTATTCTTGACTTTTTTTATCTTTCATATTTTCTTTTTATTTCATTTAAGTTTTTTTATGTATATTGATCACAACTCACTCAGGTTGGTGTTTCAACGACAGACAGAAAAATAAAACACCAGAAACGGTGATAAAAATAAAAGAAACTAAAACAATAACTGATTTTGCTATATATATATATATATATATATATATATCTTATAATGGAGATTGTGTGTTTTTCTGTCTGTAACCGAAACTATATTACTATTCAAGTCACAATTCCCTTAGTTATTTACATCACGTTCTCCATGATTTTATTTTATCTAAACCTCAATTATTAATAAATTGTTTTACATCATTAAGACTGTTCACCATTTCTACCTACTAATAACATGCAATTGTATTTATATATACAACAAAATAGCGGTTTACAGTGTGAATGGGAAGGCTAATTTGCATATTGATATTAAAAATATGATTTTGATAAATATATGCTTAGTATTATTGATTTCTAATTGTTTGGTTTTATATTAATGAATATGAGCAAAAATCTCGGGGATAAATCTTTAAAAAAATCTATTAACAAGAAGAAATAATTGTAATATTATTCTTTACTTCCTATTTTAACTAAATAGTTAAATTAGGAAAATTTACCAATGAAAGACGGGAGTAAGGGAAAATGATGGAAGAGTTAGTTTCAAAGTTGTTCTATTTTTCAATCATACCCCCTCTGTTCCAAATATTTTTATCTGCATTCTTATTCAGTTTCATTAGCCTTTCTAATTTAACATGATATTTTATTATATTAAAACTTAAATACTTGCACCAGGAGGGTGCATATATTTGCTAGTATATATAATATACCAAGCGTGTTGGTAGATCCTTGCGGAGAGAAAAAAACCAGCAGAAAGTTTGATTGGAAAAATATACTACCGAACATCAACCAGGAAGAAAAAAATTTTGAAAAAAAGAACCAAGATATTCGTACCAACAAAAAATAATCTATTGGTACAGTATTTGGCCAAAAGAAAAAACAATTTATATGTATATATATGTATATAAGATATATATATATATTCATATAACCGCTAGGAGAAAGCTAATATGTAAAAGTGCTCGATACCTAAGTAGAGCCAAATAATATATATATATATATATATATATATATATATATATATAAGTAAATAAGTAAAGACCTACTGATTGCCTCAAGTCGTTATCTGCCAGACAGCCAAGGAGTCTATCCCCTTTTCACTAGCGCTAGACCGAGGAGTCTGTTTTGCATTTGAGGTTAAGCGTCACACCTACCATCACCTCCACACTAAACCGACCCAGCCCTTCTTAGTAAACATATAAGAAGTTGTAATAATTGAATTATTATACTGTTGTATATTCACAGGGCCTGCTAATTCGCGTCCCCCTCGGAACCACGATACTGGCCCTCGTTACCTCAGCATATGAGTAGGACAGCTTTTGTGTGGTAAAGAAGGGAGCTGTTGGTATGTCTAGCACTCCATATTAGATACAATGACAATCGTTCTGGTGTAGCACTACTGCATCGCTGCTCGGTTGATACCACTTCGCCTACTTTACTTAATTTATTTTTAGAGAAGTGATGTTACAAAATTGGTGGGAGCCAACGAATTATGTATGGATGTGTAGTTAGATTTTGTACTGAAGCTATCTGAATATTCAAAATTGGAGGGGGGTTACATTATTTACAAATAATGACCTTTACTTGACTCGTCCCCGACTTACGTCAATGGTAAGACATGATAACTGTTATTTGTCAGATTGTGGTCCTTTGCTCCCAAGATGCCAACTTTTTACGCGGTAGAAAACCCTTTGGGGCTGTGGATTTTTAATAAAGTATATGAAAAACATTTAAATCTTGATTAGTTTAATGTTTTAAGTCTTATTTCCCATTATATATACGTTTTTAAAACCTTCCGTAAAATAAGCAAAAATTTGTTAGACGCTGTATTTTTACGGTTTTTGAGGAAAATCGAGGATATTCCGTCGCTCAAAAGGTTGACGTGATATAGAAAAACTGTCGCCACTCAGTGGTCAAGAAATAATCCAAAGCAAACGCCAGATCCAATCCAACAAAAATTGTGTTCCACAGTGCTATTAACCAAGAAGTAAGTACAGTCGGTATCAGCGAGGGAGTCGATCTCCTTTTCACTAGCGTTAAACCAAGGAGATTATTTTAGCGTTTGAGGTGGGGCGTTGCACCTACCATCAGCTACTCACTTTACTGCACAGATTCCTGTGCAACTCATACGCTGAGTTAGCGAGGGCCGGTATCAAACCCAGAACCTTGTGATTCCTAGCCGAACGTTCAACTGACTGAGCAAACCGATGGCAACAACGAAGAAAGAACAACAACAAAAAGACAAGCAAGCGCCCATCTCCTCATCTCTTCATTTCTCTACTCTCTATCCTCAGTACTATATCTGATAGTAGTAGAGGTATATAACTGTAAAAGTCATTATGTTGTGTCAGCCAGACAGCGAGGGAGTCTTTCCCCTTTTCACTAGCGCTAGACCAAGGAGATTGTTTTTCGATATCTGAGGCGGATCGCCCCACCTACCGCCAGCTCCTGTAATTCTTTAATGTTTCGGTTTTTATATAAGTCTGTTACGGGTCAATATATTATCCCCAACCGAGTGAAATGTGTGTGTCATAACAATATGTCGTGTAAAAATAGTTGACGGCCATAAACTTAGTTAATTTTGTCACTTTTGGCCGGAGAGAGTCAATCAATTTGATTTTCACACTCATTTCTATAAGAGTGAAGTTGAAGATGAATTAATTTTGAGCCGCGGGCGTTTGAGACATTAGAGGAAGTGGTTGGATGAGGCAGAGATGATTCGGAGGAGACAAACAAGGAAAGAAGTGGAAGATGAGAGGCAGATAGATAGATAGATAGATAGAGAGAGAGAGAGGGGAGGGAGAGAGGGAGTGAAGGAGAGAGAGAGAGAGATTAGAGGAGTGAATGGATGAGGCAGAGATGATTCGGAGGAGACAAACAAGGAAAGAAGTGGAAGATGAGAGGATAGATAGATAGATAGATAGAGAGAGAGAGAGAGAGAGAGAGAGAGAGAGAGAGAGGGGGGAGAGGGAGAGAGGGAGTGAAGGAGAGAGAGAGAGAGAGAGATTAGAGGGAGTGAATGGATGAGGCAGAGATGATTCGGAGGAGACAAACAAGGAAAGATAAGAAAGATGAGACGTAGATATATATATATATATATATATATATATATATATATATATATAGAGAGAGAGAGAGAGAGATTGGAGGAAGTAGTTCGAAGAGGCAATGACGATTCGATGAAGACAAACAAGGAAAGAAAAGTAGATAGATAGATAGATAGATAGATAAAGAGAGAGAGAGAGAGAGAGAGAGAAAAGAGAGAAAGAGAAAGAGAAAGAGACAGAGACAGAGAGAGGGGGGAGAGAGAAGCAGTTGAAAGAACCAAAGACTTCAAAGAAGACAAACAAGGAAAGAAGAAGAAGAAGAAGAAGAAGAAGAAGAAGAAGAAGAAGAAGAAGAATAGAGGGTTAGAGGAATAGTAGAAATAGCCTATTCGAAGAATGTAAACAAGAACGAAAAGAAAGATGAGAGAGAGAGAGAGAGAGAGAGAGAGAGAGAGAGAGAGAGAGAGAGAGAGGGAGGGGGTGACAGACAGACAGATAGACACTGGGAGAGAAGGACAGAATGAGAGACAGAGGAAGTAATTGAAAGAGCCAAAGACTATTCGAAGATGACAAAGAGAGGAGAGAGAGAGAGAGAGAGAGAGAGAGAGAGAGAGAGAGAGAGAGAGAGAGAGAGAGGAGAGAGTGTGTGTGTGTATCTATGAGAAAAAGAGAAAGAGAATGAGAGATAGTGAGGGACGACAGAGAGACGAGAGAGAGAGAGAGAGTGTGTGTGTGCGTGGGTGTATGTACGAGAGAGAGAAAAAGAGAAAGTGAATGAGGAGACGTCAGAGAGAGGAGAGAGAGAGAGAGAGAGAGAGAGAGAGAGAGAGAGAGAGAAAGTGATGTAGATCTATAGATAGATAGATAGACTGAGATGTAGAATCGGGGGGAGTGATCTCATGATTATTTCCAAGTGTTTTGACAAAGTGACGACTCGACTTCCATTAATATCGCTCGAAGCGTATCAGTCTATTGACCTACATATAAAAGTTTATTGGTATTTCCTCATCTATCAAAATATAGCAGCTTCACTTTATTTGGCATCCGCCCAAAAAGAGAAAAGGAACGGAAGTAGGACGAATGTAAAGCGCCATTTTTTTTTCAAATGGGGAGGGCGGGAGTTTTAAAGTGTGTTGATATTTTCCAACCAATAAAAAATAATTGCACGGGATGTGAAGAAGTTACTCGCGTCTTCTTTATAAATGCAGTTAGCTGGTCGGTTGGTTGTTTGGATTTTTACGGCATGTCAAGCCTAATTGGGTTATTTTATGCCAAATACAAAGGGCCAGGTTAGCTCAGTCGGTAGAGCGTTCGGCTAGAAACCACAAGGTTCTTAGTTCGATACCGGTCCTCGCCAACTCAGCGTATGAATAGCACAGCGATCTGTGCGGTAAAGTGAGGAGCTGATGATAGGTGATGCGCTCCACCTCATACGTAAAACACAATCTCCTTGGTCTAGCGCTACTGAAAAGGAGATAGACTCCCTCACTGATTGGCTGATAACGACTTTGTGCCACCCCGACGACTTTACTTTTTTTAATGCCAAATATGTTTTGTTTTATTCATTCTCGTAGGGTATTTAATATTTTTTCAAACTAAATTTAAAAAAATCAGTCATTTCTTAAATCTATTTAGCCCATAGATATATTGGTTGGTTAAACCGCCGCTCGGGATAGGGATCCCGGTGCATCGGCCCTGGACCTTACAAGCTAACATCGTTGATCCCAGGCGGCCATCCCCAGGCATCACCTTCCCTTCATTTAAAGGAACAGGACTGGGTTTATTTCCCAGTGCCTGAGGCAACCCTTGAGGAGGAATGCCGATAGGATCAACGCGTTTGTTGCACCTGCCACCCATGAGTCACGGCTTGTGGGTGTTCCCACATTAAGGGGACCTTTTATCTAACCCGTACACGTTGTGTACGTGGTAAATATCTAGCTGCATTTATGGTCAAATCTTGTTGGGTTATTTTATAACGAAGACATTTTGTTTTATTCATTATTGATGGGTATCAATTTTTTAATGCCATTTTAAAACACATTTCTGATGCTCATTTTTTATCAAATCAATACTTGGGCCGCTAACAGGTACTACCTCTCCAGATCAGGGTGAATCTGGTTGTAATGGTGATAAAGGGGTACTATACATTCCCCAGAGTTCCAATTCTAGAACTTCAACACTAAATGCAGTTCAACGTCAGACACTAATGAAACTAAATAAGAATGCAGATAAAAGGATTTGAAACAGAGTGAGTATAATTGAGAAATAGAACAACTTTAAAACTGACTCTTTCATCATTTTCCATCACTCCCGTCTTTCATTGCTAAATTTTCCTAATTTAACTATTTAGTTAAGTTTGGAAGTAGAGAATACAATTATACAGTTATTTCTTCTTGTTAATGTTTTTTTTTAAAGATTTATATCTGAGATTTCGTTCATATTTATTAAAATAAAACCAAATAATAAGAAATCAATAATACAAAGCACATGTTTATTAAAATCACATTTTTAATATCAATATACAAAATAGCATTTCTGTTTATACTGTAAACTGCTATTTTGTCGTATATATAAATATAATTGCATGTTATTAGTACGTAGATAAGGCCAACAGTATTAATAATTTAAAACAATTCTATTAATAATTGAGATTTAAAAATAAAATCATGGAGGATGTGACGCAAATAACGAAGGGAATTGTGACTTGGGTACTGATATAGTATCGGTTACAGACACACAGTCGCACAATCTCCATTATAATAGGATAACAACAAAATGAATTGTTCTAATATTTTAGACACATTTTACATCTTAGACTTTAACATAACAAGTAAACAATCAAATAAGAAATGTAAGAAATAATTTATGTATTGTGAATGGTAGGCATTTTATGTATGTCATCAGAATCCAGTAATATGGGTAATATTTCAAATGGTTTGATCACTGGGTAATTTCATGTCAAATCATCCAGAAAAAAATAAAATGGTCACCCCGCCCCCACTTCAATCTTTCAATACTATTAAAAAAGTCTTAATGTCAACCGATTTTAAGTTATTAAGGATTCTTATTTTTTCGTAGCATGATCAATATCACGATGTGGCACTGCATCTAAGACATTTTTCTATTATTATTTCAAATATATTGAACATTATTTGTACCAAAAACATAGTTTAGGTTTTACTCAGAACTGGAGATACAACATCAGTAAAATTTTTGCAAATCATAAATCATTAATAACTTAAAATTGCTTAACTCCAAGACTGATGTGAAAGCATTTTTGGGTTCCTTCGGCCAAAATGCTTTTATAAACCAATTTTTTAGGAGTTGGGAAGCTCTAGAACTAATTTTACAGACAAACATACATGTCAAAAAGTCACCATTTTTCGCTACCTCCTCAATTTTGGAGAGCTAAAAATCAACACAACTTTACCAATTTTTGGAATTGGAATCTGAAATTTTGGGGGATTTCTAACTTTAAAATAATCCACACTTGAGCAAAATTTCAGAAAAATTTAAGATGGTAAGTGACATAGCCTGGATGATTTGGCATGTAATTACTCAACTGACAATCAAAATTATATGGATTAAAAGTTACCTCCTTTGCTAGCCTTGACAGAAGCTAATAACAATCATGTTCATCTATTTTATTGTTCTTCTCTGCTCCCATAGAATCCTTGACATTCTGAAGGTCAACTCTATCAAGAGAATCTCTTGAACAAAGACTAAGGTTAGTAGATTTCATTATCGGATTGAAATTACATCGATGTGTTAACCAAATCTGGGCTTTGAAATTTTGTGAGGAAATTAATCCGACAATATGAGAAGAAAATATTTTAAAAATATAACAAACACAGGATGTTATGATCAGGAAAAAATTTTTAGTGTCAATACTTAAGCATTTCGGTATATTGTACCATCTTCAGGACACTGTTAAGTAATGTTTATGTGAGGGAAAAAATGAAAGATGTTAAGTGTATAGTGATTGTGTGAATATGATGCGTTAATTTTTATATGCGCGCTTGTTTACAATATACCGAAATGCTTAAGTATTGACACTAAAAATTGTTTCCTGATCATATATTCAAAAAATATTTTCTTCTCATATATATATATATATATAATATATATATATATATATATGTGTGTGTGTGTGTGTGTGTGTGTGTGCGTGTATATATATGTGTGTATGCGTGTATACATATATGCGTATGTGTGTGTATATATATATGTGTGCATGTATGAACATAATGAGTCAGAGAATATCTACCTAGGTTTCTTCTAACAGATCAACAGTATGATTCTGCCTCTAAGTCAACCTGAATCACCAGTTATATTATGCCGAAGACAGGTTGTTTTATTCATTCTTGATGGATATTTAATTTCTTAAAATTTAAACTATTTTTTAACACAATTTTTTAAATTCACTTTTTTATTTAAGACATAGATGGTATCGTAACAGGTACTACCGCTCCGGGTCAGGCTAGATTTGTGAGTAATGGCAATAAAATGGTGCTACATCCCCCAGAATTCGAGAATTGGAAGCTCACCGCTGGATGCAGTTTAACATCATACCTAAGACACCAAACCCAAAACAAAGCTCTATTTGAGTCATAAAGGGACCGTAACATTTACAGCCCCATCCTGGGGCAGATTGAACATGGGAATAACGGCAATGAAGCGGTGCTCCAGATTCCTCAGATCTCAAGAATTGGAACCTCTATATTAGATCCAGTTTAACGTCAATAACTAGGACACACTATTTGACCCATAAATGGAACCCAAAGAGATACAACCACTCCGGGGCAGGGTGGACCTGAGAATAAGGACAGTGAAGGGGTATTCAGACTCACCAGTAATATTATGTTGAAGACGTTTTGTTTTATTTATTTTTTATGGATATTCAGTTTTAACAGATTTTAAGTAACAATTTTATAAAACACACTGTTTCTATTTAACACATAGGTGGTACCCTAACAGATACTACCATTTTGTGTCAGAGCAGAGCTGGGAGAAAGACCAATGAAGAGATACCCCACATTCCCTGATATATACATTATATATATATATATATATATAATATATATATATATATATATATATATATATATATATATATATTTGCTTGAAGCAATTATAATGCACGTATCGCATAAAATTCGATAATTATAGAAAATAATCTTGACAAGTCAATCCCGGCAAAGGATGGTTCGCTATGCAGAACACCGTACAGACTGTTTCGACTTTTTAAGTCTCTCGGCGAAACAGTCTGTACGGTGTTCTGCATAGCGAACCATCCTTTGCCGGGATTGACTTGTCAAGATTATTTTCTATAATTATCGAATTTTATGCGATACGTGCATTATAATTGCCTTCAAGCAAAATATAAATAATAATTTATTCAACAATGCTTCTATGCCCATTTCACTCATATAGGGAGCCTAACATATATGAACACTTAGATGAAATACAAAAGAACACCTAGGACTCTAACTCAAAACTAAAACTATTTATCCCATAGATGGGAACCTAAAAGATACTAAACGGTGGACCAGTCAATAATAGCAATGATTAAAGAAATGATATGACCTTACACAGTTACCGCCCCTTAACCATCGCCTGATGAATGATCTTACGTGATTGGTTAAAGGCCATTGTCGGCGACTAATTAAAACACATAAAACATATATAATTAGGCTTAGCTTAGCCGCCAAATTTCGAAGATTGAAGGAATCAATCTTCCTCTTTCGCTGCTATGGCCGTCACTATCGGACGTGTTTTTGAAGCCAGCTACAACAATGGCCGGTGACAACGTTAACATCAAACTAAACTGAAGCTAAGCTAGAGATGGTCACCTCTTCTATACAAGTGACAAGATAAGTTACGCAAGCACATTATTTTGCAATCTACACTTTGCATAACTACACTTTTGCATGCTGATAACACATTTGTATATCACACGTTACATATTTGTAAATCACACGTTACCCATTTGTATATTTCGTGTATCCTGTTTTCCTTACCAGTTGTCTTTATCATTATCTTGTCAACGTATTTGCCATAGCTTATAAAAAATTAAGTGGGTTGGTTGATGGATTTTAATAGCATATCAACCCGTCTAGGCTTATTTCATTTTGTATATCACACGTTACATATTTGTATATAGCAAGTTGATGTTTTGTTGTTGAATATACTGTTTTGTCTAAAAGGCCTGTGTCCTATTTTTCTTACCTGTTGACTTTATCATTATCTTGTCAATGAATTTGCCATAATGAAGGGGTACTACACACTCATCAGGGCTCCAGAATTGGAACCTCACCACCGGATCTAGCTTAGCACCATAGCCAAAGATGGACTTGAGAAAGGAAGGTGTTTTGAGGAAAACATATTTCTATTAATAGATGTGTTTGAATCTTCACTAAGGCGTTAGAAACAAAGACAATGATCTTGAAATTGGCCTTTTGTTTATTTTGTCTTATTTATTTGGATTGTTTTTGCGATTCTGAATTAGTTTTATCAGATATCATGTTTGGAACTGAATAGCATTAATGTTTAGGGCCTTTTTTTTCAGGTTCTTTTCTTTTCTGATTGAAGGCAGTGCGAAGATATAATGACAAGATCAGGAAAATATACAGAGTAATGGATAAATGCACATATGTAACAAATGGATACCACACACACACACACACACACACACACACACAGAGAGAGAGAGAGAGAGAGAGAGAGAGAGAGAGAGAGAGAGAGAGAGAGAGAGAAAAACACACGCGCACGCACAAATACTCACACACACACCAACAGATATATATGAATATATACAATTAAACACACACTGATATTATAAATTTGTTAAATTCATAAAATGAAGATCTCTCTCTCTCTCTCTCTCTCTCTCTCTCTCTCTCTATATATATATATATATATATATATATATATATATATATATATATGCTTAATTGGAGTCGTACCTAATTTTGAAAATTAATTAATTAATAATGAATTAGGCGGGAATTTCGGCCGTAAATGTACATACAGAGATTGATTTTTCTCGATTTGTTTAGCCATACATTTAATAGGTATTCCCGCCTAATTCATTATTAATTAATTAATTTTCAAAATTAGGTACGACTCCAATTAAGCACTTATTCTCCCAAAAATTATCGGCAAAAAAGACATTCCAAACAAACCGTGTTTACATATATATATATATATATATATATGTTTTTTTCCGTAGTTAGGGTCTTTCCATGTGTGGTTTAACCAAGCTGATGCAGGTAGACCATAAGGAGAGCTCAATGTGCCTCATACCAGTGAGTAAAAGGACAGAGCAAGAAATTTAGTAAATGAAGAAAAACTCTAAACTTGCTTCATTACAATAATTAAATACGGTTGAAATAAATTATTGTAATGAAGCAAGTTTAGAGTTTTTCTTCATTTACTATATATATATATATATATATATATATATATATATATATATATATATATATATACTAGTTGGATGTAAGCTTTTCCAAAGAATATTAGTGCTGCGAGAAATGCAAACAGCTTCGTCTCTCTGTCTCTCTTTATATTTATTTATTTATTTATTTATAATTAATAATACAATTTAAAAGTCGGTCCTACCATTGGTTTCTGAATACCACTTTTTCGGTGTTATTCGTCATCAGAGGCGTTGACTTTTGAAAAAATGCCCATAATAATATTTTAACCTATATATATATATATATATATATATATATATATATATACATATATATATATATATATATATATATATATATATATATATATTATATATATATATATATATATATATATATATATATATATATATAATATATATATATATATATATAGAGAGACATTATATATATTATATATATATATAGAGAGACACAGAGACAGAGAGAAGAAGATGTTTGCATTTCTCGCAGCACTGTCGTACCCGGCTAGTTGTCGCATATTTCTGACCTATTGCTGTCTTGGTTTCTTGGGCATGGTTGTCCTATTGTTCGTCGGAAATTAAGTCGCGTACCTTTGATCTTATCAGCTACTCTCGCGCGTCGGGCTGGTTAGTGAAACTACTGTTCATCAAAAGTCATCTGCTACGCGTCGTGGGTAGAATCCCACTCTCGTGGTGGGTGAAAGGCCGACTGCTACATGCTGAGAATAAAGTTCATCACACGCGCCGTGGTGGTGGGTGACATTTCTACTGCTGGGTCGAGTCTCTACTGTTTACATGCACGAGTGATCTGTATAGTTCCTCGTACCCACGTGGTTAAGAGTAGTCTGACTTAGTAATTTGTATTTCGTTTATTATATATGACTTCAGGCTCCGATTTGGTGTTTTTCTTTTTGACAGTAATGATTTACGACCCTCCTGGAAATTCAACACACGGTCATATTTGTATGCACCCCACATGACTTTAGTTATCCAATCCGATTCAAGAGATTGTTTAATTATTATGTAGAATCTTGTTTGTCCAAAATTTTAGAAGTTTAAAATTTGGATAGGAGTTATGGTGGCCGCCTCTTTTACATTTTCTTTTTATTGGTTGCAAAATATAGGAGTTTATCCTATAAACATAATGAAAAGAAGGAAAGAAAAATGAGTTAGAATATGATTAAATTAGATTATTATAAGATAACTCATAAGTAAACACATCAAACATTGGGACCATATTACCTTTAGGCACCCCTTTTTGATCTCGATTAAGAAAGGACATGTTTTTCATTTACACCGTCAATATCCGGTTGTTTGTTAGAGGTTAGAGTTAGGGGTTAGGGTTAGGGGTTAGTTTTATAATTAAAAAAAACTAAAAATCGTCTGTTAAACAACCGAATATTGACGGTGTAAATGAAAAACATGTCCTTTCTTAATCGAGATCAAAAAGGGGTGCCTATGTTGTATATTGAAGATATTTAAAAGAAGGTGAAACGGAAATAGGGTCTTCCGGTTGGATCGAGACAGGGAGAAGACGAAAAGAGTAACAAAGGACTTTTTCCGGGTAAAGCGAACAAACAAGGATGGGTAACAATAAGTTCGGAAATAGATTTGTCTGCTGATAATGATAACAAACGAAAACGCGTAGGCGTTTGATATATATAAAGGAAAGTCAGGGATTCCAGGTCAGTTAGTGAGTCAGACAGCGAACAGAGCACAAGAAAAAAAGTAAAAACTCCTAATATACCCATGTGTTGTGGTTTCTTAAGTCTGGCTACTACATACCCACTACGTATCCAGGTACACGAAGTAGGGCCGTTTATTTGAAGCCGCTATATAACATATAGAATTTGACGCAGTACGTAACACCTAAAGGTCATATGGTCCCAATGTTTGATATGTTTACTTTGAGCTATTTTATAATAATATAGATTTAAATCTCTTTCTCACAGAAAGGGGTGCCTAAAGGTCATATGGTCCAAACAGTGTAATAATTAAATTATCATACTGATGTATATCCACGGGTCCTGATAGTTTCGTATAATACTCAGACAACGTCAGGTAACCCCTCCAGTTCATAATAATTGAAATAGTCATTTTTCAAATAATCAGAATATTTCATTATCTTTTTCATATTGATATTCTAATCGTTGCGACTAAATCTTTCATATTCTCTGCGTTCTGAGAATCGTTTTCCAGACAGCACCTGTCAATAACGATTGACCTCACCAAAGTCACAATGCCAGTTGACAAAAAACAACACACAGTTAATTGAATTATTTTGTCAATTTAGTTTGTAAAAACAGTCAGAGTATATCAAATTTTAACACGAGTATATTTGAGTGGGTTACACGAGGATCATTTAGTATATAATGGCAATCGTTTCTAAAAAAAGCAAAATATTATCTATTCCAGAATCTTTTACTCATATATATATATATATATATATATATATATATATATATATATATATATATAATATATATATATATATATACGATTCTAGAATAAATGTATATTATTATATATATATATATATATATATATATTATATATATATATATATATATATATATATATATATTCTAAATGTTATTTATTCCAGAATCTTGTATATATACCCTCGTAAACAAAATAAATGGGCCAAGCAAGTATTATACATTTTATTGTACAAAAAAGCTAAATTAACAAAACAACATTAAACAAAAAAAACAAAAACGAGTCTTATATACACAGAACAAGACATTTACTTTAATAAATGCTTAGTGTGTAATCGCTTTCCCCTTTGATTTCTTTAAAAGATTAATCCTTTTAACCATGATCTCAACCAACTTGGAACACTGTGAAGAGGGGATGCTATTCCATTCATTTTGCAGAGCTTCGCACAGTTTTTCTTTGTTCGAAAAAAGTTCTTCCAGCCAATGTAGAGATATTATGGCCAAAATATTCTCGATTGGGTTTAAATCGGGGCTTTGGCCAGGCCAAACATCACATCAATTGAATTATCGGCAAGCCATTTCTTAGTGACTTTAGCGGTGTGTGCAGGTGCATTATCTTGTTGAAAAATAATGTTATGGGATACTCCCAGCTTCTGGATACTTGAAAACAGTCCTGTTTCTAATATTCGAATATATTCCTTTGCATTGATTGACGACTCACATCTAAGTTCCCCAACTCCTGCAGCATTAAAAGTTCCCCATACCATTATCCCTCCATTCCCGTGTTTCACTGTCGTTTTTATGCAACTTGGCGATAATCTTTCTCCGGAACTTCGAATGCAGCGTTTGGGAGCATCACTAAAAAGACAAAATCTTGATTCATCGGACCAGAAAACATTCCTAAACATTCTGTATCTTTCTTGCCATAACACGGAGACAAATGTCTTTCTATCATTGATGTTCTTCTTAGATAATAATGGCTTCTTTGCGCACCTTATTGAAGAAAATCCCATTTCCTTCAATTGTCTAGATATTGTCATTCTAGAAATGGAATTTCCATCCGCTGTTTTGAGTTGTTTGCTTTGGTCAACTTAAGTTTTCTTTCGGTCCTTTAGAACAGTCATTTTAAGCCTGTGGTCGTCCTTCACAGTGGATGCTCTAGGGCGACCGGATCCAGATTTCCTTTTTACTGAACGAACCTGTGATTTCGAACCTTTGACCAATTCGTTCACAGCAGAGAGAGAGAGAAGAGAGTCACATTTTCTTTTTTTCGAAATATCGAAAATCTGCTTGTAAGTCATATTAGACTGCCTTAATCCTGCAATTCGGTTTTTCATATACTCGCCCAGATGCGGTCTTACCTTCTTAGGACTCATTTTTACCAATAAATTATTATATACTATTATATTAATGATCTGAAAAATGGGAATTTGCAGTTAAATTTCAGTAAATTCCTGAATAAATATTATTTTTTTAATATATTTTAAATAGATTGAGTGACAAAGCAAAAGACACTCACAGACTTTTTATTCTTTATGATAAATTTATTTTTCCTCAAATTAACAAACTCCCTGATGAAGATCTATTGAAATACATCGAAACACTGCATCGATAGCGAAATAAACATCATTCGTTTTATGAACTTGTGTTTTTTTCAATTTACACTATATTACATACTGTCGGATTCATTCAACTTTCTCTATATATATATATATATATATATATATATATATATATATATATATATATATAATATATTGAAATTAATTAGTTAATAATTAATGAATTTAGGCGGGCATATATGTTCAAATGTGAGGCTAAATGAATCTAGAAAATGTCAATCCCTGAATGTACATTTCGACTTATTAGTTCTCATCAGCAAGGTTATAGGCATGGGAGACTGCTCCGTGTGTGACTCGAAACCTCGACTGTCAAGCTGACAGGCAAAGTCTCTAACCATTACACTAGCTTGCCATTCCTACATTCTTCGTTCGATCGATTGATGAGATTAAGAGTCAAGATCACCCCTAACAGAATTCCAGACCTCATTGCAGAGCGACAACGTGCTGGAAAATTTTCTAAACAAGAAGGGAATTCGAAGTCGAATATCTTAAGCAGATACCATATAAATGCGACATTTACAATGGATAATAAAACTCTTATATATATATATATATATATATATATATATATATATATATATATATATATATATATGTGTGTGTGTTGTGTGTGTGTGTGTTGTTTGGCAGCATTCTTTCATTTATACATAAAGAATTAAACAAAACAGATGTCTCCTGTTTAACGATTTTATTGGTAATCTTTTCAAGCTTTCTGGCCAACTTTTTTTTAAATATTTGGATGGAATTCGTGGATTAGTCCACCGAAGTTCATATCCCGAGTACTTTTAGCACTTCAAAGTGCCATCAACAAGGCGGGTGATGTGTTCCAGTTTTTTTTTCAAAGTATATTAATGGATGTGGAGGCTGAAAGGAAGATAATTGATGCGGAAAGTGTTATAGGCATATTAAAATGTGTGTCCTGTATTGAAAATTAATTTTATTTAAGGATGGTTTGTATTGTTTGATGCATAAAGCATCTAGTATTTGGAGTTTTTGTTTATTTTTTCATTGTGTACATTCTACACAAAGAAAAAACATGAACAATAGCATCTATATAAGCTATTTTCCTGACTCATATATGTATTGATTTACTAATGGATATTAATTGTAAATTAACTACTCATGCGTGACATCAATGACAATTACTAACGGTTAGTACAAGCGCCTAATGTCATCGAGCAAAAGCCTCCCGTAAAAAGATCCAATCCCTTGAGCACTTGTCATGATTTACAAACACTGTCGGATTATTTCAATATAAGGCATGATGCAATCCACCACTTAGATTTATAGGTTAAGCGAGGTCACGTGGTTTAAACCCCAGTCGATCAACAGCTGGAATACGTGGTTAGTTAACTATTTAATCGCTGATATTGGCAGCCGTTTATTTTCACTTTATTCGACATTGACAAACGGAGCTGCCTGCAACACTAAGGAACACCAAGGAACAACCAAAGGATCATACACAACATTAAGGTACAGCGAGGAACAACCAAATGCTTCTTCACTAAGGATCGTGTTTTGCTTAACCCAAGGGTTCTCCGCTGGTAAGTGCTCTTGCTTGAAGCCACAAACATCATAACAACCACTTCACCAATTAATTTCTTCTATTCTCCCATCTGAGGATTGTGTTAAACACATGAAACTGAAAAACTATTATATTTTGAACCTGCTCTTCTATCATAGCATTGATAACAATTTATATGAAATCAGTTTTCTTTGGGAGGCTTGTTTAAAATTCTCTATGGGCATCAGCCTTGGCTTCTAGCTTCTCAAGCAGCTCGGTAAGCGAATCAACTGATGTTCCCAAAAATATTTTGGAATAGGTGAAATGAATTCTCGTATTCGTCCTTCAAGTTTTTCCAAATTCAATGGTTTCGTATATATATATATATATATATATATATATATATATATATATATATATAGAGAGAGAGAGAGAGAGGAGAGAGAGAGAAAGTAAGGCATATTTTAAAGTAAAACGACTCAATATCATAGCTCATGTATCTGGTTGGTGCAAAATTAATGTCTGAATTTTAGATGCATCTTTTGTTAAACTCTATCTGATGGTGAGGTTCCAGTTTTGGAGGTTTGGGGAATGTGGAGCACCCATTCATCACCATTGCTCCCTGGTCTACTCTGACCCGGAGTGGTAGTACCGGTTAGGGTCCCATCTATGGGTTAAATAGAAAAATGTATTCATTTAAAAAAATGTATTATCCATTAAGAATGAATTTATTTCAGAAATTTATCGGCATTAAATGACCCACTGAGATTGATATGCCGTAAAACAAACCAAACCAAACCATCTTTCACTGTCTTATCTAACTGGGAGTATTCTTCTAGGGTCTGGACTTCGTCACGGGGATTTCGTTTCTGGTCTTCTATTAGGGACTTCTCTTCTATCAGAGGCCGTGGGTCATTGGTAGTTTTTGGATAAATAACCCAAGACTTCGATTTTCTTTATATCATATTTTATTTCGAAATCCCCATTCAGACTAACTGTGCAGATTGAGTACAGCAGCGCACCACTTAACGCGTTGCTACCCCGGTGGGATGTCCCATACTAACTAATTAACTAACTCTCTAACTTTTTCTAATCAAAATCTGAAGAAGCCTTCTTTTTCATTTCACTACTGTTGAGTAACTGGCCGCCATCCTTGGTTTCAGTTGTAAGAAGAACTTAAAGTAAACAAGTGAGTAAACCAATAAGTCCTTTAGATCCGACGTCCAAGTGTGAATGAGTTAAGATTAGAATCATGCCTCTATAAATACACCAACAGCAGCAGCAGCACTGCCAGTGATTGGACAATAGGAATCTTTCTCAGGTCACGTGCTAGTCAACGAGTCTATGAGTAGAAGTGACTACTTGTCCCATGCCTTATATACAGAAATATTCCAACAGTTACTGATTCTCACGGTATCTACCGGAAAAGAGTTCAAGATGAGTTTAACACGTGTCAATCAATCTTCCATGATATCGTACTCAAAGGCTGCTGGCCCCAATTTCTAACAGCCATTTTGGTTTCTACGCTTACTGTACATAATTGTTAGGGTACTAACAATTATATAACACAGATAATCCTGCTGTTACTACTAGGGAAATTGCAGAATCGTTAAACGTTGCTCATACAAACTTGGTACGCTAGCTAAAACACATTGGAAAAATTTAAGTGGCTGGAAAATGGGTTTTTCACGAGTTGTCTCCTGATAATCATCAGATTTTTAAAAAATCGCACATTGCTTTTGTGCCAACCTGATATATCTAAGTTCCATTTGTGCAAAGCTAGGAATGCTCTTAGCGCATGTCAAGCACGATATTCGATTTATTTACGGGGTCAAAACTGTAACCGTTCGACATTAAGTTTATCTTGGGAAAGAGATGGAAGTCACAGGGAGTTATCTTGGAGGCGAGCACAAACGACTGGGTACAACAGTTCAAAATGGTCACAGGATGGGACGCATGTCTTGCGCATGCGCAGCTATTAGTATTCATTTCCGGCTGCTGAACATGACCCATGGGTTTTTTCAGTAAAACATGACAAGTGCCCCCTTTCCAGATTTTCAGTACATTTCCATGTGTATCTCAAAATGCATTATTACACAGTGTGTCCAAAAAGAGGGAATCCTGGTGGTTAAGTAATCCATGACATGCAACACTATACTTTGGCTTTTACTTGGGGTAGACGAGCATTCGAAGAGTCTCAATCCAATCAATCCGCTGGTCACGTCAAACCTTATCACCTATACGATTGTCCCGACCCTATTGCTTTCATGGCCACCCACAAATCCTTTTACCATATATGTGATAGAAGGCGGTGGCTTACGGTCGTAATATCCTGGGTATGACGTTAAACTGCATCTAATGGTGAGGTGGTACTTATGGAGCAC
>CM042166.1:26788995-26801495 GCA_023376005.1 Doryteuthis pealeii | reverse complement strand
TCCTCGCGGTGAGAAAAAATAGTTTGATTGTAAACATATGCTACCAAAAATCAACCGGGAAGAAAACATTTTTTTGAAAAAAGAAAAGACCAAGATATACGTACCAACAGAAAATAATCTATTAGTACAATATTTTGGCCAAAAGAAAAAAACAATTTATATGCATATATATATATAAGATATATATATTCATACAAAACCGCCAGGAAACTAAAGCTAATTAGTAAAAAGTGCTCAATACCTATGTAGAGCAAATAATAAAGATAAATCTAATGAGTCAGACGAACCTACTAAAGTTTCGCTAAATGCTCTCAGGAGCATTAAGCAAATCTTTTAGTAGGTTCGTCGGACTCATTAGATTTATCTTTATATATTATATATATATATATATATATATATATATATATATATATCAGTAGAGCAAATAAATAAGATAATTAATAATCAGATTCTCGCCCTGATGAGCTACTAAGCGAAACAATTAGTATGTATATCTGACTCATTAGGTTTATCAGTCCGGTTTTTTTTTAAAATTTTATTTTATTATTAAGATCTCTCACCCGGTTTTTTTCTGTTTACACACACACACACACAACACACACACACACACACATATATATATATATATATATATATGTAAGTTGAAAAATGGAAATGAATCCGACAATATGTTGAAAGGATAAATAAATAAAAGAATAAAAATACTGAATGGATAAAATTAAAGTAGTTTATTCATGTACACATTGTATTCTATTTATTATTATTTTAAATATGAAATAAAATAATAATAATAATAATAATAATAATAATAATAATAGATAATTATAAAATATTTAAGTATACAAAGAAAAACGGCATTCTTCAGGGTCAAATGTTTGATATTTGAAGTTAAAACGGACAAATACTGAGAATTCTGAATTTTCTTTTATCATCATTAATTTCATAATAATAATAATAATAATAATAATAATAATAATAATAATAATAATAATAATAAATAATAATAAATAAAATAAAAATTTAAAAAAATAGACAAATATCTGGACCTTGCCAGAGAACTAAAAAAGTTATGGAATATGAAAGTGAAGGTGATACCAATTATAGTTGGTGCACTTGGAACAGTCCCAAAAGGATTGGAAAAGGGTCTGGAATGTTTGGAAATCAGAGGAAGGGTTGAAACAATTCAGAACACTGCACTGCTGCAATCTGCCAGAATACTCAGAAGTGTCCTGGAGACCTGAGGAGACTTGCTGTCACTCAGACTCCAGTGAAAGACCATCAGCTAATGCTGATGTGAAAACTCAAAAGGAGTAAATAATAAATAGAATGCAATGTGTACATGAACAAACTCCTGTCCGAAACACGTGTTGGTAATTCATTAAATTAATTTTCATTCTTCTATTTGTTTATCCTTTCAATATATATATATATATATATAATATATATAATATATATATATATATATAAGAGAGAGAAAGAGAGAGAGAGAGTGAGAGAGAGAGAGAGGGGGGTACTGACTGAGTTTTTCCTCTGTCATGTATGCAGTGTATCCTCGTAGTTTTGGCGCTGAAAAAAAGGAAAGAAATGAACACACCATCTGAAAAGCCAGTAGAAAAGCTGAGAGAATACAAAAAATTGTCGAATATACGTTATTAAAAAGCTTTTAGCAAAAATGCTGCAGTGAAAAATATTCATGGGACCAAAACAAGAAAATGAAATACGCAAAGACATGGAAATGGTGACAAAAGAAAATAACTGCAAGAATATAGCGGCAAAAAGAAAACATGGCGGAAAATGGTGACGAAAGAAAGAAGGGTAACATAGAAGTGACAAAGGGAAAGAAATGTTAGAAAATAGTGAGGGAAAAAAGAAGTGGATGTATATAAGCGGTGAAAGAAATACACGCTAGAAAATGGTAGGGAAAGAAAGAAAGGGTAGAAAATAGTGACACATGGAATGGCATGCAAGAAAAAAACAGGCGAAAGAAAGAAGTACGCGGGAAATCTTGGAGAGGAGAGGGGAAATACAAGAAAAGGGTGAAGAAGAGAAAGAAATGCAAGAGAAACCCAACAAAAGAAAGAAGATCGGGAAAATCTTGGAAAAAAGGGAGAAATACAAGAAAAAGAGGAAGAATGAGAAAAGAATGCAAGAAAAAGCCGATGAAACAAAAAAGAACGTGAAAATCATTGGAAGAGAGGAGAGAGAGAGAGAGAGAGAGAGAGAGAGAGAGAGAGAGAGAGAGAGAGAGAGGAAGAAATACAAGAAATGGGGAATGAGGGAAAAAATGCAAGAAAAGCCCCAAAAAGAAAGAAGCACGGAGAATCTTGGAGAAGAGAGAGAAAAATACAAGAAAAAGTCGGCAGAATAAAAAGACAAAGGAGAAACAAGACAAAACAAGAACAAGAACAAGAAATAGAACAAGAACGAGAAGAGAGAGAGAGAGAGAGAGAGAGAGAGAGAGAGAGAGAGAACAAGAAAATCCCTGCGAAGAAGAAGAAGAAGAAGAAGAAGAAGAAGAAGAAGAAGAAGAAGAAGAAGAAGAAGAAAGAGCGAGCAAGCGAGCGAGAGAGAAAGAGCGAGCAAGTGAGAGAGAGAGGGGGAAATACAGAAAAGCCCTGGGAAGAAGAAGAAGAAGAAGAAGAAGAAGAAGAAGAAGAAGAAGAAGAAAGAGCGAGCAAGCAATCGAAAGAGAAAGAGAGAGAGAGGGGGGGAGGTAGAAATACAAGAAAATCCCCTGTGAAGAAGAAGAAGAAGAAGAAGAAGAAGAAGAAGAAGAAGAAAGAAAGAGCGTGCAAGCGAATGAGCGAGTGAGCGAGAGAGAGAGAGAGAGAGAGAGAGAGAGAGAGAGAGCGAGAGAGAGAGAGAGAGAGAGAGAGAGAGATACAAGAAGGATTAAGTAGTGATGGAAATGAAAGAAATGTCGGCAAAAGAAAGAACCACAAGAAAATGGAAGCGAACCCCCCCCCCCAAAAAAAAAAAAACAAAAAAACCCCGGAATTCTGTATGCGATTCTCATATGGACCCATACGAATTTGCAAAGAATTACTGATTCTTTGGAATGGACTTAAAAAAAAAATGATACCAACCAAATAACCGATGTTCTTCTGAGAAATCTTAGTTTAATGGTTGAACAACATTCGCCAAAAGTAAAAGAACATCCCATTCATAAAAAAATCCTGGAATGTTGTAGATATATATAAAAAAAATTAAAATAAATACGCGCTATTTCTCAGTCCAATGTAACATGGCTGAACTCCCATATCCGGGTTCCCGTCAGTCCCTTAATGACGAAAGAGAAGCAACTCTTTAGCGACACGTTAAGTTACCTAACAGAATGCATTAGAGATGATCTTACTATAGAAATTTATTGGGGATGTTTTACTGTAGGAATATATTGAAGGGGGTTTTACTGGAGGAATATATAGGAAATGATTTTACTATAGTAATGCAGAGTTGGAGAGTATTTTATTATAGGAATGTACTGGAAATGATTTTACTATAGAAATGCATTGGAGATGGTTTTAATATAAGAATGCACTTGAAATGATTTTACTATAGAAATGCATTGGAGATGGTTTTACTATAAGAATGCACTTGAAATGATTTTACTATAGAAATGCATTGGAGATGGTTTTACTATAGGAATGCTTTGGAAATTATTTTACTCTAAGAATGCCAAGCAAATGATTTTGCTATAGGAATGCATTAGAGATCATTTTACTATTGAAATTCATTGGAAATGATTTTACTATAAGAATGCATTGAAAATGATTTTACTATAAGAATGCATTGGAAAGGGTTTTACTATAAGAATGCATTAGAAGTGATTTTACTATAAGAATGCATTAGAAATGATTTTGCTATAAGAATGCATGAGAAATGGTTTCACTATAAGAATGCATAGGAAATGATTTTACTATAAGGATGCATAAGAAATGGTTTCACTATAAGAATGCATTGGAAATGATTTTAATATAAGAATGCACTGGAAATTATCTTACTATAAGAATGCATTAGAAATAATTTTACTATAAGAATGTATTGGAAATGATTTTACTATAAGAATACATAGGAAATGATTTTACTATAAGAATGCATTAGAAGTGATTTTACTATAAGAATGCATTAGAAATGATTTTACTATAAGAATGCATGAGAAATGGTTTCACTATAAGAATGCATTGGAAATTATTTTACTATAAGAATGCATTGGAAATGATTTTAATATAAGAATGCACTGGAAATTATCTTACTATAAGATGCATTAGAATGATTTTACTATAAGAATGTATTGGAAATGATTTTACTATAAGAATACATAGGGAAAAAGTGATTTTACTATAAGAATGCATTAGAAAATGCTTTTTACTATAAGAATGCATGAGAAATGGTTTCACTATAAGAATGCATTGGAAATTATTTTAATATAAGAATGCACTGGAAATTATCTTACTATAAGAATGCATTGGTTGGTGTTTAATAGTATATCGGGTCGTCGGTGTTGCCTAAATTCGGTATCAGTCAGACAGCGAAGGAGTCTATCCCCTTTTCATTAGCGCTAGACCAAGGAGATTGATTTCGGCGTCTGAGGTGGAGCACCACACTTTAGTCAACCAACCCGTTTCGTCCAGGCGGGGGTTGCCAGTAAGTGTCTCGGTGGACGATCCCTAGAACTGCTCAATTCATCTTTATCACATTTATCCACCGAGGATTATTCAAGTAATTCACATTTACATCATCAGATATTCCTGGTATAGCGAAATGTTAACAGTAAAAAAAAAGTCGTTGGGGTGGCCTAAAGTCGATATAAGCCAGACAGCGAGGGAGTCTATCCCCTTTTCATTAGCGCTAGACTAAGGAGATTGATTTCGGCGTCTGAGGTGGAGCACCACACCTACCATCAGCTCCTCATTTTAACGCACAGATTCAGGTGCTTCTCATACGCCGAGTTGGCGAGGGCCAGTATCGAACTCAGAACCTTGTGGTCCCTAGGCCGACGCTCTACAGAATAGCATATAACATTGTTTTTTTGTTGTTGTTATTTTTGCTCTTTATTCATTCCATTTTATCTTATTTCATTTTCTTTGTTTTTATGTCCTAGGAATAACGTTAAACTCAATCTGATGGTGAGGTTTCAGTTCTGGAGGTTTGGGGAATGTGGAGCACCCCTTCATCACCATTGCTCCCTGGTCCACTCTGACCGGAGTGGTAGTACCTGTTAGGTTCCCATTACATAGAAAAACATGTATTATATAAAAAAAAATTATTATTATCCATTAAGAATTAATTTATTTCAAACTTAATCAGCATTAAATGACCCACTCAGGTTGATATGCCGTAAAACTAAACCAAACCAATTTCTTTATCTTTACTCTTTTTTTTATTTCAAATTTTGTGGCAATTACCCACTAATGTTCAATACCATAGAACAAAACAAACCAAACCAAACTAAATATATCAAGGGCAGATTATACTGGAAGATTTACGGTAAATGCAAGAGGAGAGTTCTTAGGAGGTTCTATTTCGGCGACTGTCCATCTTCTTTCGGGTTGATTTCTTCCTCTGGTCGATACTGCTGGGTTTTGTTGACTGTGCTCATCCTCTTTGTTTTTAATAGTGAAAGCGAAAGTAAAAGTAGAGAAGTGAAACATTGGGAGGAGAAGAAATAGAAGATTAAAAAAACATAACATTATCATAAACATAAGGAAAGTAAAGCCTGAATTAAACCACTACAATAAAATACAGTAAAACGAAAAAGTGAAGATTATGTTGCGAACTATATATAATAAGTATGTTCAAAGAAATATATTTTACAAAGTAGTAAGAGTTTAAGGAGAGAGAGAGAGAGAGAGAGAGAGAACAGGAGTATAAAAAGCTAATTACAAGAAAGAAAGAAAAAGAAAGAAAGAGATGAAAAGAAAAAGAAGGAATGAAAAAAAAGAAAGATAGAAAGGAAGAAAGAAAACAAAAGCAAATAAGAAACGGATGTTTACTGTAGGAATATATTGAAGGGGGTTTTACTGGAGGAATATATAGGAAATGATTTTACTATAGTAATGCAGAGTTGGAGAGTATTTTATTATAGGAATGTACTGGAAATGATTTTACTATAGAAATGCATTGGAGATGGTTTTATATAAGATGCACTTGAAATGATTTTACTATAGAAATGCATATCAAATTGAATGCCAAGCAAATGATTTTGCTATACATTATCATTTTACTATTGAAATTCATTGGAAATGATTTTACTATAAGAATGCATTGAAAATGATTTTTACTATAAGAATGCACATGAAGTGATTTTACTATAAGAATGCATTAGAAGATTTTGCTATAAGAATGCATGAGAAATGGTTCACTATAGAATGCATAGGAAATGATTTTACTATAAGATGCATAGAAATGGTTTCACTATAAGAATGCATTGGAAATGATTTTAATATAAGAATGCACTGGAAAATTATCTTACTATAAAGAATGCATTAGAAATAATTTTACTATAAGAATGTATTGGAATGATTTTTACTATAAGAAACATAGGAAATGATTTTACTATAAGAATGCATTAAAGTGATTTTACTATAAGAATGCATTAGAAATGATTTTACTATAAGAATGCATGAGAAATGGTTTCACTATAAGAATGCATTGGAAATTATTTTACTATAAGAATGCATTGGAAATGATTTTAATATAAGAATGCACTGGAAATTATCTTACTATAAGAATGCATTAGAAATGATTTTACTATAAGAATGTATTGGAAATGATTTTACTATAAGAATACATAGGAAATGATTTTACTATAAGAATGCATTAGAAGTGATTTTACTATAAGAATGCATTAGAAATGATTTTACTATAAGAATGCATGAGAAATGGTTTCACTATAAGAATGCATTGGAAATTATTTTAATATAAGAATGCACTGGAAATTATCTTACTATAAGAATGCATTGGTTGGTGTTTAATAGTATATCGGTGTCGTCGGTGTTGCCTAAATTCGGTATCAGTCAGACAGCGAAGGAGTCTATCCCCTTTTCATTAGCGCTAGACCAAGGAATTGATTTCGGCGTCTGAGATGGAGCACCACACTTTAGTCAACCAACCCGTTTCGTCCAGGCGGGGAGCCAGTAAGTGCCTCGGTGGACGATCCCTAGAACTGCTCAAATTCATCTTTATCACATTTATCCACCGAGGATTATTCAAGTAATTCACATTTACATCATCAGATATTCCTGGTATAGCGAAATGTTAACAGTAAAAAAAAATCGTTGGGGTGGCCTAAAGTCGATATAAGCCAGACAGCGAGGGAGTCTATCCCCTTTTCATTAGCGCTAACTAAGGAGATTGATTTCGGCGTCTGAGGTGGAGCACCACACCTACCATCAGCTCCTCATTTTAACGCACAGATCAGGTGCTTCTCATACGCCGAGTTGGCGAGGGCCAGTATCGAACCAGAACCTTGTGGTCCCTAGGCCGACGCTCTACAGAATAGCATATAACATTGTTTTTTTGTTGTTGTTATTTTTGCTCTTTATTCATTCCATTTTATCTTATTTCATTTTCTTTGTTTTTATGTCCTAGGAATAACGTTAAACTCAATCTGATGGTGAGGTTTCAGTTCTGGAGGTTTGGGGAATGTGGAGCACCCCTTCATCACCATTGCTCCCTGGTCCACTCTGACCCGGAGTGGTAGTACCTGTTAGGTTCCCATTACATAGAAAAACATGTATTTATATAAAAAAAAATTATTATTATCCATTAAGAATTAATTTATTTCAAAACTTAATCAGCATTAAATGACCCACTCAGGTTGATATGCCGTAAAACTAAACCAAACCAATTTCTTTATCTTTACTCTTTTTTTTTATTTCAAAATTTTGTGGGCAATTACCCACTAAGTTCATATACCATAGAACAAAACAAACCAAACCAAACTAAATATATCAAGGGCAGATTATACTGGAAGATTTACGGTAAATGGCAAGAGGAGAGTTCTTAGGAGGTTCTATTTCGGCGACTGTCCATCTTCTTTCGGGTTGATTTCTTCCTCTGGTCGATACTGCTGGGTTTTGTTGACTGTGCTCATCCTCTTTGTTTTTAATAGTGAAAGCGAAAGTAAAAGTAGAGAAGTGAAACATTGGGAGGAGAAGAAATAGAAGATTAAAAAAAAACATAACATTATCATAAACATAAGGGAAAGTAAAGCCTGAATTAAACCACTACAATAAAAATACAGTAAAACGAAAAAGTGAAGATTATGTTGCGAACTATATATAATAAGTATGTTCAAAAGAAATATATTTTACAAAGTAGTAAGAGTTTAAGAGAGAGAGAGAGGAGAGAGAGAGAGAGAACAGAGAGTTATAAAAAGCTAATTACAAGAAGAAAGGAAAAGAAAAAGAAAGAGATGAAAAGAAAAAAGAAGGAATGAAAAAAAAAAAAGATAGAAAGGAAGAAAGAAAAACAAAAGCAAATAAGAAAAAAGTTGATAAGAAAGAAAGAAAAGAAAGAAAGAAAGAAACAGAAATATCAGAAAAAGAGAAAAGAAAGAAAAAAGCAGGGAATAACCAAAGAAAGAAATAGTGAAAGAAATAGAGAAGAAAAAAAGAAGGAAGATTTTTTTTCAAGGCGTCTTTATTAAAACCGAAGCCAAAAAGGGTTTAACCGCAACGGCGAGAAGATGCTTACCTGGGAAGAGACGACCATTACGTCTGCTCCCTTCAACTAACCCCCAAAATCTAACCACTTAACTCAGTCCCTTTCACATGCTTTGTCTTTAGCCAATGAGAAATCGGTGTCTATGTCATTAAAAGGTTAACTGTTGCCAATAACTTCTATAACGGCCACAATGGTCATTTAAACTTTACTACACTACAGTCCATATTTGGTGGTCGCGCAGAAAAAGAAGGAATTCAAGGAAAGAAAAATAAAGAGACCAAGACGAAAGGTAGTTTTATGATTTAGGTTTTATTCGCGGGTCTTAGCCACCACGTAACAAGGAAATTTCTCCCTGGCCAGTAGTAGAGTCTTACTCCAGTTAAGGCCTGAACTTGAATGGTCGAGAGATTCTCGTGGGTTCAGTCTTTTTCCCACACATGCTCGAAGGTTTCATCCGGTGAAGGCTCATGGGAGTTTGTGAATTTTTTTATTTGAATTTTATTTTAATCTCCGCGCTGTTACGCTACTTGAAAATGTATTAAACTTCTCTTGTTATCTACATTTTTTTGGGTTTTTCTGTTCGACTAATACCCGATTATTATGTAATATATTTATTTGTTCAGACCATCTGAAAAATTAGACGGTTCTAATTTCCCAAGAGCACCCATTTTCCGGACACGAAAATCATAAATAATTCTTATCATTTTTTTTTTCTGTCTTATCCTCTGATTCCAAAAATCTCCTGTAATTTCTTTCATAAACACTGAAATTAGAAAAGCAATTACTTTAAGGAAAAATCATAATAATATTTTACATAATTTGTAGACAACCCATGAATTATGTAACACATAGCATCGGGGAGTATGATTAAAGTATGCACAAGAGAAGCGAAGAAAAATTAATTAAATCACCGTTAATCTGTAGTAATAGGAAATAGGCCGGAATTGACACATTAACGATCAACAGACATTACCTCGTTTCTTCGGAACGTTACCTCGTGTATTCGGATATCTGTGTCCAGTGGTTTCGGTCAAATAATATTTTGGCCACATGATATTCTTAGACGATTTGGACGGACTCATTTTTAACCAGATAGTGTTTCAATATGATAACGTCCGCATAATTAAGGGTTACAAATATATATATATATATATATATATATATTATATATATATATTATATATATATATATATATTATATATTAAAATAGAATACTATTTTGGTAATAACTAGATATTTCAGAGATAAATACCATCGACTAATTTGACCATGGCCACTATGGCCAGTGCTATTGTTGACCTCACACATTGTAAGGTTTTTAAGTGTCATCATTGGCCAGTTGAAAAGGGCTTAAAGAAAGTCCTATGTTATGGAATCCTTTGGTGATCCTTTGGTAAGCGTACAAGTCCTATCCTGCCTATTGTTAAAGGTCCAGTGATTTTATCCTATGTCCGTCGTCCAAGAATGGTAGCGGAATTATGACCAGTAGGGCCGGGTAAGTATTCTATCAACCACAGTGTACTGCCAGTGATTGGCCAAGGAATAGATCACATGATCAGGCCTAGTCTATAAGTGGGAGCGAGAATCTAGCACACACCTGATATGTAGAAAAAAATCTCAACACACATATACAAATGCGTTGACGTTTCAATAAAATAAATCCGTGTCGAATTCTGCGAGGAAATTTGGTTACACAGGAGGGGGGGAAACAAAAATCAAGAATCCATTCATAGCATAACAGGTGCCACAAAAAGTGTACATCTATGCATATATAAAGGGCAGTTTGTGTGTATGTATATCCCGGGGAAACTATGAAAATAAAACTATTATAAATATATATACACATTCACTATCAGCAGATCTTTATATTTGTGCAAAAATAATGAAAGTTTGTTTTATATTTAAAAAAATCAAATTTAAATGATAACAGGATAGATATTTTTTTGCATTTATTATTTTAAATAGTCGACATTAATTTTTTATTTGCAGAGGGGCTGGATCAATGCAAGGTCTTTTTTTTACATATAGATTTTAGTGAGGCATATTACGATGAGCCAACTCGCGATTCAATAATAATGAATCTGTGAGACTAACTTTTTAAAAATCCTCTACTACCCAGGCAACGCCGGGTAGCCGCTTCTAGTCATATTTAAACCCTAGTTAAGAAAAAAAGACAAAAAGAAAACGGAAGACAAGAACAATCTCATTTTCAAAAAAAATATCACAAAGTTTATTCTTGTAAAATTGATATGTTTACATTGAGATCAGGAGGATGTTCTTATTTTTAATGTTTTCTTTTTTGTTTTGTTTTTCCCCTATGTTTTAGGTTTAAATGTGAATTAGATATTTCGTGGTATCATTTTTCGGGGGTTATTTTATTATTTATGGATATTTTTGGGGTCGTGGAACACGAGTAAATCTCTAAAAGCTGAGGTTAAATTTTAGTATTTTCTTATAAAATCTCTCACTCCCCCAACTCTCTCTCTCTCTCTTCTCTCACACACACACACAACCACACATATATATATGTTTTACATACACACACACACACACATCACACACTTACACATATATATATAATATATATATATACATATCATACATTCCAACCTATATAATATATATATAATAATAATACGACATAGAATAGATGTATGAACAATAAGAAAATGAAAACCAAGTAAAGCGAGATTATCTTTATATCATATTATATATATTATATATATATATATATATATAATAATATATAATTCCTTAAATACCATGTATCGTGGTTATGGACCATTCCACTTGCGAGATGTCCACGAGCTTCTTCAGACCACTGATATCTTTTATTTAGACAGGAACATGGCCAAACTCATTTTTTATTCATACATTTTACTTCCCTCATTCAAGGGTGATCATGTTGCATTTTTTCTTTTCAAGTGTCTTTTTTTATTGGTGGAAATTTTTTTCTTCATCCTTTATATATATATATATATATATATATATATATATATATATATATATGTATATGTGTGTGTGTGTGTGTGTGTGTTTAGGAGAGAAGATAGGTACATTGATGATGATGATGATGATGATGATGATGATGATGATAGTAATCATCATCATCATCGAAAAATTATTGAATTTGAATTTCCTCAGATTCCGTTACTTGATGTCTTTGAGAAGAGTTTCCTGTGTCTTTTTTTTTGCCAGAAGGAAGAACGATTAAAATTCAATTCGACCAACAATTACATCGATGAATCAGATCAAAAAGTTAACATTCCACGCTTACTGTTTGGATCGATCAGAAATCAATGCTTAAGGGCATTTAGTGCAAACTTGTTGTAGGAAGGAAATCAACCAAAGATCACGTGATCTGGATTGAATTAAAAAAAAAAACAGAACAAAAAAAAACACGAATCTCTTAAATTACGCACAGAAAACTTCAGCTGATATTTGTGGATTTCAGAAGCGAATTCTCCCTCAAGATAAATCGGTAAATAGTAGGGGAGATTGGGATCTTTAAAATTTGTTTGGCAAACAGTTTTCGAGAAGGAAAACTATGAATTCAAAAAGGTTACAATCTGCTTAGGAAATTAACCTTGTATCATATCTTAGTCGTGTGGGCACATTGGTCTATATATATATATATATATATATATATATATATATATATATATATAGTACTAGAATTGGAGGAGTTATATGTATGTAGGGAGATCATACAAGTTACCAGAGGGTAATATTTTATTACGAAAATAAAATATATATATATATGTATAGTCACAGCTAATGCATTTATTCGAATTTATATATATTAATAGTTGTCGTTTCATTACAATTTATA
>CM042166.1:26756495-26783995 GCA_023376005.1 Doryteuthis pealeii | reverse complement strand
CGATAAAAATCAACGTTGACTAATACCAACAAAATCCGGTGTTTTGATATTTAGTTGCAGGCTCGACTGGATTTAAGTAGTCTATGTACTCAACAATTAGTTGAGACGAAATTTATTTCAAGTATTTCCGACAATATCCAGTTATTGGAACACTTCAAGAATTTTGATATGTAAGTACGAAAAATTGTAAACACCGTGAGTGCTTTGTTTATCAAAATGTCATGATTCGTTAGTAAATGACCCGAAAAGTTGATATCCCATAAAACAAAGCAACTAACAACCAACATTTAAATTATTATTTAAAATACAATTTAAAATATTCCTCAGAATTTGTCTTACAAATTAAAATTTAAGTTTTATGATTTTACTCTTTATTGTAACACTAATCATCGAACAATGTTTTCTATTTATAAGTCAATAAACATCGTTGAGAAAGTTAACTCTTATAGTTTATAGTGCAACTTTCCAGTTCTTAAAAATTGGCATGTTTATATATCATAGATTTCATAGGTGACATTTGAACGTTTATGAAAATGGTTGTTTTGTAATTAATACTAATGCTAAAAAAAGTCTACTGAAAACGTTGGCGGACCTGACCATCTGCAACCGCCCCACCCATCTATTTTTTCCTTGAGTGGATTATTATCTATTACACACCAATCTATTAGATTGTAAAACAAAAAAAATCCTAAAAGTTCTTTATTTTTTGAGTTTTCAGGGGTGCTCATTTCTTTGTATAAGTTTATAGTAAATCGACCCCCATATTATATATATATATATATATATAATCAGACAGTTTGGAAGATATTAGACACAAAGCAGAATGGATGAGCACTAACAACAGCTTCAGTTTCAGAAATATTCAGTCGAAGAAATTGTATCTCGAAATATTAAGAAAAAAATTAAAGATTAACAAAGAACACCATTGTTATTTTCTTTTTCTTTACACTTGTATTGTGATAGGCTTCGAAACCAACCACCAAACCAATATAAACCCAATGCCTCAATTTGAATTATAAAACACTTTTATATATATATACCAGCAGAGATTATCCAGTCCATGACCGAACTGAACGCATTTTTAAGAACACTGGGGAATGAGAGAGAAGGGAGGAAGAGAGGAATAAGAGAAATGAATTTTAACGATAAAAGAAGTTAAAATTCACATATTATAATATTCGTTTATTTTAGAAATTGTTTTTTCTTCCATTAAATATATTAATATTTTAAGTGTAATCATAAACATTAAAGATATTATTTTTTTAAAATGTAATCCTAAACATTAAAGATGTTATTTTTTAAAATATAAACCTAAACATTAAAGATATTATTTTTTAAAATGTAATCCTAAACATTAAAGATATTATTTTTTTAAATGTACTCCTAAACTCGTGAGTAGTTTGAAACAATCTATTTTTCTAAAGATATTTTTTGTATTTACTTATGAAGAACTTGAAGAGTTCTATAATTTTAATCATTAATTATATTATTTAATCAGTAAATATCAAAACTGCTGGAATCGCTATAATAAAAAGCAGGCGGCGAGCAATATTTTATTACCAGCAATAGCTGGTATACCCAGTTTCACAAATCAGCTGATTTTGCTTGAATTAATTTTATATTCCTTAATCAGTAAAAATCAATAACAAAATTTGTTGTGTTTCTTAGTTAGAAGGATATCAATGGGTATGCAAGATTTCGAAAATTCACTTACCTGGGAAGTAATATCTCCTCCACAGAGAGCGATGTTAATACGCGGATAGCAAAGGCATGGTCGGCCACAAATAGATTATCAGTCATATGAAGGTCCGATTCCCTAAAAGCTAAAGCGACAGTTCTTCCAGGCTGTGGTTGTGTCGGTGTTGCTAATGGCTGCACTGGACCCTAACTAAACGTTTGAGAAAAGCTATATGGAAGCTGCACAAGGATGCTGCGAGCAGTGTTGAACAAGTCATGGAAACAGCACCTACAAGGAAATAGCTTTAAGGTCAACTGCCCCCCATCTCACAACTCTCGAGTGAACGGACAAGGCACGCAGACACTGCTGTTAAGGATAAACTCATAAGCGACGTTCTCCTGTGGAAGCCAACACATGGTCATGCAAGTGAGGGGCGCCCAGCAAGGTACATTGACCAGCTATGTGAAGATGCTGGCTGTTCCACAGAGAGCTTCCAGGCGCAATGAAATAGGGAGGGTTGTCGTAATTGTTGTCGATACTCGTGCGACATGATGATGATGATGATTGCCGAACATACACACCAAATTTCTTATATATATATATATATATATATATATATATATATATATATTATATATATATATAATACGGTTCGGTGTTGAGTCTTTTAGTGCAATGTGAAGCACATGTTACGTCCTTTGTTTCTTCTTATCAACTGATGTATAAATAAAGATCTTTCTGTGATTCACTCATTGCAACAAAGCTCAAAGTAGACATCAATGGCCAGCTGATTACTTCAAGTGAACAAAGCCGAAATTTCAACAATATTCCTTAATTATACAACACTGAATTCCACAACGTTAAAAAAACCAATAGCCAACAAAAAATACCTCTCAAAAGTATTCGCTCGAATTTTCTTTACTTCGAGAGAAGATCATTTTTAATTACCGTATTCACTCGTAGATTAGTCGATCCTCCATTGAGTTTTGACGCCATTATTCTTTTTAGTCTTTTATCATTATGTTTCAAAAAACAGTTGTATGGCCACTTACCTCCTATAGCATAAACCATTTAAACACAATTTTCCCCAGGATATTATTTAAACACTTTCCACTTGTCACTGGCACCCTCGTCTCAGGCAACACTGCGTTTATATTGCTGTGGCTTGTTTCTGATTTGTTTTAGTCTCTTCCTATTATGTTTTAAAACTGTTATTCGGTCACATAACTCCTATGACAAAAACCATTCAAGTAAGACACACTAAGATAAAACGGAGTTCTTTAAATTAAGGGGCCAGGTGTTGCATGGAGAGATGAACCCCTGGAATCACGTGATATTGATATCTTACTGGTCCAATGGCCGTGAATTCTTAAAATTAAGATTTATCGATAAAAAAAGTAGAGCTGTACAAAAATAGGAACTTGATACAATTATGATCATGATAAAAAATTTAACGATAAAAGCGTTTTTAATCACTTGAGTGTTCAATGCACAAAAATATCAAAATATATGTCAAGTTTATATATATATATATATATATATATATATATATATATATATATATATTATATATGTGTGTGTGTGTGTGTGTGTGTGTGTGTGTGTGAAATTATATATATATATAGTGTTTAAAAATCATATGATCCTACTTTTTCAAAAATACCATTTTGATACACGGTAAACACGTTTTTAATCACTTTCAAAATTTGCACTATATATATATATATATATATATATACCAGACAATACTTTTTCGAAAACACCTTTTTAATACACAGTAGACAGTTCTTTAACCCCTTTTAAATTTTGCACTAAAAGTATTCGTGCGTGAACTTACAAGGTGAATAGGTTTCAAGGTGAATATAGAATGGGGAGTTCTTCTTTCTCCAGTAGGATCGATACACGTGACAATTGTTCTATTCCTTACTATATATATATAATATATATATATATATTATATATATTATAATAATAATAGATGTATACATCTCTATCTTAGTATCTTCCCATTATGTTTTAAAACAGTTGTAGGACCACTTGTTGCATAGGGACAAATTCGAGTTGTAGTAATAGTCGTTAGTAGTATACGCAAGTTGTATGGTCACAAAGGGGTTGTTTATTCCTTTCTAGACTCGTGGGTTCTTTTTCAGAGAGAAGGAGAGAGAGAGAGATAAGGTCAAATTATTCGATCGTAAATCATATTCGGTATTACTATGCGAAAACCATACGGGGGATCCAGGAAGGCCTAACCGAAAAAGGACCAATTTTTTCCCTTCTTCCGTTTCTCGTCCCGGTGGTGGGAGGGTCACCCAACATCCGCTCCTCCAGGTTTTATTTGTAACTTTTTCGGGTCAATGGTCGGTCAGTGGATGCCCCTCCCCCGTTGAATTTTTCGTTTCAAACTTTAACCTCTTTGTTATTATCTCATTTTCTTCTCTTTCTCCAGAAATCCGACTGCGTTTTTTTTTCAATCCCCAAATTCCCCATAGACCATAATAATTACGCTAACTATGACACAAACCATTTAAGTAAAACGAACTAAGATTATAGATTTTAGAGGCAACGTAATTTTCCCATGATATTAGTTGAACACTTTCTACTTGTCATAGGCAACGTCTTCCTCGAGATCCATTGCAATCCCTGACTCAGGCAACAAAGCGTTTATATTGCCGTGACTCGTTTCTGTTTTGTTGGCCAAACTACTCAGCATGAGCAACTAATTATATAAAAGGACTAGTCTCCTCTCGTGCATCTCTTTTTTGTCACTCCCGTTTCACAAGGGGCAATCTTCTTCGAAGTTTCACGCCACAGTTATTTCTAGTATATTCCCATTATGTGTTTTGTAACGATAGGCATTCACCCGATTCAAAGCGTCAGCGTTGCCTATCGTGTCTGACTGTCCCAGATGCAGGATCGGTGTTTAGATTTTGTGTAGGCGGCAGGTTGATTTTTCGAGACAGGAAGAGTCAGGATGTTAGGCTGCGAATCGAAGCACCCGGATTTAGTGCTACCGCCTGTTTGATTTACGTGTTACGCAGCGAAGTCTGTGAGAGAGACGAATCCGATTCTTCGCAATCGAAACGTGGTTTATGACGTGGCTGAGGACTGATGTTGAAGGGTTTGTCGGTGGATTTTGCATTTGGGAAATTGATTCAGTTAGTTATCTTTTTTTCATGAATCAGTTTTAAAATCTTCATTCAAGTAAAACGAATTAAGATAAAACGGAGTTCATGTGATTTCAAGGGTGTGCCGACATCTAACTCATTATTCTATGTATTAATGATTTTGCTATTGATTGAATACTCATTGATAAACTTATAACATTCCTGATGGTATTGTGACATAGCAGAACGTAGTTTCGGTTACATACAGACAGACACCGAATCTCTATCATAATAAGAAATATATAATGCTGATATGCTAACCTCATTCTCAGGCGATATACTTGAGTTCAAGTGTGGTTTCGAAGCTTTAATATCGTTACCACTTGATTCAAGGCGCTCTAGCAACATAAAATACCAGCAGACATGTCTAATGGATTGAACTAAGTAAACAGCGAATACCTAAACACCCGAGGATACAGCAGCGTGAATGTTGTGTTTATACATACTACAATAAAGATGAGAACAACAGTCCTAAACATTGAAATTATTTACGTAGAGCTGAATGGGTGACCCAATGGTCACGTTTATCTAGAAATATATATATATATATATATATATATATATATTTATATATATATATATGTGTGTGTGTGTGTGTGTGTGTGTGTGTAAGGTATACAAATGACTGGTAGAAGGAATGATTCTATTTGGGATCATCAAAATTTCTCTGTATAACCATACTGTATGCTCTTGTACGTACACACATATATTCATACAAGGATTTTTATAAATCCCTAAAGAGAGCTCAATGTATAATAATCAATAAATTAGATTAAATAGAGAGCAATATTTAAGGAAAAAAACTGAACAAACCGTCATTCCGTAATAAATCTATTTCGGCCTGAAACTCAAAAGGCTTTTGAAAATTAAAAAAAACTAAAAAATCCGCCTCAGACAGATTTTACAACATGAAGGAATTTTTAAAATCCGTCTGAAGAACTTGGCCTCTAAGGATTTTTAGAAATTATTAAAAAATTAAAACCTTTTGAGTTTCTGGCCAAAATAAATTTATTACGGAATGGGTTGTTTAAGTTTTTTCTTACTTTGCTATATATAATATATTATATATATGTATATGTGTGTGTGTGTGTGTGTGAAATATAATTATAATATATATATATTATATATATATTATATATATGTAAACTGAAAAGTGAATTCGACGATATGTTTAAAAAAATGAATAAGAAAGAAAGTATAGAATGATTAATAAATGGACATTTTAATAATTTTTACTTACACGTGTTCGGTCAGGAGTTTAATGTACACATGGATAACCTGACCGAACACGTGTAAGTAAAATTGATTAAATATATATATTATCCATTCTATAGTTTTTCTTTCCTTTATTCATTTTAACATTATATATATATATATATATATATATATATATATTATATGTGTGTGTGTGTGTGTGTGTGTGTGTGTGTGTGTGTCCGGATTTAGAATAATTTCTCATAAGTATATTTGTGCAGAATATCCCAATAACCTATTATCCTGCTGGGGCAATGTCCGTGGCAATATACAAAAAGTGTATAGAATTGTAATACTGACATTTACATTTCAGATTTAAAAAAAAACTTGTTTAAATCATTTACTCTTTCATTCGACTGAACAGTTGAATCTTAACCACAAAAAAAACAACATTTCAGCAAACAACCGGAAATCCGACATCTTGAATGAAAGTGAATGGAGGAAGGAGAGAAAAAAGAAATATAGCGGCTGAATTGTGGCAAGGTGGACACGTGGAATTTAAACGTGAATATTCACAACAAAAACTGAATGTATTGATTTAAACTTTCACTTTTCTGGATAGTGAATATAAGTATTACATTTCTATATGATATAAGATTTAATTATTCAGTAAAAGAAATGAAACAAATACCTTATTGAGTCAGTTAGTCTACTGTTGGTTTGAATAACAGCAGCCAGCTGAGTACATAATGAAGCCCCCCCCCTCATATGGAGGTCCAATCTCACATACAAGTTAAAGAGACAGTTCTTCCAGGCCGTTGTCGTGTCAGTACTGCTGTATGGCTGCACCACCTGGACCCTAACTAAGCGACTAGAGAATAAACTAGATGGGAACTGCACAAGAATGCTGCGGGTGATCATGAACAAGACGTGGAAACAGCACCCTACCAGAAAGCAGCTGTACGGCCACCTGCCACAATCATAAAACCATCCGAGTGAGACGGACAAGACACACGCGGACACTTGCTGGAGAAGCAAGGACGACTCATAAGCACGTCCTCCTGTGGAAGCCAGCATGGACAAGCCAGTGTGGGCCGACCAGCAACATGCACGTTGATCAGCTCTGTGCGGATGCAGGATGCTGCATAGAGGAGACCTCCCGAGAACGATGAGCGATAGGGACGGATGGAGAGAGATTGTCTTGGATATCCGCGCTGAAAGCGGGACATATGATGATGATGATGATGATGATAATGAAGCAGTGTCCAAGACAGTTGGTATACATAGTAATCAAGAATGATCCATTCATGAATTTGGGTGATTTGGGTGATTCCATTCCTTGAGTTCTGATTGACTGCTTGACTGCTTGATTTGAATGACATTGTGGATTCTTTTATAAATACCCTGTCATTCTGCAGTAGACTTTACGACTATTCGGGTTTGTATTGGGTTACAACCGTTTGTTGCCATGTCTTCCCAGTTCGACGGTAATTGGAACTTTGATTATTCTTCATCTCCCCTTCCCCCCTCCCATTGCGCGGGCATAGTGGCCTTTGAGGGGGAATTAGTTCCTTTCGACCCAGCCGATTACAGGGGAGTAATCTTGATAATGCACGGGGTATTTTTGATGGCCTTGGCTTAGGGGTTGGAGTGACATTGGGTGAGGCTTGGTCCCTAGTTGATGTTACCATTCTTTTGGTTTGTGGGACATCCTCAAATATTGGTTTAGGGGGCTCAAGCAAAGCGCTAGGAATAGGGACAGGTGCCACTGGTGCTTGGAGCTTCCTGAGGAATCGGCGATTCCGCAATGTGATCCTACCTGATCCATCAATCCTGATTCGGTTTTGGTGATTGGGGAGTGTTTCGACAACTCTGCCAGTTATGTCCCACCAACGGTTGTTTGGACGTTGTGCAGACACTGTGTCACCCATTTGAAGTGGATACAGTGTATGTGCTATGCGATTGTATCTCTCTATTAGCAGTGCATTCCGCTGAGATAGGCTAATTTCGCGGTTCTGAGCCGCTGTTATCCACTTGGTATGCGGTTTATATAGTGCAGGTTGGGATGGTATGAAGTCCCGCAGTCATCGGTGGAGAAGGAGTTGTGCAGGGGATAGTCCAATGTTCTGAATGAGTGTGTTCCGATATCGTAGCCTGGTTATTATCCAGAGATCCCTGGGGTCCTGTGTTGCCATTCACTATCCTTTTGGCTGTCGCCAAGACTCTGCCCGACCTTTGGATTGTGGATAGGCAACTGATGACAGTCTATGTTTTACCATCCAGTCCTCTAGGAACTGCTTAAAGTGGAGGGATGTAAAGGGTGGTCCACCATCACTGCTGAGGTCTTCCGGGGCTGAAATAAGTCTAGAATATCCCTCCGACAAATTGAGATGATCTTGGAGGCGTTTGTTTGTCCGTGACTTAAGTGATATAGGATGAGCCAGCCAGTTAATCTGTCAGCACATACAAGGTATGCATGATTTCCAACATAGAATAAATCCATGGCGATCTGCTAAAATGGCCAATCTAAAGATTTAGTCAAAGTAATCGGCTCTCGTGGTTGACTAGGGGCGATTTTTGAGCACACCATGCAATTGGCCCTAACATTGCGGATTGAGGCATCCATCCCAGGCCAGTACACCAACTCATTAGCATGTGCTTTCAGGCCAATCACACCCCGGTGTGCAGAATGTTTGGCAGTGCGGAACGTTTTTCCGTTGAGTTCTGGGGATGACAATCCTTCGATCCAACAATACCAGGCCACTCTCAGTGCTGAGAGGGTGCCTCACCTCCCAATATTCGCGGACATCAGGCGCGGTAAGATTGCCTGTCCCTGGGAAACCTTGCTGAATGATACTGATCAACTTTTTTATATTGTGGATTAGCACCACGTGCTGCACGGATTAGATCTAGTGACGTGATGGCAGTATTATTACTGCCTGCAAATGTTGCCATCAAGGCTGTTGATTCAACCATATCCCTTATGTCGTCAGACTCTTGAATGTCTGGCTGGGAGGGCTCAGAAGGAAATACACTGAGGAGTGCCTGCAATATGGCCACTGGATGGCGGGAAACTGCGTCAGAGCATCTGTGCCACTTTCAGTGGCAGTGTTGGATGGTGAACCGATATCTTAGGGTCTTTTCCTTCAGTCGAAATAGCCGGGGATTTTGTATGGGAATGTAAATATCACATTTCTGTATAATTTAAATATATATATATATTTCAACGTATATTTCCTCAGACTTTTCCGCAGTACCATCTAATAATAATAATAATAATAATAATAATAATAATAATATTAGAAATAAAAACGGATCACCTTATCCCAGGAAGACCAGACCTAGTGTTGATAAACAAAAAAGAAAGAACTTGTCAACTGGTAGATTTTGCAGTTCCAGCAGATCACAAAGTGAAGCTAAAAAAATGAAAAAAATGGACAAATACTTGGACCTTGCCAGAGAACTGAAAAAGTTATGGAATATGAAAGTCAAAGTTATACCAATTGTAGTTGGTGCACTTGGAACGGTCCCAAAAGAATTGGAAAAGGGTTTGGAAAGTCTGGAAATCAGAGGAAGAATTGATACCATCCAGAACACTGCACTGTTGCAATCTGTCAGAATACTCAGAAGAGTCCTGGAGACATGAGGAGACTTGCTGTCACTCAGACTCCAGTGAACGATCATCAGCTAACACTGATGTGAAAACTCAAAAGGAGTAAATAATACTACTACTACTAATAATGTCCCAAAAGGATAGGAAAAGTGTTTGGAAAAACTGGAAATCAGAGGAAGGATTGATACCATCCAGAACACTCACTGCTGCAATCTGCCAGAATACTCAGAAGAGTCCTGGAGACCAGAAGAGAATTGCTCTGACTCAAGCTCCAGTGAAAGACCATCAGTTGACGCTAATGTGAAAATTCAAAAGGAGTAAATAATAATAATAATAATAATAATAATAATAATAATAATAATAATAATAATAATAATAATAAAAGGTGATCCACTGGGAATTATGCAAAAAATGTAATTTTGACCATACAACAAAATGGTATATGCATAAACCAGAATCTGTTCTTGAGAACGAAACGCATAAAATTCTCTGGGACTTTGAAATAAAAACGGATCACCTTATCCCAGCAAGAAGACCAGACCTAGTGCTGATAAACAAAAAAGAAAGAACTTGTCAATTGATTGTCGTGGATTTTGCAGTGCCAGCAGATCACAGTGTGAAGCTGAAGGAAAATGGACAAATATCTGGACCTTGCCAGAGAACTAAAAAAGTTATGGAATATGAAAGTCAAAGTGATACCAATTCTAGATGGTGCACTTGAAACAGTCCCAAAAGGATTGGAAAAGGGTCTGGAAAATTTGGGAATCAGAGGAAGGATTGAAACCATTCAGAACACTGCACTGCTGCAATCTGCCAGAATACTCAGAAGAGCCATGAAGACCTGAGGAGACTTGCTGTCACTCAGACTCCAGTGAAAGACCATCAGTTAACACTGATGTGAAAATTCAAAAGGTGTAAATAATAATAATAATAATAATAATAATAATAATAATATTCTCTGGGACTTTGAAATTAAAACGGATCAATTATCCCAGCAAGAAGACCAGACCTAGTGTTTGATAAACAAAAGAAAGAACTTGTCAACTGGTGGATTTTGCAGTGCCAGCGGATCACAGGGTGAAGTTAAAGGAAAATGAAAAATTGACAAATATCTGGACCTTGCCAGAGAACTGAAAAAGTTATGGAATATGAAAGTGAAAGTTATACCAATTGTAGTTGGTGCACTTGAAAGTCCAAAAGCATTAGAAAAGGGTTTGGAAAGTTTGGATATCAGAGGAAGGATTGAAACCATTCAGAACACTGCACTGCTGCAATCTGCCAGAATACTCAGAAGAGTCCTGGAGACCTGAGGAGACTTGCTGTCATCAGACTCCAGTGAAAGACCATCAGCTAACACTGATGTGAAAACTCAAAAGGAGTAAATAATAGGTACGACTCGGTGAGAAAGGTAACCCAATCAAGCCTGGTCAAGGACTCCTGGCACGGGAGAGTTCCTGAAGCCCTGTAAAAAGGGACACTACTCCATTTAGTCTCCATTTAGTCTCCCTACAAGTCTAAGGCATTTGGTAGGGTTAAGCATCGTTTCTTGGAGGCTGTTTTGTCCGCGGCTGTATTTGAATCCGGAATTTCGCAGCTGGATTCGACACTTGTGTGCATCGTGGAACAGGTTAAGATCCTCCTGAACAGCTATTGTTTCTGTAACCGAATCTAACTCTCCCTACTTCTACGGTTTCGATCATTTTTGATTTGTGCAGATATATTATTCTGTATTTTCTTACAGTCTCTTCAACGTTTCATTTTATGAATTGTTTTAACACAAGGGATGATATTACAGACAGGTGATTGTAGGAACAAATGTATTGAATTGTTTGACGTGTTTTAAGAGAAGCTGAGCACCCTTCTAAATACATATTGAAACGATTGGGATGATGTGAAGTGTCTGTTTAAGGAAAGCAAACTATGAGGAAATTAAACTTTTAGAAATAGGATAGACAAAACATAGGCTCTGTAGAATATTGCAAATAATTTTTCACATACAAAGAAAGAAAAAAGATGATATATTATATATATATATATAATATATATATATATATATATATATATATATATATATATATATATGATATGAAACATATATGGTATGAAAGATGATATATATACACGCACACGTATATATATATATATTTCTACCTTGTATATATATATTTCTACCTTGTTCCTGGTGTGAATGATATATATGGTATGTATACACACACACGTATATATATATATATATATATATATATATATATATATATATATATATATATAGTCCAAGCAATAAATCCGTTCACACACCAGTAACAATTTATATATAATATATATATATATATATATATATATATATATATAAGGGTGTCACAAAGAAAGATGATATATATATGATATGAAAGATAATATGCATATATATATATATATATATATATATATATATTATATATATATATATACACTATGAAGATGATATATATATATATAATATATATATATATATATATATACTATGATGATTATATTATATATATATATATATATACACACACGTATCTATCTCTCTCTTTCTCTCTCTCTCTCTCTCTCTCTATATCTATATTATATATATAATATATATATATATATATTCCTACCTTGTTTCTGGTGTAAGAACGGATTTATTGCTTGGACTATATATATATATATATATATATATATATATATATAACCATTTTTGACTTTTGGGTTGCAGGGGGCCGAATCTTACAGCCACACATATGGCCTACCATTGGGTACTCTTGTAAGGGTTTTGACTACAGTGTTTAGCAACTCCACGTAGACATCTGAGGGTCCCCCAACACTTATTCCTGCAGATTTTCAACGAATTCTACTGTAGGAACGCTATCAGATTCTCTGTTATGTTGCTTTCTTCTAGCGCCAGCCTCCTAGTCTCCATTGAAATTCTCCAGTTCATGCCCGATTGTTTATACAGTGTTCCGGGAGCATTGGGTATCAACCATAATCTCCTTACTTTGATGGCCGATGCAGATCATCATGATACAAGTTATTCTCTTCCATGATTCAGGTATGTTCCAATCATCCATTATATCTGTCATCACGTATATGAATGGAGAAGGGTCCAAGCTTTTAAAATGATGCGTAGTGTGTCAATACCTCCAGCCTACGGGGGAAAATAACCAAATATAAATATGTTTATCCTGAACAACCTGTATATATATATATATATATATATATATATATATTATATATATATATATATATATATATATATATTAGTACACTTTTATTTATTTATTTATTTATTTATTTAGAGAGTTTTAAAAATCTAGTGTTGATTGTGATAGCAAAACGATCGAGGAAGACAATGAGAGATGTTTGTAGGAAGTAATGGTAAGGAAATAGATAGATAGATGGAGAGAGAGAGAGAGAGAGAGAGAGAGAGAGAGAGAGAGAGAGAGAGAGAGAGATGGGGGTGGCTAAAATCTAGGGAGAAGGTGATAAACGAGGAAGAAAAAGAGAGTGGATTGACGAGAGAGAGTAGAGGGAGGGAGAGAGGAGAGAGAGAGAGAGAGAGAGAGAGAGAGAGAGAGAGAGTTTTAAAAAAATCTTGTGTAAGTGTGATAGCAAACGAACGAGGAAGACTAAGAGAGAATTTGTAAGAAGTAATAGTAAGGAAATAGATGACAGAGAGAGAGAGAGAGAGAGAAGAAGAGAGAGAGAGAAGAGAGAGAGAGAGAGAGAGAGAGAGAGAGATTTTTTTAAATCTAGTGTAGTTGTGAATAAACCAGTGTCGTACACGTCGCCGAAGGCTGTAAACAGGATAAAATGAAGAGGAAGAACAATAGTCCGAATAATCCAAATAATACAAAAGAAAACCATAAATTTAAATGTCTTTACTTGCTCGGGCTTCGACACACTGTTTGCAGTGGCTCTCGCGGCCATTGGGCCGGTAGCGGAATATTATTTAACATCCCATCCTCCCAGGCAACCCCATGACCATCTTCTCTAAAATGGTATTGCTTGGGTTATGTCCATGCCGCGAGGTACCTCCAAAAAAGGAATGCCGACCGATACACAACACAATTTAGCACTACCACTTGTAGAAATTGGTTCTGTACGTGCTCCCTACAGTAATCGGATTTTGTGTTGCAAAACTGGCATCTTGGGATATCCAGTAAATAAGTTAATCTATACATTATATAAAGGGCAGTTGTGTGTATGTATGTACGCCCGGAGAAAACAACTCACGACAAAGAAAATATATATATACACATTCCACTATCACCAGGGCTTGCTTTTTGTGCAAAAAATAATGCCATATTTTATCTATATTTGAGAAGAACTCAAAATTAAAATTTGATTAGAACAAAGGAAAGGTCATTAGCCCCCACACACACAAAAGCACACAGACTTTGAAGACCAGTGACAGAAAATGAACAGCCCTAGCCAACGATTTCAGTTCTAGTAATCTTCTGTAAAGGGATTTTTACCTGAAATATTAAGAAGTTGACAATAAATTACAGGTTAACAAAACAACTCCAGATTTACCTTCTTATTTCTCTATACGTTCATTGTGAAAACCAACCAAAAAACCAATATAAACAACAATGTCTTCAAGCAATTAAAACCCTTATATATATATATATATAATATATATATAAAATGTGTTAAACATGTTTGTTGACTCGAGTGCCAATCCTGTCGTACAAGTTTCTGTTCTATCCGTCTCAGTGTTCTGACCATCTTTTTGTTGTCTAGGGTGGAACTTTGTAGCGGTCCATCAATAAGCTGTCTCTACAGGCGCTTTCGGCAGGTAGATTTGCCATTTATCAGTTGGAAACTGACGTTACGCTCTTTCTTTAAAACCGAGACACACGAAATATGCCATCAGTTTCCAACCTGAAGATTGCAAATCGACATGCCGAAAGCAGCTTGTAAGCGACACCTATTGTGGCACTGCCTACACCAGTTCCACCCTGACGACCAAAAGATGGGCAGACAACTTGAACTGATTGAACAGGAAACTTTATGACAGGAATGTCACTCGAGTTCAACGCAACACACACACACACACACACACACACACCACCACACACACATACATATATATATATATTATATATATATATATATATATATATATATATATAGGGTCTTGTAATTCTGATGATGGCGAATTTCTACCGAAATATTGAGAAAAAGCAATGACAGGTAACAAAAAACATGCATAGTACCTTCTTATTCTTACAATCTCGCAATTGGTGACACGCCTCAAAAACCAACACAACAACCAATATAATATAATATATATATATATATATATATATATATATATATATATATATATATATTAAATAAATAGCAAAAGACTTAGAGATCCTGCATTATAGACTATTTCAGGGAGCTTAGACAAAAATGTCTAATTCTCCCGACTCAAATATATATTCATTTTTCAAACGACCTGATTGCAAACTGTAAACTTAAAATCATTTGTACATTGGTAATGTGTGTAAAAATTGCATACAAGGCACAAATATTTCCAAAAGAAATGTTAATAATGTAAAACAATTTTTCTCCATAATTGAGATTAGATTAAAAAAACGTATAGAGTGTGACTTGATAACAAAGGTTAATTGTAATGTCTATGGTGACATAGTTTTGGTTTAGGTAGACAGCTAGATAATATTCATTATATATATATATATATATATATATATATATATATATAGTATGATCCTAAAAAAAGTCAGGTTTGTTTTTTATCACCCTGCTATAATATATATATATATATATATATCATTATCATTTATATTTTTTTGGCTTGAAAGCAATAACAATGCGTATATCGTATAAAATTCGATAGAAAATAACCATGACAAAATGAATTTGGCAAACGATCGTGCGATGCTAGAACATCGCACAGTCTGTTTCAACTTTATTAAGTCTCATCAGCAATGTCTACCAACGATTTCCCCTCCGACAGAAATCGAAACCGGTAGTCCAGCAGGCAATCTGTGACTTTACCGCTCGGCCAACGGTCTGCACCGCACAATCCTGCAGAATTTACCTGTCAATGGTAATAGCATGCCTCTAACCATATATGTATGTATGTATGTATGTATGTATGTATGTTTTTGGTTTGGTTGTTTGTTTTTTACGGCATATCAACCTCAGTGGTCATTTAATGTCGATAAGTTTTGAAATAAAATCAATTCTTAATGGATAATACAATTTTTTTTATAAATACATTTTTCTATTAACCCTTAGATGGGACCCTAACAGGTAACCACTCCGGTCAGAGTGGACCAGGGAGCAATGGTGATGAATGGGGCTCCACATTCCCCAAACCTCCAAAACTGGAACCTCACAATCAGATAGAGTTTTAATGCCCTTCCCAGGCATGTAGACCCGAGCCACCGCCTTCTAGACCCATATGAATAAAAGGGTTGGCTTACCATAAGGACAATAGGGTTGGGAAAATCAATAATAGGCTAGGGCTTGACGTGACCAGCCGATTGATCCGAGGGGCATCTCCGACCGCCCGTTAGCCCAAGATAGAGCCAAAGTGGAGTATATGCATGTCATGAATTGCTCATCCACCTGGGCTCTATCCTTAAGCATCACGGGTCGCAGCCACGGCCAACAGGTGCCCATTGGGGGAGTCTTACCCTCAGCTGAGGTGCAGTAGGGCATTCTAACGCCCAGTCGACAGGGTGGGTGTAATGTATGTATGTATGTATGTACATAATATATACAGGGTGACCCATAAAAAACAAGCTTGACTTACAAAGAAATTCTGGTTTTTATCACCCTATATATATATATATATATATGACATAATATATATATATATATATATTAAAACTTAACTCATATATAAACGCTCTATCTATGATACTGACCACTATCTGGTTGGTTGGTTGTTTATTAATTTTAACGGCATATCAACGCCGTCTCCAGGGTTATATCATGCCTAGCGTTGGGTTGTTATACATATTGTGTATTCATATATATACATTTAGTAATTGGTTTAAACAAGTTTAGCATTATTGGAATCATACTCTATGACATTGATTTGTTTCATGTCTATATTCTATGGTATAATTTTATTCCTCAAAAAGGAGAAAATATCCTCTATGTTAACATTTCAAATAGATACCTTCATATTGTTTCTTAAAAAAATGTTTCTGATGTGAGCAAAAATCTGCATCCATCAATAAGTGTTTGACTGTCAGGGGTGTTTGACATGTTTCACATTGTGGTTGTTGTTCTTGGTTTGATATATAAGAGTGTGTTAGTTTTGTATGACCAATGCCATAATCGGACATAATGACTTGTTCTTTCTAGACTTCTCTAAAGTTGGGTCTGCGCTCCCAAAGTCGGTTTGATTAGGAAGAGTTTGTTGTGGATACAGTTATTCCAGTGTTGCTGCCGCATTTTGTATGAAGGAATCTATTAATTTAGGTTCAAGTCAGTATACTGGTATCTGAGACTTGTCAGGGATTAAATCTTAGAGCAGATTTAGCTGCAGAGTCAGCTCTTTCATTCCCCTCACTCCTATATGACTTGGTATCCAGCATATAATAATCTCCTAGAGTTAGACATTGAGTCTAATCTACTTCAGGAGCTTAATGATGAGAGGGTCTTCCAGTTTTTTTATCTGGTGTAAACTAACCACGGTTACTAAATGGGAAATATCAAAAAGGAGGTTGGAATAGAATAACATCTTTATAGCATAAACAAAATACAATACTTGCCAGTGGCGTGAAGAAAGGTTAAACCACTGCTAGTAGTATAAGTCTATTCAATCTATAAGTCTACTCACACTCCTGTTTTGTGAAGATAGGGACATACGTTAAATGTTTGATAGTTAGGTATTAACAGAAACATAGGATAAATAAGAGAGGAGAGAGAGAGAGAGAAGAGAGAGAGAGAGAGAGAGAGAGAGAGAGAGAGAGGAGGAGATTGTACATGCCATGTTTTATTTTTTGTCACCGGATGAAGGAGATAGTATATTTGAAATGTTACTAAATATGCAGTTTTTGGATGCTCTATCGGCCTTAGATGTAAGTTTCGTTTTTAAGGAAAGAAAATGTTGAATGGATAAAATTGATTTAATCTGAGTTACCAACACGTGTTTCGTTCAGAGTTGGTTCATGTACACATGTATCTATTTATATTAATTTAAATTTTTAAATTCTATTTTATTTTTCAAATGTCAATCTCCAACAAATATTTTTTTTCTCTAACCGTAACCGTCAACAAACATCNAATACTCATAACTAATTTCTCCGATTTCAAAAACTGGACTGTTGTTCTCATCTTTATTGTAGGATATTTAGTTGTATATTTTTTAAATATTACTCCCCCCCCCCAAAAAAAAAAAAATTCTCTAACCGTAACCGTAACCGTCACACAAACATCATTATTTTCTTTTGCTGTGGAGCTTCTCTCAAATAATTTTTAGAAAAAAAAATTTTTTGAACACATCAAATTCTCTGTATTTTAACCGTTTCAACATCAAATATCAAACATTTCATCCTGATGCAGGCCGTTATTCTGTGTATGTTTAATTTTTTTATAATATATATATATATATATATATATATAGATAGATAGATATCTTACTATAATGGAGATTGTGTGTTTTTCTGTCTGTAACCGAAACTATATTACTACTCAAGTCACAATTCCCTTAGTTATTGACATCACATTCTCCATGATTTTATTTTAATTTTAACCTTTTTAATAATTAATAAAATTGTTTTACATTATTAATACTGTTAACCATATCTACATACGAATAACCTGCAATTATATTTGTATATACAACAAAATAGCGGTTTACAGTGTGAATGGGAAGGCTAATTTGCATATTGATATTAAAAAATCGAATTTAATAAATATGTGCTCAGTGTTATTGGTTTCTAACTGTTTGGTTTTATTTTAATGAATATAAGCAAAAATCTCTTCAATGAATCTTAAATGAAATCCATTAACAAGAAAAAATAACTGTCATTTTATTATTTACTTCCTCTTTTAACTAAATACTTACATTAGAAAAATAGCAATGAAAGACGAGAGTGATGGAGGAGTAAGTTTCAGTTGTTCTATGTTTCAAATCTTTTATCTGCATTCTTATTTAGTTTCATTAGCCTTTTCTAATTTAATATAATATTTTATTACATCAAACTTAAATACTTGCACCCGGAGGGTGCATATATTTGCTAGTAGAGTATATATATATATATATATATATATATATATATATATATATATATATAGATATATATATATATATAGATAGATAGATATAGATATAGATATATATAGATATATATAAATAGACAGTTAGATAGATAGATAGATAGATATGAATAAACTGAGATAGATAGATAGATAGATAGATGGATGGATAGATAATTATTATTCTTTTATTTTATATTTAAAATTTCAAAATGTCGTCGGAATAATTTCCATTTTCAACTTACATATATGTTTGTGTGTGTATGTGTGTGTGTGTGTGTGTGTGTGTGTGTGTGTGTGTCTGTGTGTGTCTGTGTGTTTATATTCTCTATTCTACCCATAAAAATAATTTCTTTCGGTTTCTTTTAGACAAGATATCAATTTAAGTCTGCCCAATCCGCTCAAAGAGAGAAGATGATCCAGTTACCTAGACCCGATAATCTAGATTGCAATTCTATCCACAAAAATCCAAACAAATTCTAAAAACCAAACAAAAAAAACCGGTAATAATGAGAAGAATTTTCCTAAGTGAAGATTTTGCACAAAGGAACCAAACAAGAACCAAATTCTAATAGAGATTGCTATAATTATCGACCGTTTTCGCGAGAGTAGTGCCCCTAATCAACTTAGAGTAAACACCCAATTGCTAGAAGTTATTTGAAAATATTTCCTCCAATTTCTTAGTCTAATTGCCGGGCAGGTCAACAACCAAATTCACCTCGAGAAAAAATAATTCTCTATTGCATCGAAGTTTGAGATTATTAAGTAATTATCGAGTCAATGGTGGAGAAAGAAAACAACAACAAATTACAAGGTTTGACCAATAATATTGTTCACTAGTTGTCATACGTAGCATTAGGAGGGGTTAGTTTAACTACCGTATTTGACGGTATATACGACGCACGGGCATATAAGCCCCCCGCCCCCATTTCATTAGGTCAGATTCAGGAAAACATGTTTTTAGTGTATTTAAACATATTTAGTTGAAAACAGTCTAGCTGTGCATTACACAAGCAGAAACATAGCTGTATAAAAGCAATTTGGCAGTACAGGCAAGCAATAAGCATACCTTTCAATAGCAGGAAATAATAATAATAATAATAATAATAATAATAATAATAATAATAAGGCACCCAGGAGACCAGATCTAATTTTGATTGACAAGAAGAGGAAGACTTGTCATCTTGTGGATTTTGCCGTCCCGGCCGATCACAGAGTGAAAAAGAGAGGGAAAAGATCGACAAATACTTGGACGTTGACAGTGAATTGAAAAGACTGTGGAACATGAGGGTGAACGTCGTGCCAATTGTAATTGGGGCACTTGGAACAATCGCCAGGGGGTTGGAAAAGAGCCTGGATGAATTGGAAATCAGAGGAAGAATCGAGACCATCCAGACTACAGCATTATTGAGATCGGCTAGAATACTCAGAAGAGTCCTGGAAACCTGAGAAGACTTGCTGTTACTCAGCCATCAGTGAACCATCGGCTACGGCAGGCGTGAAAAACTCGAATGGAGTGAAATAATAATAATAATAATAATAATAATAATAATAATAATAATAATAATAATAATGCACAAGGCTCTTCACCCTAGAGACGACAGAGATAGATTATATGTGTCAAGAAAGGAAGGCGGAAGAGGTCTTGCCAACATAGAGGACTGCATAGAAACTACGATCCAACAACTTGAGGATTACACAAGAAAAAGCAAAGACAAATTACTTATGGCGGCCAACAATAGTAGATGTAACAGATGGACAAACAGAAAAACAACAAAGACTAGAAAACAAAAATGGGAAGAAAAACAATTTTATGGACACTTCAAACAACAAATAGAAGAGGTTGCACATGGAAAGACTTGGACATGGTTAAGAAAAGGAAACCTCAAAAGAGAAACAATCATTAATAATTGCTGCACAAAATAATGCCATAAGGACAAACTATATAAAAGCGAAAATTGATAAGACCCAACAAAATAGTAAATGTAGACTTTGTGGCAATAGAGATGAGACTGTAAACCATATACTCTGCGAATGTAGCAAACCAGCACAACGAGAATACAAAACTAGACACGATTGGGTTGGGAAGGTGATCCACTGGGAATTATGCCAAAAATTAAATTTTGACCACATAACAAAATGGTATATGCATAAACTAGAATCTGTTCTTGAGAACGAAACGCATAAAATTCTCTGGGACTTTGAAATTAAAACGGATCACCTTATCCCAGCAAAAAGACCAGACCTAGTGTTGATAAACAAAAAAGAAAGAACTTGTCAACTGGTGGATTTTGCAGTGACAGCAGATCACAGGGTGAAGCTAAAGGAAGATGAAAAAATGGACAAATATCTGGACCTTGCCAGAGAATTGAAAAAGTTATGGAACATGAAAGTGAAAGTGATACCAATTGTGGTTGGTGCACTTGAAACAGTCCCAAAAGGATTAGAAAGGGGTTTGGAAAGTTTGGCTATCAAAGGAAGGATTGAAACCATTCAGAACACTGCACTGCTGCAATCTTCCAGAATATTCAGAAGAGTCCTGGAAACCTGAGGAGACTTGCTGTCACTCAGACTCCAGTGAAATACCATCAGCTAACACTGGTGTGAAAACTCAAAAGGAGGAAATAATAATAATAATAATAATAATAATAATAACAATAATAATAGCCTAGGCCTACGGGAGGTCTCAAACTTCACCTACGATGTATGAGACGCAAAAGAGTCAAAATTCTGGAAAGAAGCGCGTCCCATATGCCGTCAAATGCAGTAAGTTAATTTTTTAAAAGTCATTTTTTGTTAATTTATGTATATGTTTTGTTTTTGTATTTTCATTTTTCTGTTTGTCAACATTTATTGAGGGATAATTATTAACAACAAAAATGTCTCGCAATTGGACACATAGCGCAGTGGATATAGGCGTTGATTTAATACAGTTCTTAGAGGCATTTATCTCTTGGCTACAAGTTCAATCCTGGTCAAGGGTGAAAGTAACATAGAATAATAATCAACTCAGCTTGACACTTGTACCCAGTTATGGTCAACAGAATGAGAACAATATAACCCCGTAGATTAAAGAAAGGGCTGGGCTCAAAGTTCCAAGACGGTTCCCGAGTTCGAAGAGAAGGTCCTCGAGTTCGAAAAGGTTTCAAAGTCAGACAAAAAATACCTGAAGAAGGCCGGAGGGGACATGGGCCCAAACGTTATGTAGATAAAAATAAAGATGAGGACAAAATAATCCAAATAATAAAAAATAAAAAGACATAATACTCCCAGTAAGGATTGAATTCGCTTATGGATCTGCGAGACTAGTCACTGGTGTTTTGGCAACGGGTTTTTCCATGTTATATCATTAAATTCAAACAACCTCTTGTTCAATCGTCGATTCATTGCTTACTGTTTGTTTCCATACATTTTAGTATATATATATATATATATATTTGGGAGAATATGTGCTTAATTGAAGTCATACCTAATTTTGAAAATTAATTAGTTGATAATTAATGAATTAGGCGGGTATATATGTTCAAATGTAATGCTAAACAAATCGAGAAAAAGTCAATCTATGTATGTACATTTCGGCCTATCATGCCTCATCAGCAGAGTTATAGACAGGAAAGCTGCTCCGTGTCTATAACTCTGCTGATGAGGCATAATAGGCCGAAATTTACATACAGAGATTGACTTTTTCTCGATTTGTTTAGCCTTAGATTTGAACATATAAGACCGCCTAATTCATTAATTATCAACTAATTAATTTCAAAATTAGGTATGACTTGTCGGCTAAGACCATATCAAAAACACATTGTTTGTTTGTTTACTTTCATATATATATATATATATATATATATATATATATATATATATATATATACCTGTGTCTGTGCGCTCGCGCGCGTGTCTGTGTGTGTGTATGTAAAATCTCTGTAGCAAACATTTATTTAGCATATCTCTAACCATTTTTTCTAAAGGAAAGGGAGGAGCTTGTAAAATATCTATATCAATTTGCCCATTAGAAAAAACGAGAAATAACCCACGGTAAATATCTAAACTGAGCCTGTTTTACGCCTGTTACCGTCAAGGAAAATCAAAGCGTAAATAAGGGCAGGAATCCCGGAAGACAAATATTTACAGAACCCCAAGAGCATACTTAAATGAAAATAAAGAATAAACAGCCAATAGACGATTGGAAAACAGAAGTGGTAGTACCTATTTGTTTGTTTGTTTGTTTGTTTATTGATTTTAACGTCATATCAACCCGTCTGGGGTTATGTCATGCCTAATGGTTATGAAGTTATACATATCGTGTATTTATATTTATACTTTTTAGTAATTGGTTTTAATAATGTGTTAGCATTATTGGTGATTATGTTGTATGGTATTGATTTGTTTCATGTCTATATTCTATGGTATAATTTTATTTCCCTCAAAAAAGAGAGAATATCCTCCATGTTGACATTTTCAAATAGATCTTTCATATTGTTTGCTTTAGAATAACGGATTCTGATGTGAGCCAAAAAACTGCATTCCATGAATAAGTGTTTAACTGTCAAAGGTGTTTTACATGTTTCACACTGTGGTTGTTGTTATTGTTTGAGTATATAGGGGTGCGTTATTGTTGTATGACCAATGCGTAATCGGGACACAATGACTTGTTCCTTTCTAGACTTCCTTAAAGTTTGACTCCAGCCTCCCAAAGTGGTAGTGCCTGTTAGAGTCCCATCTAAGGGTAAAAAAGAACAAAATGACTTTGAAAAAATGTATCTAAAAAAATTGAGTACCCATTAAGAATGAATATAACAAAAACGCTGTTACGATTTTATGAGCTTCAAGTGTAAAGTTTTTAAGTGCCATCCTTTGCCAGTTGAAAAGGACTTAAAGAAAGTCCTATGTTATAGAATCCTTTGGTGATCCTTTGGTAAGCGTATAAGTCCTATCCTGCGTATTGGTAAAGGTCCAGTGATTTAATCCTATGTCCGTCGTCAAAGAATGTCAGCGTAATTATGACCAGTAGGGTCGGTTTAAGTATTGTGTCAACCTCAGAGTACTGTCAGTGATTGGCCAAGAGTTCGATCACATAATTCTGGCATAGTCTATAAGTGGGCGCGGGCATTTAGCACGCACCGTATATCTAAAAAAATCTCAACATCAAGCAATAGCGCTTGTCCAGCGGGAATCCTTGATAAAGAATCCTTTGGTTGTTCCTTGGTGCTCCTCAGTATTGCAAATCCTTCGTCAATAATTGCAAATGGACACCTCTCGATATCAGTGATTAAGTAGTCAACCAGCCATGCATTCGGGCTGGTGATTAGCTGAGATTTAAACCACGTGACCTCGCTTAGTCTACAAATTTAAGAGGTGTATTGTAGCACCAAAATATACCAACAAAGGTATTCGGCATAAAATGACCCAATGGCTTGACATGCCGTAAAATCCGACCAACCAATCAACAATCAACGTGGTAGCTGTAGGGAAAGAAACGAATTTCTCTGCGGTTTGAACCTATTCTTTGACGAAAAATAAAATCATTGAATGAAATGAGAAATGTGCCAGAAAGATTGTAAAAGATAATAGAAGTAAATGGCAAATATGTTGTTTGATGAAGTTTGTAAAATATATTTCTTGTTCATTATGATAGTTTCTTTTTAAACTGACTGAACCTTTTAAGTTAATTACGCTGAAAATATGAAGAAAATCTATAAAAGTTTTTGCCTTAATTGCGAAATGATTGGCTACGACGACGATGACAGAATAATTAACATGTATTTGAATTCCAGTATGACAAAAGAAATACAGGCATTTTCCATAAATGTGTAGCAAGTTGCATATCTATCTATCTATCTATCTATCTATCTATCCTAAAAGATGTCTTGCTTTTAGAATTGTGTAAAAAAAGCAACCAATCTCTTACTTTACTCTGTATTGTGTTCTTCCCCTCTATGTATCTCTTAACTACCTCCTCGTTATATAATATTAGTTTCTCTGGAGAGTATGGAGAAAGAGAGAGCCGGGAGAATTTGAAATGTATTTTTGTTTAACTATCTATCTCTCTATGTCTATTTACGTCCGTTCATATCTATCTATCTATCTATCTATCTATCTATCTATCTCAATGTTCAAAAATGTTGGTCTCTGTAATCTATATTTTACCTCCGAGTAAAGTTCGTACATATCAACCTATGAGGATAGGAGGGTTGGAGTAAATCCGACAGTATGTAGTTAAGAATAATCTTTTTAATAAAATAATATTTTTAATAAAATTGACTGATGAAGTGTTACATATTCATACACATATACCCATGTTGGATATATACACAAGTGTTCTTGCACTAGAGAAGGGGGAGATAGACATAGGTAGATAAAGAGATGCATATGCATATGTGCATTACTTACTTTGGCCATTCCTAATCTCTAGTCGTTTCTATTCTTTCTCTTCTTGTTGACTTCTATTGCTAGGTTCTTGTTGGCTGTTCGTCTTTGATAAATTCCTTCTTCTTGGTCAGTCTTGTTGCCAAGACATTCATCAAGCAAGAACACCATATTATTTCTTTAAACTTTTATTTACTTAACTAAAATTCTTCTTCTAACTAACACAACGCGTGTGTGCATAATGAGCCCATGCTTTTCATCGGATGTCCAAGCAGATACTGAGGATTAACTCGGTCCCACGTGATTTCACGTATTTCACGGGCTTTCTGTAATATTCCATGGAAAGCCCCGCTATCCCTTCAGAAATACAGGGGTTTGACAATAATCTATGAAACCGCTTAGATTATGCAACAGAAGGAAAACTCTGAATTCAAAACTGTTAAACGCCGCTTGGGGTGGTCATTACTAGAATAGGCTCAGTTATGACCCAGTAATATATACGGCCCCATATGTCACATAAACAGGCAGAATTCTAACTGGCCAATTAGTTTTATGGTAATTTATCTCTGTTTCGAAAATAAATGTTATATACCCCCATTGTTGGGTACATATACAAGTGTTCTTTTACTAGAGAGGGGAGAGAGACAGGCATAGGTAAATAGAGCGATGCATATGCATATTTGCATTACTTACTTCTTTGGCCATTCCTAATGTCTAGTCGTTTCTATTCTTTCTTTCCATGTTGACTTCCATTGCTAGGTTCTTGTTGGCTGTTCGTCTTTAATGCATTCCTTTTGCTTGGTCGGTCTTGTTGCCAAGTCATTCATCAAGCAAGAACACCATATTAGTTATTTAAAGTTTTATTCCTTAAACTTCTTCTTCTAACTAACACAACGCGAGTGTGCATTTGAGTCCAGCCAAGGCAGACATGCTTTCTGCCCGACGTCCAAGCTGGAACTGAGGGTTAACTCGGTCCCACGTGACCTCACGTATTTCGCGGTCTTTCTGTAATATTCCATGGAAAGTCCCACCCGTGATATGAAAAGTGGCCATCCCTTCAGAAATACAGTGGGTTGACAATAATCTATGCATAGATTATGCAACAGAAGTCCTGCTCAATGCAGAAATAAATATATATCCTACATCTACTTGTTCTAGTTTTGCTCTCTTTTGTCCACCTTTTCCTTTATTCTTTACCACATATCTGCCTATCTACCTCCTTTTATTTAAGTCCGTTCGTATCTATCTATCTATCTATCTCTAACTATCTCCGTTTATTCAAGGGCGTTCATATCTATCTATTTATCTATTTAGGTTTATATGTATATGCCGGTTCATATGTATCTATCTATCTATGCGATCCTCACTATCTATCTATATAATATCCCCGTTTATTTACGACCATTCATATCTATCTTATCTATCTATCTATCTATCTATCTATGTTTATATGTATCTGTCCGTTCATATCTATTATCTATCTATCTATCTATCTATCCGATTATTTTACGCCCGTTCAAATATATCTACATATCTACCTCATTTATTTAAGTCCGTTCGTATCTCTCTCTCTCTCTCCTCTCTCTCTCTCTTTCTTCTCTCTCTCTCTCTCTCTCTCTCTCTCTCTCGTTTCTCTCTCTCTCTTTCTATCTATCTATCTATACATCTATCTATCTATCCATGTTTATATGTATTTGTCCGTTCACATGTATCTTTCTATCTATATAATATACCCGTTTATTTACGTACGTTCATATATATCTACCTATCTAACTCCTTTTATTTAAGTCCGTTCATATCTATCTATCTATCTATCTATCTATCTACATTTATTGTTATCAATCTATTCTCAAAAGTATGCGTCTCAGTTTTCTATATTTTACCCCCTAATTATATAAAACTGACCAAATCCTTATCAAAAGTCAATGACAGGTGATTGTATATGTATTGGCAGCGTATCACCTTTATGACAACCTCAGGTAAGTCAGAATCTCAGGTTAAACCAGTTTGTAATGTGGACTCAGCAGACAGCCTCAGAGGTACGACAATGAGATAATCTGATGACACCAGCCACCCTTTGACTTGTGTGGGTTGCGTATGACAGGTTTGTAAAAATAACTTTGGTTTCTGGCAAGATGCCGTATTTCATGCCAATACAGGTCATCTCTGGTATTCATGTTTTATTTGTAAGCCAAATATGAAAGACAAAAGTAGAGTGGATGAGTAGTGGGGTTTGGGCAGCACA
>CM042166.1:26725353-26755353 GCA_023376005.1 Doryteuthis pealeii | reverse complement strand
AATCACAATTCACTTAGCGCTAAAACCCTTGGGAAACGGATGAATCCTACTTTCCTCCAGCTATTATGGGTAAATAGTAGGCAGACGGCTCTTTGACCTTGGTTAGGCAACCGGTCTAGGAGAAGAAAACTCTGAATTCAAACCTGTTGAAACCCCGCTTAAGAAATTTGACCATTGTGTCACATCCTGCTCGTGCGGAGGGGTTGGTATATATATATATATATAAATATATATATAATAGATATATATATATATATACATACGGGTGGACCATTAACGATGAGACATATATTCAATGTTATTTTCTCAGGAAACAACAAGGTACACAGATACTAAGTAGATTTTATACATAACTTGTATCAGGAGTTTACAGTTTATCTAAGATTGAATATTATGTCCTTGGAGGTCACTATCATGGCGAAAACATTTGAGAGGCTCGATCTCTCATATCACGTAAAGTTGTGGTTTTAGAATATCACAATAGCTGTTATCTCTCTACGGATGCTTTCTTTCAGTTCCGCTGTCGTGCTGGGGCCTGCCTGCGTATACCCGAATTTTTCAGGAACCCCACAGAAAATAGTCCACTGAGGTTAGAAGTATTTTTCGTCTACATATGTAATTTCTTTTAGACTCACGACAATTATGAGAATCTCCAAAATCAATACCTGAAATAAAATAAAAACTTAATGTATATTCAAAATCTTAGATAACATGTTAAAACTTCTGGTGTATTACCTATGTAATGAAATATATTTACTTTTCTGTGTCGCTTTTGTCATCTGATAAATAGCATTTAAAATGTGTCTCATCATTATGGTTCCACCCTGTATATATATATATATATATAATTATATATATATATAAGATATGATATTAATATTGAAGGCCAATACAAAAATGAAAAATAAAAACAAAAAGATGTTTATTTTTATGTTTTTGTGTTTGTTTTTTTTTGTTTTTTTAATTTATTTTTGTTTTTATTTTATGTTTTATGTTATTATTTTGTTTTTATTTTTATTTGTTTATTTTTTTTATTTTTCACACGCATTGTATTGACCTTCAAAATATTAAATATATATAACATACTTAACAATGCTTCAAGCAAAATTGCCAATTGCTATATATATTATATATATATATAATATATATATATAATATATATATTAGAAAAGTTTGTTTTCAAAAGTAGTTGCGACATGAAAAAATACACGTATTTCATTGCAAAGATAAGAGACGTCTAATTGTAGCACGCTTAGACAACTGCTTGGGCGACAGCTCATCCTGCATAACAACCTGCCAGGCTACGTGGTTTCCTCTACAAAATGATGTCTGCAGGAGGAACATAAGACATGTGCAGAAGACAAGAGACCTGGCGCCTCCTTCGTCAAAAAAGGAACAAAATCAGCGTGAAAAAAAAGAGAGGAAAGAAGCCGCAGAAAAGAGAAGCCAAAAGGAAAGGAGAAGACAACAGCAACTCCAGCAAGCGTCACCGTTGTTTGCGGTCCACTGCGCCAGAGATTCCATTCAAAAATTGGTCCATTCAGCCACTCATTCAATTGTAGAAATAAAGTGGATTTTACACCATCGTCTTTAATATATTTCTTAATGGATACTCAATTTTCTTATGAAACATTTTTCTATTTAACGCAAATATGGGAACCTACAGGTACTATCACTCCCGTTTAAATGGAACCTGGATCAATGGTGATAAAGGGGTGCTCCACATCCCCAGATCTCCAGAACTAGAACCTCACCATCAGATAGAGTTTTAACGTCATTCCGAGGACATGAAACCCCTCAGCCACTGCCTTCTAGCACCCAATTGATAAAAAGGGTCGGGTTTCCATAAGGGAAAAATAGGTTCTACGGCTTGACGTGATCAGCGGTTGATCAGAGGGCATCTCCAACCAGCTGTCGAGCCCGAGTAAGGCCAAAGTGGTATGTTGTATGTCATGGACTGTTCATCCAGCAAGATTCCGTCCTTAAGCACACGGGTCGCCCTCCATGGACAACAACAAAAACCCCACAATGGCTTTACTTATTCTAACAGCGTAGCGACAATTATCCCTCAGGATTTAATTATTCTTAGCCGTTGAGGTTTCATGGAAAAAAAGTTTCAATGCTTACTCGTTTATTTCTCAACCGTTGTGCATTTCAGAATTACAAAGCCCAATGAAAATATGGAGTCGTGGCATTTAAAATGCTTTGCAATTATCACTATGCCATTGTTGTTACGCGTGATATTCACAGTGTGTTCTCGGTTCAATAAACCTGGGAACAAACTCATTATATTTTCTCTAAAGGATACTATATTACTACCTTTCAAATGACAAAGCCTGTTTCAGTTGACCTAATACGAATGCGAAATTTTCCAGTTACAATAATGAAAAAAGAACTAAATAAAATAAAGGATTTTTAGAATAATCTTTTAATCCTAACGTATGTTTGATACTTTCGTTTGAATGAAAAATTCCTTTTAATTTAGTATTTTTGAAGGAAAATTTTGATCCCGAAGAATGCGAAAAAGAGTGTATTGTATGTAATTCTCTAACTTCCTTCAATGACATATATATATATATATATATATATATAATATATATATATTGTGGTGTGTGTGTGGGTGTGTGTGTGTTGGTACATATATAGTATATATATGTACATATATAGTATTATATATAATACATATATAGGATATATAAATATATATAATATATATATATATATATATATATATATAATATATATATACATGTGTGTGTTTATTGTGCATTATTATTATTATTTCATTCGTGGTGAGTTTTTTGTACACCAACGTAAGTCATCCATGCTCAGTATTCAACATTTCGCCTTCCTACAATCCCGATGAAGATTTTAAAAACTGAAACGAAGAAATAACTCATCTTTTGGAATATCGTGTTATTTCTATTATATATAATATATATCATATATATATATATATATATATATATTATATATATATATATTTCAAGTTTTGAAATAAAAATTGTATTATCCATTAAGAATTGATTTATTTCAAAACTTGAATATATATATATATATATATATATATATATATATATATATATATATATATATATATATAATAGAAAAACACGAAGTATTCCAAAAGATGAGTTATTTCTTCGTTTCAGTTTTTAAAATCTTCATCGGGATTGTAGGAAGGCGAAATGTTGAATACTGAGCATGGATGACTTACGTTGGTGTACAAAAAACTCACCACGAATGAAATAATAATAATAATGCACAATAAACACACACATGTATATATATATATATATATATTAATATATATATATATATATACATATATTATATATACCTATATATGTACATATATATATATATATATACTATATATGTACCACACACACACACACACACACACACACACACAATATATATATATATATATATATATATATATATATATATATGTCATTGAAGGAAGTTAGAGAATTACATACAATACACTCTTATTTCGCATTCTTCGGGATCAAAATTTTCCTTCAAAAATACTAAATTAAAGGAATTTTTCATTCAAACGAAAGTATCAAACATACGTTAGGATTAAAAGATTATTCTAAAAATCCTTATTTTATTTAGTTCTTTTTTCATTATTGTAACTGGAAATTTCGCATTCGTATTAGGTCAACTGAAACAGGCTTTGTCATTTGAAAGGCTAGTAATATAGTCATCCCTTTAGAGAAAATATAATGAGTTGTCCCAGGTTTATTGAAACCGAGAACACACTGTGAATATCACCGCGTAACAACAATGGCATAGTGATAATTGCAAAGCATTTAAAATGCCACGACTCCATATTTTCATTGGGCTTTGTAATTCTGAAATGCACAACGGTTTGAGAAATAAACGAGTAAGCATTGAAACTTTTTTTCCATGAAACCTCAACGGCTAAGAATAATTAAATCCTGAGGGATAATTGTCGCTACGCTGTTAGAATAAGTAAAGCCATTGTAGGGGTTTTGTTGTTGTCCATGGAGGGCGACCCGTGATGCTTAAGGACGGAATCTTGCTGGATGAACAGTCCATGACATACAACATACCACTTTGGCCCTTACTCGGGCTCGACAGCTGGTTGGAGATGCCCTCTGATCAACCGGCTGATCACGTCAAGCCGTAGAACCTATTTTCCCTTATGGAAACCCCGACCCTTTTTTATCAATTGGGTGCTAGAAGGCAGTGGCTGAGGGGTTTCATGTCCTCGGAATGACGTTAAACTCTATCTGATGGTGAGGTTCTAGTTCTGGAGATCGGGGAATGTGGAGCACCCCTTTATCACCATTGATCCCAGGTCCACTTTAAACCGGAGTGATAGTACCTGTAGGTTCCCATATTTGCGTTAAATAGAAAAATGTTTTCATAAGAAAATTGAGTATCCATTAAGAAATAATATATTAAAGACGATGGCGTAAAATCCACTTTATTTCTACAATTGAATGAGTGGCTGAATGGACCAATTTTTGAATGGGAATCTCTGGCGCAGTGACCGCAAACAAACGGTGACGCTTGCTGGAGTTGCTGTTGTCTCTCCTTCCTTTTGGCTCTCTTTTCTGCGGCTTCTTTCCTCTCTTTTTTTTCACGCTATTTTGTTCCTTTTTTGACGAGGAGGCGCCAGGTCTCTTGTTCTTCTGCACATGTCTTTATGTTCCTCCTGCAGACATCATTTTGTAGAAACCACGTAGCCTGGGCAGGTTGTTATGCAGGATGAGCTGTCGCCCAAGCAGTTGTCTAAGCGTGCTACAATTAGACGTCTCTTATCTTTGCAATGAAATACGTGTAAGATTTTTTCGATGTCGCAACTACTTTGAAAACAAACTTTTCTAATATATATATATATATATATATATATATATATATATATATATATATATATAAGCAATTGGCAATTTGCTTGAAGCATTGTTAAGTATGTTATAATATATTAATATTTTGAAGGTCAATACAATGCGTGTGAAAAATAAAAAAATAAAAACAAAAATAAAAAAAAAAACAAAAATAATAACATAAAACATAAAAATAAAAAAAAAAAAAAAAAAAAAAACAAACACAAAAACAAAAATAAAAACATCTTTTTGTTTTTATTTTTCATTTTTGTATTGGCCTTCAAAATATTAATATATATATATATATATATATATATATATATATATATATATATATATATATATATAGGGTGGACCATAATGATGAGACACATTTTAAATGCTATTTTATCAGAGGACAAAAGCGACACAGAAAAGTAAATATATTCATTACATAGGTAATACACAGAAGTTTTACATGTTATCTAAGATTTGAATATTACATTAAGTTTTTATTACTTTCAGGTATTGATTTTGGAGATTCTCATAATGTCGTGGAGTCTAAAAGAAATTACATATGTAGACGAAAAATACTTCTAACCTCAGTGGACTATTTTCTGTGGGGTTACCTGAAAGATCGGGTATACGCAGGCAGGCCCCACACGACAGCGGAACTGAAAGAAAGCATCCGTAGAGAGATAACAGCTATTGATATTCTAAACCACACTTTACGTGATATGAGAGATCGAGCTCTCAAATGTTTTCGCCATGATAGTGACCCTCCCAAGGACATAATATTCAAATCTTAGATAAACTGTACGACTCCTGGATACAAGTTATGTAATAAATCTACTTAGTACTCTGTGTACCTTGTGTATTCTGAGAAAATAACATTGAATATATGTCTCATGTAATGGCCACCCTGTATGTATATATATATATATATATATATATATATATATATTTATATATATATATATATACCAACCCCTCCGCACGAGCAGGATGTGACACAATGTCAATTTCTTAAGCGGGGTTCAACAGGTTTGAATTCAGAGTTTTCCTTCTCCTAGACCGGTTGCCTAACCAAGGTAAAGAGCCCAGTCTGCCCTACTATTTACCCATAGCTGGAGGGAAAGTAGGATTCATCCTTTCCCAAGGGTTTTACGCTAAGTGAAATGTGATTACCACGTCCAGGATTTGAACTCGGGGTGACGAGTCCATTTCCATGACTTTAAACATTAAACAACGCGCTTCCTATATATATATATATATATATATATATATATATATATATATATATATATATATATATATATATATATATATATATATATATATATTATGGACTTTCTCGTCGATTTTCGACGCATGAGAGTTCATACACACAATGAACACCCACACAGTGATTTGTTTATAGTGGTGAAGGCTTGTGTTGGACCATCCACACTTTTTTGGCACAGTCGATAGGAAAGAATTGGTGCATCAAGGGTTGCCACAAACCCAATCAACGACCGACCTCAGGAATTTTGAATTCAGAGTTATCCCTCTCCTAGACTGGTTACCTACCCAAGGCTGAAGGGCCCAGTCTGCCCTACTATTTAATCCATAGCTGGAGGGAGAATATATGGATTCATACCTTTCCCAAGGGTATTAGCGCTATGTGAAATGCCAACAGCTTCGTCTAGGAATTGAACTCGAATCGACGAGTCCATTTTCCACGACTCTAGCCATTAGCCACTATATATATATATATATATATATATATATATATATATATATATATATATATATATATATATATATATATGTGTGTGTGTGTGTGTGTGTGTGTGTGTTGTGTGATGCTACATGTTTTTGTTTTATTGCATAGTTTTGCCATTAATTAATGGTAATTTACAATCATAAATTGTATATAAATTATATACATCGTAATATTATGATATAAGGCCGGTTTAGGTCAGTCGGTCGAGTGTTCGGTCAGGAATCATCGAGGTCTTGGTTCGATACCGGCCCTCGCCAACTCAGCGTATGAGTAGCACAGGGATCTGTGCGGTGAAGTGAGGATCGGATGGTAGGTGTGACGCTGCACCTCAGATGCTAAAATAATCTCCTTGGTCTAGCGTTAGTGGAAAGGTGATAGCCTCCCTCGCTGTCTGGCTGATACCGACATTAGTCAGCCCCCACGACTTACTTAATAATATGCATAATTACATTATATAACTACATTATATTATAATTACATCATATATTCATATCATTTGGTTTTGGTTTGTTTTGTTTTATGGCATATCAATCAGTGGGTCATTTAATGCCGATAAAGTTTTGAAATAAATCAATTCTTAATGGATAATACAATTTTTTTTTATAAATACATTTTTCTATTTAACCCATACATGGGACCCTAACAGGTACTACCACTTCAGGTCAGAGTGGACCAGGGAGCAATGGTGATGAAGGGGTGTTCCACATTCCCCAAACCTCCAAAACTGGAACCTCACCATCAGATAGAGTTTAACGTCATTCCTAGGATATATAGACCCTCGGTCACCGCCTTCTAACACCCATATGATAAAAAGAGTTGGGGCTTGCTATAAGGGCAATAGGGTTGGGAAAATCATATAGGTGCTAGGGCTTGACGTGACCAGATGATTGATCGGAGGGGGCCTCTCCGACCGCCTGTCTAGCCCAAGATAGGGCCCATCCACCTGGGTTCTATTCTTAAGCATCACGGGTCGCCACCCACGGCCAACAGGTGGCCCATTGGGGGAGTCTTACCCCTCTACAGAGGTGCATTCGGTGTATTCTAACGCCCAAGCCGACAGGGCGGTTATTCATACTATATTATTGACATTATATTATATTATATACATTATATTATATACATTATATTATTTTGTATTATGTTATATTATACATTTTTATATTATATTATATACATTATATTATTTTATATTATGTTATAAGATTATGTTATATTATGTTATATTATACATTATATTATATTATTTACATTATATTACATTATATACATTATATTATATACATTATATAATTTTGTATTACGTTATAGTATACATTTTTATATTATATTATATTAATATATACATTATATTATACATTATAAAATTATGTTATATTATGTTATATTATACATTATATTATAATATTTGCATTAGATTATTATAATTATGTTATTATATTATTATATCGTTATATTATAATTACATTACCAATACACATTATAGAATTACATTTTATACGTGGTAATTTACAATCATAAAGTTAATTTGATGATTTACTGTTGTCATGATGTTTTCAAATTACACAATATACAACTTAATATCTTCTTCCTGAGAAACGTTTTAGCGTAATTAGTATTTATGCCTCAGAGGACTTTCCACTGATTTTGTCATGTGTCTTAACAGCCATAAAGACTGAAGCCAAGAAAACTTTTATTCGTTACAAAAACAAACAAAAAAGAAAATAGAAAAAGGAAATAAAAATCCGTTTTTAAGAGAATTTGAAAGTTTGGGAGTAAATTCATCAAGTGTTATCAAAAATATATTTTTCTCAAATCCTATTATCTACCTAGTATACCAATACATTTCGAGCTGTGTTAGGGCTACTATACGGCTGCACTTTTGGATTAATAAGAAACGATTAGAGAAAAGGGTAGATGGGACTGTATTAGTTAGATATAAAGGAATACATTTCTAGCCGTGTCAGTGCTACTATACGACTGCAGCATTTGAATTCTTACGAAATGATTAGAGAAGAAGCTATATGGGAACTGTATTAATCAAATACGAATGAATACCTTTCGAGCCGTGTCCGTACTACTATACCGCTGCAGCACAACAAAAACAAAAACAAAAATGGAAATAGGAAAATGAAAATGAAAATTAAAACATCCGTTATCTTAAGCGAATTTGAAAGTTTTGGAGTGAATTCATGAAGTGTTGTTGAAAATATTTTCATTAAACATTGTATTATCTACCTAGCATACCAATACATTTTGAGCTGTGTTAGGGCTACTATATGGTTGCACTACTAATGAAACGATTAGAAAAATGGCTAGATGAACTGTGATTTCTAGCCGTGTCAGTGCTACTATACGACTGCAGCTTTGGATTCTTACGAAATGATAGAGGAGTTAGATGTGAACTGTATTAATTAAATACGAATGTATACATTTCGAGCCGTGTCAGTGCTACTATATGTCTGTAGCAATTGGATTCTAACGAAATAGAAAAAGCTTAGATGGAATCTGTATTGATAAATATGAATGAATACATTTCGACTTGTTTCTGTGCTACTATAGGGCTGCATCACTTGGATTCTAACAAAACGATGAGAGAAAAATCCAAATGGGAAGTTGCATTAATTAAACTAGCAACAGAAAACTCCCTCTGGGCGTCGTAAAAATTAATTTTTGAAAGACATTGCCTGAGAGGGCGGGAGTAAAAAATTCAGTATCAGAGGGTTTGTATCATAAGTAAGACAAAACCTCATATTTAAAGGGGTAAAAAAAAAAATAACAATTTAAAATGAAAACGGAGCCCCGTCCCTCTCAAATAAAATGTTGCGTGCATGTAATAATCAAACAATTATTTGAATATCAATTTTCACAAAATCCTAGGTATTTATTTATTTGTAAACTTTTTAGTAAACTTCTTGTTACTGTAAAAAAAAAGGACGAGTTTAAAAAAAACAATTTTTAAAACTGTTTTCTCAAATTTTGGGTGTATATAGCTTAAGAATATTGTGACATAAACTCAATTATTAATTGATATGAATATATACCTTTAAGGCCGTGTCAGTGCTACTATACGTCTGAATCAGTTGGATTCTAACCAAACGATTAGAGAGAAAGCTAGATAGAAATTGTTCAAAAATGCTACATGCTGCCTTAAACAAATACTGGAAGCAGCACCCTACAAAGAAACAACTGTAGGGCCACTTGCCTCCTATCACACAAATTATTCGAATTAGGCTATCAACTGTGAACAATTTCAGTGGCAAAATAAAAATTTATGAAGTGTTATCGAAAATATTTTTCTTACAGATTCCAAAGACATCATCAAGAGAAACCTGAAGGACTTGAATATCACCATAGGTAGTTGGCAAGACGCAACCAGAGACCGATTAAATTCGAGAGAATGATTCGCGTGGTGTCCTCATCGGATACGATGGACAGCAAGTAGTAGTAGTAGTAGTAGTAGTAGTACCTAGCATACCAATACATTTCTAGAAGTATCAGTGCTACTATACGCCTGCACCACTGGATTCAAACCAAACGATTAGAGAGAATGCTAGACTTCAAAAATGCTATGTGTTCTCTTAAACAAATACTGGAAACAGCACCCTACAAAGATGCAACTGTACGGCCGCTTGTCTCCTATCACACACACCATTCGAGTTAGACGATCAAGATATGCTGGGAACACTTTCATTTGTAAAATAAGAATGAAATGTTATCGAAATAATTTTTCTTTTCAAATTATATTATATAAATTGCATACTAATACCTTTCGAGCCGTGTCAGTTTGATTCTAACGAAATTGCTTTCTAATAATGTATGTCACTGAAAGGGATACAATCAGACAAGATTTTAGTCAAGGGGAAGGACCAGTCAACACGTTCGTAGATTTAAGATCGAGGGTTTTATTGCAGTAAGATACAATAAGACAGACGAGGAATAGTGAGGTACCCTACTAATCCTGAAACCTCAACCAGTATAATGCCGTCTTCACTATATATATAGTCAGACCACATGGAGAGAGAGAGAGAGAGAGACAGAGAGAGAGAGAGAGAGAGAGAGAGAGAGAGAGAGAGAGAGAGAGAGTACACAATTCCATTACAACAAATAACATGAGACACCATATAGACAAATAATTTTCACTGTACAAATGGACTCGGCAATTCTAATACAATTCTCTGCCCGGATTTGTGTGACTTGTTAACCATTTAGAAAACTTTTTAAAACTTTTTAAAAACAATTTCTTTAACAAGGTCGAAACTAGTTGATAACAAAAATAAATAACATAAAATAAATATCCCTGTCTGTTTATCAGTTTTTGTACACCTCATATATATATATATATATATATATATATATATATATATATATATATATATATATACATGTTTCATTGAATTGAACAGACAATTCCTGTCTGACAAGTCTTTCGCCGATCCGTTCTAATCTTCGGGCTATCCTTCTGGTGTCAGGGTGGAACTGGTAAACCAGTCCACCGAATGTTTCGTCACTAGCGCTTTCGGCAATGCACTTTGCCATCCTCAGGTGGAAACGATGGAATATTTTCATGTCTCGTTTTTTAACGAGAACGAGTAGAAGCAAGGAATTAGTGGGAGGTAATATCAATGGTAGTGGGAGGTTTTTGGAATGGTAGTAGTTTGAACAAAGCAGTGTGATTTTTTTTTTTTTTGGAGGGGGGCTCAGGTTGTGATAAGGGGGGGGGAATAATGGAAGTAATGTAGGCAGAAAATTATAAGCATTTTAGGATATGTTGACTTACTTCAAAGTTTATTTTGTTTAGGGTAGTTTTTTTTGTTTTATATATAAAGCTTCAATTATTTGAAGTTTTTGTTTGTTTTTTCTCTATATAGTGTGTGTGTATTTTCAGTTAGAATTTTGCGGTAGGTAGAGGGGGACATGAATGTGTTTTAAGATGTTGATTAATGGAGCTGGAATCTGATAAGTGTAGGGTTAATCTACGAGATAATGTAGTCGTCGTGTGGCCAATATATGTATTATTGATTTGGGAGAGACAGTCTCCTACGTTATATTTAAATTCATACACGATATTGGTCTCATTAAGACGGGTAGTTTTGGGGGAGGTGTTGTTGCAGGTGACCAGATATATATATATATATATATATATATATATATATATATATATATATATATATATATAAAGCCCGTTCATTTTGGAATTCTTCGATAAATATTGCATGCCTGGTTTACCATTTATTCCGAATTATATAGAATTATTTCAATGAGAATTATTATCTCCCACGAAGAATGCACATGTCACCTTGAATAGTTATTTGCTCTTTATTTTTTTTTAAATCCAGAGGATGGCGTTATGAATTTCCCTGGAAGATGGCCGAAGATAATATAACGTAATCATTTCTTTTGATAATGATAGCCTTGCCAATGTTAAAGTTTTTTTCTTTTAACACGACAAAATGGATCGTACAAACTTTTAGGCTATTAATACGTGTGGGAGGATCGTTAAGCTAATCTATGGAAGCCCTTATTTGATAATTTTTTTTTGCGTTGTAATGTCCAAACCTCTGTAATTGATATTCACCACAGAACTAAGTGCCTTTACATGAAAAAAAAAGGATTATTTTTAAACAAAAGGGATAGTTGAGATATTAAAATAGATGTCACCATAAGGTAAGGACTTCATTTTATTTACTTATATGCCGATCCTGTTCCGTGTTTATTTACATATCTATTTTTTGCTTGTTTGTTGTTGAGTGCGTGATCATATTCTATTAATAATGGAGATTCGCTTCCGGTTTTTGTCTGTAAAAAAAAAATCACGCCACTGTCTACATCACATTACCCAAAATCGTCATAACATAGAATAAATACACTAAAAATTTGAACATGCAACATTAGAAAGTCCTCATTGTTTTTTTTTTAAACAAGTTTTAATAAATATATGACTGGTATTATATATCTATATATAGTTTGTTTTATTTTAATACATATTTAAAGTTACATTTCAAATTGTTTTATTTTTAATCCTTTAATGAATTTGATGATTTTACTTATTTAGGGTACAAACTCGCTGACATTGAATTTTTTACTCCCACCCCTCAAGCAATATGTTTCAAAATATATTTTACATCGCCCGGAGGGTGTTTTTTATTTTGTGCTAGTTCATACAAGAAAAGTAAATAAGCATTTCTATTTTCAAACAGGAGGGTTACTACAACTGTCTAAATTAATATGGCCTTCCCAACGGCGCAGATATAATACCAGTTACATTACTCACAGAGATAAACAGAGTTTACTTCAAGTAAATACTGATTGCTAATAAATATAGTAGGGCAGACAGGGCTCTTTAATCTTGGCTAAGTAACCAGTCTAGGAGAAGTAAATATCTTTTTATTATAAACTAATTGCACGTTCGTTTTTCCGGTTAACGCCGGTGGGTCAGCGAGCTTCGGCCGCTGGACTCGTCGAGAGTTTAATAATAGCGTCGATTCCTGAGGCGCCCCCCTTCTGTGGGAATGTCCAAGGGATCGACGCAATTTTTGTTCTTTCCCACCAATGAGCTTCGGCTTGTGGGTGGGCCCACGTTAAAACGAGGCCTTGTGCCCAGCCCATACAAGTGGGGTATGAGGCAAATACCCAGTCTAGGAGAAGTAAACATCTGAATCAAACTGGATGTACTATTTGGATTATTCGGACTATTGTTCTCATATTTATTGTTATATACATAATGTTTCGGTGAATGTGCCCTCTGGCCTTCTTCAGATGTTTCTTGTTAAGCACGGGAACCTTCTCTTTGAAGTCGGAAGCCTTGTTATCGAACACGGGAGCCTTCGTATCATAATCGGGAGTCTTCACTGAACTTTTAACCTAACCTTTTATTCTACGGGTTCAGGCTCTTGAATTCTTTACTTTCTTTCATTCATTCAATCTTTTTGTCTTTCTTTCTTTCAAATTTTCATTCAATCTTCATTTTTTCTTTCTTTCTTTCGTTCTCTCTTCCTTTCAATGATTCTGGATTCTTTACTTTCATTCATTCATTCAATCTATTTTCTTTCTTTCTTTCAAATTTTCATTCAATCTTTCATTTTTTCTTTCTTTCGTTCTCTCTTCCTTTCTATGATTCTGGATTCTTTACTTTTCTTCATTCATTCAATCTATTTTTTCTTTCTTTCAAATTTTCTTTCAATCTTTCATTTTTCTTTCTTTTCGTTCTCTCTTCCTTTCAATGATTCTGGATTCTTTACTTTCTTTCATTCATTCAATCTATTTTTCTTTCTTTTTCAAATTTTCATTCATCTTTCATTTTTCTTTCTTTCGTTCTCTTCCTTTCAATGATTCTGGATTCTTTACTTTCTTCATTCATTCAATCTATTTTCTTTCTTTCAAATTTCATTCAATCTTTCATTTTTCTTTCTTTCGTTTCTCTTCCTTCAATGATTCTGGATTCTTTACTTTCTTTCATTCATTCAATCTATTTTTCTTTCTTTCTTTCAAATTTTCATTCAATCTTTCATTTTTCTTTCTTTCTCTCTTCCTTTCAATGATTCTGGATTCTTTACTTTCATTCATCATTCAATCTATTTTCTTTCTTTCTTTCAAATTTTCATTCAATCTTTCATTTTTTCTTTCTTTCTTTCGTTCTCTCTTCCTTTCTGATTCTGGATTCTTTACTTTCATTCATTCATTCAATCTATTTTTCTTTCTTTCAAATTTTCATTCAATCTTTCATTTTTTCTTTCTTTCGTTCTCTCTTCCTTTCTATGATTCTGGATTCTTTACTTTCTTCATTCATTCAATCTATTTTCTTTCTTTCTTTCAAATTTCATTCAATCTTTCATTTTTCTTTCTTTCGTTCTCACTTCCTTTCAATGATTCTGGATTCTTTACTTTCTTTCATTCATTCAATCTATTTTTCTTTCTTTCTTTCAAATTTTCATTCAATCTTTCATTTTTTCTTTCTTTTTTTCGTTCTCTCTTCCTTTCAATGCCTTCACTGAACTTTTAACCTAACCTTTTATGTTACATAATTATTAGATACCTAATATTTATGTGCAATAGTGTAGAAATCAAAATGACGGTTATAAGTTCAGCCGGCGGCCTTCAGGGATGAGTGACAAGGCTTGACCTCAGTCCTGATCCTTCCTTCCGGTGGATACCGTGAGAATCGGTGGAGGAGACCCTCTTCCGGTTTTAGATTAGAAATAGATTTTAGTCAGATCGGCCAAGACCACGACTGTGTAAGTCGTGTTATGCTTGCGGCCGACTCGATCTGCGCAGGTAGATTGGTGGGGATTTCGAGAATAAAATACGATCTAAGTAAATCAAAGTCTTTGCTACTCGACTGCTGCTGCTGCTTCTGCGTATTAATAGAGACACTATTCTGAGGACATTTGGATTCTCTTGGACGAAGGACTTACTAACAAAACCTAGGATGCCGACCAGATACTTAACAATGACACAGAGTTTCTGATAAAGAGAAATCCCCAATGGAAGACCAGACACGAAGTCCCCAAGATAAGTCCAGACGAAGAAGACATGAGACCTAGAAGAACTTAACATATCAAAGACACTAGAAGAAGAATAGAAGAACCTAAGATGTCAGAAGAACAGAAGAAGAATAGAAATAAAGAAGTAATGAAAAGGGTATACAACATTTATTCTACGGGTTCAGACTCCTGAATTCTTTACTTTCTTTCATTCATTCAATCTTTCTTTCATTCAATTTTCAAATTTTCATTCAATCTTTCATTTTTTCTTTCTTTCTTTCATTCTCTCTTTCTTTCAATGATTTCTTTCTTTTGTTTGGTTTCATTTCGTATCCTTCTTTATTTATTTGGTTTCCTTCTTTCTTTCTTTCTTTTATTTCATTTCTTTCTTTATGATACAAGAATGACGACAATATTGACATTTTTTAAAATATTTGTTTTAATTTGTTAAATTTATGAAAATCTTTAAAAATTGTATATATTTATTTTTTTAAACATAATTAAAAGCAACCGTAATCCCCTAAAATCATAACCCAATTCGCAAAATGTTAATTCATAGACTGTAGTTAAACTGTCATTGGGTACCACCAAAAAACTTTCCGTTTTAATTTTCCGACCTAAATCAGAAATCAGCCCACTTTCTTTTCTATAGTAAAAATAAAGTCGTCGGAATGGCCTAAAGATAATATGAAATAAGATAAATCTTATTATAATGGAGATTGTGTGTTTATCTGTCTGTAACCGAAACTATATTACTGCCCATGTCACAATTCCCCTAGTTATTTATTTATTGTTTTTATCCTCCATAATTTTTTTAAAACCTCAATTATTAATACCTGTATATATTTTTTAAACATATAATGCATGTATAACACAATTTTAGAAATGATAATTTTCTGATTGCTTTTCTAAATATTTCGATTATGTAATACTTTCGAAATTGACAGGGTTTATATATATATATATATATATAATATATATATATATATATATATACGCAATAAAATCAAATTGATCTCATTTATTCAGAGAATTATCGTTTATTATCAACTTATTCACAATAAAGTGGTTTCTAACAAATATTTCATGAGTGACGTGAATTTATATTAAATGAAAATATTTCCGATTTATTGTTACGAGGAAGTTTTGATAATTAAATTGAACCTTTGAAGCAACAATGGACGTGTGATTGTGCAATGGATACCGGTGCAGAAAATGGGAGCGGGAAGCAGAAAATGAAATATGCAAATTGAGGTAATGTCTCATATTTCCATAACGCGCGCAGATGTAAAATAAAAATTGGAGGCCGTGGTTTAATGGTTAGAGTCATAGGAAATAAACTCGTCGACCTGTGTTCGAATCCTGGACGAAGCTACACCTCATCATAGTGCAAATACACTTGGAAAAGGTATGAATCCAACTATTCTTCCTCTAGCTAAGTAAATAGTAGGGGATACTGGGCTCTTTAAGATTGGTTAGCCAACCAGTCTAAGAAAACTCTGAATTCAAACCTTTTAAACTCTGCCTGGAGTGGTCACTACTAGAATAGGCTCAGTCTTAATTAATGATCTATTTCACTAATTTAATACTTCAGAGCTACTGCGAAATAGTTCAATATGCAAAGACTAAAATAATCTTGATTTAATTCTCTCTTTCTCTATCTTTCCTTCTTTTCATCTTTTCATTATGTTCAATTGAGTCAGATTTACGCTATCGCTTCTGAGAACTCCTCCCTCCATTTATCTTTCCACTACTTCTTTCTTTCTTTCCTATTATATTTTTATGTGTAGCATGTCACTTTTCTTCCCTTCTTTCTTTATAATAAAAACTGAATGGTCCATTATAAAATGTTATCTAAGTTCACATCGAGGCCAATGCGTCCAGCCCTGTCGACTACGGCTTTAGAATACAACGACTGCACCTCTGCAGAGGGGTAAAATTTCTCCAAAGGGGTCACATGTTGGCCGTGGGTTAAGGCCCGTGAACGGAATACTGGTTGCTGAGCTGTCACTGACATACCAATTTGGCCCTTTTTTACACTTGACGGGTAGCCAGATGCTCTCTCCAATTAATCGGCTGATCACGTAATGCCCTAGCACCTATAGGATTGTCCCAACTCTATTGCGCTTATAACACACTCCCATCATTTTCTTTATATATACTAGCAAATATATGCACCCTTTGGGTGCAAGTCTTTAGGTTTTGATGCCTATTTAGAAAATGATAAACTGAGGGTATAATCGAAAATAGAACAGCTTTAAATCAACTCTTCCATCAATTCCGTCACTCCCGTCTTTCATTTTCCTAATTTATCAATTACACGTCACTTTAAGATCCCCGAGATTTTTGTCAGATTCCTTAAGAGCAATAATACTAAGCATATATTTATTAAAATCAAATTCTTGATATCAATATGAGCCTTTCGTTCACATTGTAAACCGCTATTTTGTTGAATATATCTATACTTGCATGCTATTAGTATGTAGATCCAACAGTACTTATAAGGTAAACAATTTTATCAATAATTGAGTTTTAAATAAAAATAAATCCATGGTGAATGTGATGTCAATAACTAATGGAATTGTGACTTGAGTAGTGATTTAGTTTCGGTTACAGACAGACAAAACTCAACAATCCTCCATTATAATAAGATATAATATATATATATATATATATATATATATATATATATATATATACTAGAAGGCGGTAACTGAAGATCTGGATGTCCTGGCTATGACGTTAAACAGCATCTAATGGTGAACTTCCAGCTCTGAAGCTCCTGAGAGTGTGAAATACCTCCCCCCATTCCCCTTTCATCTACATCCACACCGAAGCAGAGATGTGTACCTCTATGGGTTAAATTCTGTAAAAATTTGTAATACAAAATTAGAGTGTAAAAAAGAACTTTAATACCCATGGAGAATGAATAAAAATGTCTTCGGCATAAAATAAACCACCATGGGTTGACATGCCATAAAATCTAATCAACCAACTGTACCAACGATTTATTGTATCAGAATGATATGTGTCGCATAGGCCAACTCAAGTTGTTGTAGTAGTAGTCACCGTTAGTAGTAGTAATACTCGTTAGTTCAGAAATAACACACGCAGGTTGTATAGTCACAGGGGATGTTTACTGCTCTGACGCACATGGGTTCTTTTTAGAGAGAAGGAAAGATAGAGAGAAAGAGAGAGGGTGTACGTTCAAATTACCCGGGGATGGGAGAGCCATGTCCGTTTCGGGTTAAAACCCGGAACTTCCGTTTTTATTCTAAAATATATTTCCGGGTCATTCGTCAGTCATATTATTAGTGTTTACTCTTCCAAATTTTAACCTTTATTTGTTCTTATTTCTTTTTCTTCTCTTTCTCCTTTCAATCCCCGTAGATCCACAATAATTACGCTACACAACCAACCAAGCAACCAAACCCTTGCTGTCTTCTCTGGTAAGTATGTTTCTTTCAATTCTGTAAAAAGTGGGTCATTTCAAATCTTTTTTCACACGTTAGGTGTCTCTCTGAATTAGCCCGTCATGAATTATTCTTTATCAAGAAGAAAAATTGCAGTATGATTATTCTTTTTTATTATTTCGAAAACTGTGTTTAATATTTCTTCAGGTTGTTTTAGAAGAGAATTGAATTTTCAGTTCGGGGGTTGAAGGAGACGCGATCGGAATTTATAGATAAGTGTCTTTTAATCTTGTGTCCCAGATCAAGGAATTGGTGAACAGATCGTGGAACAAAAGAGCGATTATTGAAAATATGTATTTTTAATAAGTCTTTTTTAAAGGTTATTCTATAACCTATTTTCAAAAGTCGACCGCGTTACTTTGATTTTCTGTAATTGTTTTTGTGTTTTTTTTTTATCATTTTTCGTTGTGAATCATTCCTTATCGCAAGAATAAAAAAGAATCAAAAATGATTAATTTTTTTTATTATTTCGCAAACCATGTTTAGTATTTCTTTTTTTCTTTGTTTTTGTTTTTCTTTGAGCTCAATTTTTAGTTTCGGAGTTAGAAAAGACACAACGTGAACAAATCAGTAATTATTGAAAATGTATATTTTTAATAAGACTTTTTACTTTGATTTTCCGTAATGTTTTTTTTTTTTTTTTTTTTAAATCATTTTTCGTTGTGAAAACATTCTTTATCGCAAGAATAAAAAAATACAACAAGATTATCTTTTTATCTTTTTTCAAAAAACATGTTTAGTATTTCTCTCCCCCCTCTCTCTTTTGTATTTATCCTTTTGTGCATATCTTTATCTTCTCTATCTCTCTTCTCTCTCTCTCTCTCTCTCTATCTATTATCTATCTCTCTCTTCTCTCTCTCTCTCTTTCTCTATCTCTATTTCTTTCTCTCTCATCTCTATTTCTATCTATCTATCTCTCTCTCTTTCTCTCCTCTCTCTATTTCTTTCATCTATCTTCTTCTATTCTCTTTCTCTTCTCTATCTATCTATTCTATCTCTATTTCTTTTCTATCTCTCTCTCTATCTCTATTTCTTTCTATCTCTCTCTTCTCTTTCTTTCTTTCTCTCTCTCTCTCTTATTTCTTTCTATCTATCTCTAATCTCTATTTCTTTCTCTCTCTCTCTCTATTTCTCTTTCTCTCTCTCTCTCTCTATTCTCTCTCTCTCTATTCTTTCTATCTCCTATTTCTTTCTCTCTATCTCTCTCTTATCTCCTCTATCTATCTATCTCTCTCTCCTCTCTATTTCTTTCTATCTCTCTCTCTATTTCTTTCTATCTATCTTCTCTATTTCTTTCTATCTCTCTCTCTGTACTTCTCTCCTCTCTATCTCTATTTCTTCTCTCTCTCTCTCTATTCTCTATTTTCTTTCTATCTCTCTCTCTCTATCTCTCTATTTTTCTATCTCTCTCTCTCTCTCTATCTCTATTTCTTTCTCTCTCTCTATATATATATATATCTATTTCTTTCTATCTCTCTCTCTCTATCTCTATTTATTTCTATCTCTATCTCTCTCTATCTCTATTTCTTTCTATATCTCTTCTCTCGCTATCTCTATTCTTTCTCTCTCTCTCTCTCTCTCTCTCTATTTCTTTCTTCTCTCTCTCTATCTCTATTTCTTTCTCTCTCTCTATCCTCTATTTCTTTCTTTCTCTCTCTCCCTATCTCTCTTTCTATCTCTCTCTATCTCTCTATCTCTATTTCTTTCTATCTCTCTCTCTCTCTCTCTATCTCTATTTCTTTCTCTCTCTCTCTCTATCTCTATTTCTTTCTCTCTCTCTCTCTCTATCTCTATTTCTTTTTCTCTCTCTCTCTCTATTTCTTTCTCGCTATCTCTATTTCTTTCTCTCTCTCTCTCTCTCTCTCTGTATTTCCTTCCTTCCCTCCCCCCTCGCTCTCTCTATATATATATAGAAACTAACTATATAATGAGGAGGTAGTCAAGAGATACATAGAGGGGAAGAATGTGATAGACAGAGTAAAGTAAGAGATTGGTCGGTTTTTGACTTCTTTTTTTAAACTCAATTTTCAATTTCGGAGTTAGAAAACACACACCGAGAACAAATAAGTAATTATTGAAAATATATATTTTTAATAAGACTTTGTTTTTTTTTTCTTTTCTTTTTGTATTTTTTTGTTTCAAAAGATAATTCTATAAAGTATTTTCAACGTCAGCCATTTTACTTTTATTTATACATTTATTTTATTTTTTTTTTTTTAAATTTTCATATCCATTCTGCTAAAGTGTAACTTTCCGTTTTGCCGATAAACCTGCTATCACACTTTGTCATCCTGCTTGATGTCTTTTGTAAAAACGAAAAAGAAAGCAAAAGCAAAACATAACTAATAAAACGATAAAGTGAAGCGGGTTGGTTGGTTGGTTGGTTGGTTGGATTTTACGGCGTGTCAACCCTTGTGGGTGTTGCTTTATGACGAAGACATTCTAGAATTTTTTTTCTATTTTATATATCGGACCTGAATAGTGGGGCGGATAACAAAAAAATTATACTAATCAAATCTGTCCGATTGCCAATTGAAAATCCAAGATGGCTGTAATTTTTCAAGATGGCCACCAAAATAACCACCCGGAGTAGATGTTTTGCTTAGAAATATTTGTAGTTGTCTGATTTGTATGATCTAAGTGTTGATTCCTATTTTTTGAATCCTGTTGAAAGACAAACATCTTGGTGGTCATCTTGAGAAATATGTCTCAGAGTGCTTTTTAAACAGGAAAATATAGTTCAACAGGCTTCAAAATATAGGAATCTACACTTAGATCATACAAATCAGAGAACTACAAATATTTCTAAGCAAAACATCTACTTCGGGTGGTTATTTTGGCGGCCATCTTGAACAATTGACTCCCTCTTGGATTTTCAATTGGCCAATCGGGAAGATTTAATTAGTATACCTTGGAGGGCACTTGTGCTAAATTTGATGTTTGTATCATTTGAACGATTTTTCTTTTATTCGCGAAGTAGATGTTTTGCTTATAAATATTTGTAGTTGTCTGATTTGTATGAGCTAAGTGTGGATTCCTATGTTTTGAAGCCTATTGAACTATATTTTCCTGTTTAAAAAGCACTCTGAGACATATTTCTGTTATCCTACGATTTTTCTGTTCTCCGCCACACTATTATTTTGGCGGCCATTTTGAAAAATTACCGCCATCTTGGATTTTCAATTGGCCAATCGGGCAGATTTGATTGGTATATCTTGGAGGACACTTGTGCCAAATTTGATGTTTGTATCATTTGAACGATTTTTCATGTCGTACGTGAAGACAACGAATCTGTTCAGCCTCTGCATGTCAAGATCACGAATCAATGTTGGATGCTGGCTGAGATTGATAAATGTTTCAGAAATATCATAAAATAATCTTGGTGGTCATCTTGAGAAATATGTCTCAGAGTGCTTTTTAAACAGGAAAATATAGTTCAACAGGCTTCAAAACATAGGAATCCACACTTAGATCATACAAATTAGACACCTACAAATATTTCTAATTTTCTACTTCGGGAGGATATTTTGGCGGCCATCTTGAAAAATTTACCCCATCTTGGATTTTCAGTTAGCCAATCGGGCATATTTGATTAGTAATACCTTGGAGGACACTTGTGCCAAATGTTATGCTTGTATCATCATTTATACGATTCTTCTAAAAAAATCACTTATATCTTTCCCACTAGAAAAAGTACTACTGTAACTTTCCATTTTGCCGATAGACCTTCTATCACACCTGTTCATCTTGTTTGCTGTCTTTTGTAATAAAATCTTATTATAATGGAGATTGTGTGCTTTTTTGTCTGTAACCGAAACTATATCACTACTCAAGTTACAATTCCCTTAGTTATTGACATCACATTCTCAATGATTTTATTTTTATTTTAACCTCTGTTATTAATAAAATTGTTTTACATTATTAATACTGTTAACCACATCTACATACTAACAACATACAATTATGTTTATATATACAACAAAATAGCTGTTTACAGTGTGAATGGGAAGGCTAATTTGCATATTGATATTAAAAATTTGATTTTAATAAATATATGCTTAATATTATTGATTTCTAATTGTTTGGTTTTACCTTATTGAATATGAGCAAAAATCTCGGGGATAAATCTTAAAAGAAATCCATTAGCAAGAAGAAATAACTACAATTTTATTCTTTATTTCCTATTTTAACTAAATAGTTGAATTGGGAAAATTTACCAATGAAAGAAGGGAGTAATGGAAAATGATGGAAGAGTTAGTTTCAAAGTTGTTCTATTTTTCAATCATACCCCCTTTGTTACTAATCTTTTTATCTGCATTCTTATTTAGTTTCATTAGCCTTTCTAATTTAATATGATATTTTATTACATTAAAACTTAAATACTTGCACCCGGAGGGTGCATATATTTGCTAGTATAACTAATAGAACTACCCAATGAAGCAGGTTGGTTGGAGGGTTGGTTGGATTTTACGGCATGTCAACCCTCGTTGGGTTATTTTATGCCGAAGACTTATTGTTTTATTCGTTCTTGATAGTTATTCATAATTTTGAACTTAATTTTTTAAACATAATATCTTTAAAACTCATTTTTTTCTATTTTACCCATAGATGGAACGCTAATAGGTACTACTACTACGGGTCATATCGACATAGGAGTAATGGCAGTGAAGGAGTACTGCATACTCCCCAGATTTCCAAAATTGGAACCTAACCATTAGATGCAATTTAACGACATACCCAAGACACTAAACCCTTAGCCACCGCCTTCTAACATATATTTATAATAAAATGGGTTAGCGTTTTGTTATAAGGACAAGAGGGTTGGGATAATCATATAGGTGCTAGGGCTTGACATGATCAGCTGATTGATTGATGGAGGCCTCTCCAACTGACTAGCTTAAGTAAGGTCCATCGTTGGGTGTGGCAAGCTATAGACCATGCTCAGTCACCAGGATTCCCTCCATAAGCTTCACGGGTTGCCACCCATGGACAACTGTTGGCACCATTGGGAGAATTTTACACCTCTGCAGGGGTACAGTCGGTGTATTCCTCTGCTCCTGCCGACAGGGTGGGACAACCATGTTTAAAATTTCTCTTTTTATGTTTTAGTTTTACAATTCATGAGATGCCATGAATTGTGAACAGACCTGTAGCTAGGAATAATGAATTAGGGTCAATTGAGATGCGCAATTTGGGCGCCATGAGAGATATGTGATAGATTAGTGTTAGATGCGACCTAGCTTTTGCAGGAGAAAGACGTGATTGTCGTTTCTCTCCGATGTCCATCCTCATCTCCATCGGATTTAGGCAAACATACGACAAGAACAGGTTGAACAAATCAGTAATTAATGTAAATACTAGCTAATATAGACGCCTCCCGGGGTTAAGCATTTAGTTTTAATGTAATAAAATATCATATTCAAAATTAGAATGGTTAATGAAACTAAATAAGAATACAGATAAAAAGTATGGTGACTTATCTCCGACGAAACGCGTTTGTTTGACTTGTCAGGTTTTGCTTGAACCAAACTAACGAATCCTAGCCGCCATTGACGGCGGCTTTATAGGGTGTGGTCTCGTTCTGTATCGTTCGCGGCGTGAGCGTCGGGGCACCTATGTAAATTAGGCCCACCAGAACAACTGGATAAAATGAGCTGGTCTAGGAATGTGTTACGTGGCAAGATTCAGTACGAAGGAGAACTACTGTGTGATTTTTGCAGGCAGAAGGATTGTGCAAGAAAGATATTGCCGTGGCAAAAAGATTGTTGAATTCATTACAAAGATTCGAAAGAGAGGGGGAGCATCGAAAAATAGAACAAATGAAACTTACTCTTCCATCACTCCCGTCTTTCATCGCTAATTTTTCTTAATTAACCTATTTAGTTAAATTTGGAATAAAAGAATAAAATTAGTTATTTCTTCTTGTTAATGGATTTCTTTTAAGATTTATCTCCGAAATTTTTGCTCATATTTGTGAAGATAACATCAAACAATTAGAATCGATAATACTAAGCATATATTTATTAAAATGAAAGTTTTAATATCAAAATGCAAATAAGACTTCCCGTTAACCCTGTAAGTTGCTATATATAATTTTAAGTTTAAATAAAAAGAAAATTCGTGGAGAATGTGACGTAAATCATCATCATCATGTCGCGCAGTTTGTACGGATATCCATGATGATCTCTCGCCAGCCTTCCCTATCATTCATTGACTTCGGCAGCTCCTCTGCACAGCGGCCAGTATCCCTAGATAGTTGGTCAATGTAGGTCCTGGCTGGGCGACCCACATTAGCGGTGCCCATGCGCTGGCTTCCATAGTTGTACGTCGCTTACGATTTCGTCCTTGCTTCTCCAGCAGTGACCTGCATGTCTAGTCCGTCTCACTCGTATGGTTTGTGAGATGGGGGGCATGTGGCCATACAGTTGCTCTTTTGTGGGGTGCTGTTTCCACGACCTATACAGGACCGCCCGCAGCATTCTCGTGCAGCTCCCATCTAGCTTATTCTCAAGACTCTTCGTTAGGGTCCAGGTGGTACAGTCATACAGTAGTACCGACACAACCACAGCCTGAAAGAATCCTGGAAGAATCTTTAGCTTGTCGGGGAGATCGGATTTCCATATGACTGATAATTTGTTCGTGGCCAACCATGCCTTTCCTATTCGAGTGTTAACATCGCTTTCTGTGGATGAAATGTTACTACCTAGGTATGTGAATTTTTCTACTGACTTAAGAGGCTTGCCGTCAAGTGTGGAGATGTCTCTTTGCTTTTTGCTGACTTGAGTAGTAATATGTTTACGGTAGAAAACCACACAATCTCCATTATAATCAGATCTATCATTAATAAGTCTTTTTTGTCTTTGTTTTTATGGGTTTGTGTTTTCGAAAAGATTATTTTATGAAGTTTTTTCAACGACAGCTGCATAACTTTTATTGTATATTATTCATTCATTTATTTATTTATTTTTCATTTTTTTATTTTTCATATCCAATATGCTAAAATGTATATTTCCGTTTTGCCGATAATATTGTCACATTGCTTCTTGATAAATTTCTTTTAATCTTGTGTCCTAGATCAAGGAATCGGTAAACAGATCGTAGAATAAAAGACCAACTATTGGAAATATATATTTTAATGAGACTTTTTTAAAGTTTAATCTATAACCTATTTTCAAAATCGATCACTTTATTTTGATTTTAAGGTAATTAATTTTATTTTTCATTTTTCGTAGTGAATCATTCTTTTTATCTGAAGAAAAACAAATCAACATGATTAATCTTTTAACATTTCGGAAACATTGTTTAATTTTTCCATTTTTTTTTTTTAGCTCTATTTTTGGTCTCGGACTTGGAAACCTCACGAAACCATGTCGAACAAAAGAGTAATCGTTGAAAATATACATTTTTCTCTTAATTTTTTAGATGAGGCTTGTGTTGCCCGGGAGGATGGCATGTTTAAATTATATTCCCAAACGGCCCAATGGCCGAAGCCACTGCACACAGGGTTCGAAGCCCGAGCAAGTATAAGACATTTAAACATTTATGTTTTCTTTTGTATTGTTTAGATTATTCGGACTATTGGTCTCATCTTTATTGTTATCTGTACAACGTTTCGGATGATGTGCACTCCGGCTTTCTTCCGGTATTTTTTTCCGTCTCGGGAACCTTCTTTTCGAACTCGGGAACCTTTTTGTCGTAATCGGGAACCATCACGAAACTTTGAATCCAAGCTTTTATTCATTCCACGGGGCATGAGCAGAATGAGAAAATGATAACCCTATGGATTGAATAAATGGTTGGGTTTAAAGTTCCGTGATAGCTCCTAATTATGACAAGAAGGTTCCCGAGTCCGAGAAGGTTCCCGAGTCCGACAAGAAATACCTGAAGAAGGCGGGAGGGCACATCGACCGAAACGTTGTACAGATAACAATGAAGATGAGAACAATAGTCCGAATAATCCAAATAATATAAAAGAAAACGTAAATGTTTAAATGTCTTATACTTGCTCGGGCTTCGGACCCTGTGTGCAGTGGCTTCGGCCATTGGGCCGGTAGGGAATATAATTTAAGCATGCCATCCTCCCAGGCAACACATGACCATCTTGTCTAAAATGGGTAGGGATGGGTTTATTGCCAGTACCCGAGGTACCTCAAAAAAGGAATGCCGACGGGATACAAACAATTTTAGCACTGGCCACCGTATGAAATTCGGTTTGTACGTGGCTCCCTACGTTAATCGGACTTTGTGTTCAACTGACATCTTGGGATATCAGTAAATAAGTAATTCTATACATATATATAAAGGGCAGTTGTGTGTATGTATGTACGCCCGGAAAACTATGAACATAAAACAACTGACGACAAAGTAAATATATATATATACACATTCACTATCACCAGAGCTTGCTTTTTGTGCAAAAGTAATGAATATTTTATCTATATTTGAGTAGATATCTCAAAATTAAAATGTGATTAGTAACAAAAGGAAAGGTCATTAGCACCCCCCCAAACACACACACGCACACAGACTTTGGAAGACCAGTGACAGAAGAAATGAACAGCCACTAGCAACGATTTCAGTTCTAGTAATCTTCTGTAGAAGGGATTTTTATCCTGAAATATTAAGAATTGACAATAAGTTACAGGTTAACAAACAACACCAGTTACCCTCTTTATTTCTTTATACTTGCATTGTTAAAACCAACCAACAAACCAATATAAACACAATGCTTCAAGCAAATTACAAAATCCTTATATATACTAGCAAATATATGCACCCTCCGGGTGCAAGTATTTAAGTTTTGATATAATAAAATATCATATTAAATTAGAAAGGCTAATGAAACTGACTACGAATGCAGATAAAAAAGATCTGCAACAGAGGGGGTACAATCGAAAAATAGAACAACTTTGAAACTAACTATTCCATCATTTTCCATTACTCCCCTCTTTCATTGGTAACTTTTCCTAATTTAATTATTTAGTTAACATAGGAAGTAAAGGATAATATTACAGTTATTTATTCTTGTAAATAAATTTCTTTTAAGATTTATCCACGAGATTTTTGTTTATATTTCTTAAGATAAAACCAAATAATTAGAAATCAATAATACCAAGCACATATTTATTAAAATAAAATTTTAAATATCAATATGCAAATTAGCCTTCTCGTTCAAACTGTAAACCGCTATTTTGTTGTATATATAAATACAATTGCATGTTATTAGTACGTAGATATGGTCAGCAGTGGCTTCGGCCTCTGGACCATTGCTATAATTAACGGCGTCGATCCCAGGGGGCCATCCCCCCAGGCAACACCTGCCCCCTTGATTTAAAGGGGCAGGGCTGGGTTTATTGCCCAGCGCCTGAGGCGCCCCCCTTGAGGGGGAATGCCGATGGGATCGACGCAATTTTTCACCTGCCACTCCATGAGCTTCGGCTTGTGGGTGGTCCCACGTTAATAGGGACTTTCTGCCTGACCCGTACAAGTGGGGTACGCGGTAAATACTACGTAGATATGGTCAACAGTCTTAATGATGTAAAACAACTTTTATTAATAACTGAAGGTTTAAAAGAATGAAATTATGGAGAATTTGACGTAAATAATTAAGGGAATTGTGACTTGAGTAGTAATATAGTTTCGGTTACAGACAGAAAAACACACAATATCCATTATAATAAGATATATATATATATATGTTTAAACATGTTTGGTTGAACTCGAGTGACAATTCCTGTCGTACAAGTTTCTGTTCAATCATTTCAAGGTGTCTGACCATCTTTTTGGTGTCAGGGTGGAACTGGTGTAGCGGTCCACCAAAAGTGTCTCTACGAGCGCTTTCGGCATGTCGATTTGCCATCTTCAGGTTGGAAACTGACGCTACTGCTCGTTTTCTTTAAAACCGAGATACCACGAAACATACCATCAGTTTCAAACCTGAAGATGGCAAATCGACATGCCGAAAGCGCTCGTAGAGACATCTTTGGTGGACTGCTATACCAGTTCCACCCTGAGACCAAAAAGATGGCCAGACACCTTGAAAGGATTGAACAGAAACTTGACAGGAATTGTCACTCGAGTTCAACCAACACACACACACACACACACACACACACACACACACACACACACACACACACACGCACATATATATATATATATTATATATATATATTTAAAGAAATAACAAAAGACTTAGAGATCCTGCATTATAGACTATTTCAGGGAGCTTAGACAAAAATGTATAATTCTCCCGACTCATATATATATACATTTTTCAAACGACCTGATTGCAACTGTAAAACTTAAAATCATTTGTACATTTGTAGATGTGTGTAAAAATTGCATACAAGGCACAAATATTTCCAAAAGAAATGTTAATAATGTAAAACAATTTTTCTCCATAATTGAGAATTAGATTTAAAAAAACGTGTAGAGTGTGACATTGATAACAAAGGTAATTGTAATGTCTATGGTGACATAGTTTTGGTTTAGGTAGACAGCTAGATAATATTCATATATATATATATATATTATAATATATATATATATATATATATATATATATAATATAGTATGATCCTAAAAAAACAGATTAAAAAAAAGTCAGGTTGTTTTTTTATCACCCTGTCTATATATATATATATATATATATATATATATATATAATATATATCATTATTTTTTTTTCTTTTTGCTTGAAAGCAATAACAATGCGTATATCGTATAAAATTCGATAGAAAATAACCATGACAAGTGAATTTGGCAAACGATTATGCGATGCTAGAACATCGTACAGTCTGTTTCAACTTTATTAAGTCTCATCAGCAATGTATACCAACGATTTCCCTCCGACAGAAATCGAAACCGGTAGTCCAGCAGGCAAAGTCTGTGACTTTACCGCTCGGCCAACGGTCTGCACCGCAAAATCCCTGCAGAATTTACCTGTCAATGGTAATAGCATGCCTCTACCATATATGTATGTATGTATGTATGTATGTTTGGCTTGGTTTGTTTTGTTTTACGGCATATCAACCTCAGTGGGTCATTTAATGTCGATAAAGTTTTGAAATAAATCAATTCTTAATGGATAATACAATTTTTTTATAAATACATTTTTCTATTTAACCCTTAGATGGGACCCTAACAGGTACTACCACTCCGGTTCAGAGTGGACCAGGGAGCAATGGTGATGAATGGGTTGCTCCACATTCCCCAAACCTCCAAAACTGGAACCTCACGATCAGATAGAGTTTAATGTCATTCCCAGGACATGTAGACCCGCAGCCACCGCGTTCTATCACCCATATGATAAAAAAGGGGTTGGGGCTTGCCATAAGGGCAATAGGGTTGGGAAAATCATATAGGTGCTAGGGCTTGACGTGACCAGCCGATTGATCGGAGGGGGCCTCTCCGACCGCCCGTCTAGTCCAAGATAG
>CM042166.1:26697853-26720353 GCA_023376005.1 Doryteuthis pealeii | reverse complement strand
TCTATCTATCTATCTATCTATCTTTCTATGTCAATGTTCAAAAATGTTGGTCTCTGTAATCTACATTTTACCTCCGAGTAAAGTTCGTACATATCAACCTATGAGGATAGGAGGGTTGGAGAAAATCCGACAGCATGTAGTTAAGAATAATATTTTTAATAAAATGATATTTTTAATAAAATTGACTGATGAAGTGTTACATCCTCATACACATATACCCATGTTGGGTATATACACAAGTGTTCTTGCACTAGAGAAGGGAGAGATAGAGATTGGCTCATCTATGGGTTAAATAGAAAAACATGAGTTGATAAACAAAATTGTATTATGCATTAAGAATTAATTTATTTCAAAACTTTATCGGCATTAAATAACCCACTGAGGTTGATATGCCGTAAAACAAAAGAAACCAAACAAAAAGATAGAGATTGGTAAATAGAGAGATGCATATGCATATTTGCATTACTTACTTTGGCCATTCGTGATATCTAGTCGTGTCTGTTCTTTCTCCCCATGTTGAATTCTATTTCTAGATTCTTGTTGGCTGTTCGTCTTTGATGCATTCCTTCTTCTTGGTCAGTCTTGTTGCCAAGACATTCATCAAGCAAGAACACCATATTATTTATTTAAACTTTTATTTACTTAACTAAAATTCTTCTTCTAACTAACACAACGCGCGTGTGCATAATGAACCCATGCTTCTCATCGGATGTGCAAGCAGGTACTGAGGATTAACTCGGTCCCACGTGACTGTAATATTCCATGGAAAGTCCCGCCCGTGATATGAAAAGGGGCCATCTCCTCAGAAATACAGGGGATTGACAATCTATACAACCGCTTAGATTATGCAACAGAAGGAAAACTCTGAATTCAAAACTGTTAAACTCCGCTTGGGGTAGTCATTACTTGAATAGGCTCAGTTATGACCCAGTAATATATACGGCCCCATATGTCACATAAACAGGCAGAATTCTAACTGGCCAATTAGTTTTATGGTAATTTATCTCTGTTTCGAAAATAAATGTTATATACCCCCACTGTTGGGTACATATACAAGTGTTCTTTTACTAAAGAGGGGAGAGAGATAGACATAGGTAAATAGAGAGATGCATATGCATATTTGCATTACTTACTTCTTTGACCATTCCTAATGTCTAGTGGTTTCTATTCTTTCTCCCCTTGTTGACTTCCATTGCTAGGTTCTTGTTGGCTGTTCGTCTTTGATTCATCCCTTCTTCTTGGTCAGTCTTTTTGCCAAGACATTCATCAAGCAAGATTATTATTTATTTAAACTTTTATTTACTTAAACTTCTTCTTCTAACTAACACAACAAGCGTGTGCATTTGAGTCCAGCCAAGGCAGACATGCTTTCTGCCCGACGTCCAAGCTGGAACTGAGGGTTAACTCGGTCCCACGTGACTTCACGTATTTCGCGGCCTTTCTGTAATATTCCATGGAAAGTCCCACCCGTGATATGAAAAGGGGCCATCCCTTCAGAAATACAGGGGGTTGACAATATTGTATGCATAAATTATGCAACAGAAGTCCTGCTCAATGCAGAAATAAATATATATCCTACATCTACTTGTTCAAGTTTTGCTCTCTTTTTGTCCACTTTTTCCTTTATTCTTTACCACGTATCTACCTATCTATCTTCTTTCATTTAAGTCCTTTCATATCTACCTATCTATCTATCTACATTTATTTATATCAATCTATTTTCAAAAGTATGCGTCTCAGTTTTCTATATTTTACCCCCTAGTTATATAAAACTGACCAAATCCTTATCAAAAGTCAATGACAAGTGATTGTATATATGTATTGGCAGCGTATCACCTTTATGACAACCTCAGGTAAGTCAGAATCTCAGGTTAAACCAGTTTGTAATGTGGACTCAGCAGACAGCCTCAGAGGTACGACAATGAGATAATGACACCAGCCGCCCTTTGAATTGTGTGGGTTGCGTATGACAGGTTTGTAAAAATAACTTTACCAATAATGGTCATCTATGACATTCATGTTTTATTTTAGCCAAATTATGAAAGACAAAATAGAGTGGATGTGTAGTGGGGTCTGGGCACGCACCAGAACTTTTTTCTAGTAACCCTCTCTCTCTCTCTCCATCTATCTATCTATCTATCTATCTATCTATCTATATCTATATATATATATATATATATATATATATATATATATATGTATTTACCCCCATTTATTTAAGCCCGTTCATATCTATCTATCTATCTATCTATCTTTCTATCTATCCATCGTTTGTTTATGTCCATTCATATCTATCTATCTATCTATCTATCTATCTGCGTTTATTTCGGTTCGTTCCTGTCTATCTTCTATCTCCATTTATTTATGTACGTTGATATATACGTTGATATCTATCTACCTATCTACTTCATTTTATTTAAGCCCGTCCGTATCTCTTTCTCTCTCCCCCATCTCTCTCTCTATCTATCTATCTATATATCCATATTTATATGTATCTGTTCGTTCATAGGTATCTATCTATCTATCTATCTATCTATCTTTCTATCTAATATGCCCGTTTATTTACGACAGTTAATACCTCTCTCTCTCTCTCTCTCTCTCTCTCTCTCTCTCTCTATATATATATATATATATATATATATATATATATATATATATTTCGTCTATTTACGTCCGTTCATATCTATCTACATATCTACCTCCTTTTATTTAAGTCCGTTCGTATATATTTATCTATGTATCTATCTCCATTTATTCAAGGGCGTTCATATCTATCTATCTATCTATCTATCTATCTATCTCTATTTATTCAAGGGCGTTCATATCTATCTATATATCTATCTATCTATCTATCTATCTCCATTTATTCAAGGGCGTTCATATCTATCTATTTATCTATCTATCTATGTTTATATGTATATGTCCATTCATATGTATCTATCTATCTATGCGATCATCACTATCTATCTATATAATATCCCCGTTTATTTACGACCATAAATATCTATCTATCTATCTATCTATCTATCCGTTTATTTACGTCCGTTCATATCTATACATATCTACCTCCTTTTATTTAAGTCCTTTCGTATATATGTATGTATGTATGTATGAATCTATTTATCTATCTATCTATCTATCTATCTATATGCGTTTAGGTTCATTCTATCTGTCTATGTAATCAATATTTTAACCCCTAGTAATATAAAGCTGACAAAATCCTTATCAAAAGTCAATGACAGGTGATTGTATATGTATTGGCAGCGTATCACCTTTATGACAACCTCAGGTGAGTCAGAATCTCAGGTTAAACCAGTTTGTAATGTGGACTCAGCAGACAGCCTCAGAGGTACGACAATGAGATAATGACACTAGCCACCCTTTGACTTGTGTGGGATGCGTATGACAGGTTTGTAAAAATAACTTTGGTTTCTGGCAAGATGCCGTATTTCATGCCAATACAGGTCATCTCTGGTATTCATGTTTTATTGTAGCCAAATTATGAAAGACAAAATAGAGTGGATGGGTAGTGGGGTCTGGACACGCACCGGAACTTTATTCTGGTAACTCTCACTCTATATCTATATATCTATCAATTTATCTATCTATTTATCTATCTATACCCGTTTATTTAAGTCCATTCATATCTATTTATCTATATATCCATCCATCTATATATCTGTCTATCTATCTATCTTTCTTTCTATCTATCCATCTCCGTTATTTATGTCCATTCATATCTATCTATCTATCCACCCATCTATCTATCTATTTATCTATCTATCAATCTTTCTTTCTTTCTTTATATCTATCCACCTCCGTTATTTATGTCCATTCATATCGATCTATCTATCCATCCATCCATCGATCTATCTATCCATCCATCCATCGATCTATCTATCTATCTTTCTTTCTTTCTATCTATCCATCTCCGTTATGTATGTCCATTCATATCGATCTATCTATCTATCTATCTATCTATCTATCTATCTGTCTGTCTGTGCTTATTTAAGATCGTTCCTATCTATCGTCTATCTCCATTTATTTACGTACGTTCTATCTATCTACCTATCTACCTCCTTTTATTCAAGTCCGTTCGTAGCTATCTATCTATCTATCTATCTATCTATCCATCCATGTTTATATGTATCTGTCCGTTCATATCTATCTATCTATCGATCTAATATCCTCGTTTATTTACAACAGTTCATATCTATCTATCTATCTATCTATCTATCCGATTATTTACGCCCGTTCATATATATCTACATATCTACCTCCTTTTATTTAAATCCGTTCGTATCTCTCTCTCTTTCTCTCTCTATCTTTTTATCTATCTATACATCTATCTATCCATATTTATATGTATCTGTCCGTTCACATGTATCTATCTATCTATATAATATTTATATTTACGTACTTTCATATATATCTACCTATCTACCTCCTTTTATTTAAGTCCGTTCGTATCTCTCTCTCTCCCTCTCTCTCTCTCTCTCTCTCGCTCTCTCTCTCTCTCACTATCTATCTATCAATCTATCTATACATCTATCTATCCATATTTATATGTACCTGTCCGTTCGCACGTATCTATCTATCTATATGATATCTCCGTTTATTTACGACCGTACATATCTATCTATCTATCCATATATCTATACGTTTATTTACATCCGTTCATATCTATCTACATATCTACCTTCTTTCATTTAAGTCTGTTTGTATGTATATATGTATGTATCTATCTATCTATCTATCTATTATCTATTTATCTATCTATATGCGTTTATTTAAGTCATTCTATCTGTCTATGTAATCAATATTTTAACCCCTTGTAATATAAAGCTGACAAAATCCTTATCAAAAGTCAATGACAAGTGATTGTATATGTATTGGCAGCGTATCACCTTAATGACAACCTCAGGTTAAACCAGTTTGTATTGTAGACTCCGCAGACAGCCTCAGAGGTACGACAATGACATAATCTAACACCACCATTCGCCCTTTGCCTTATGTGTGTCTATTGCGGATGACAGGTTAGTAAAATAACGTTTGCTTCTGGCAAGATGCCGTATTTTATGTCAATACTGGTAATCTCCGTCTTTCAAGTTATATAGTAGCCAAATTATGAAAGTCAATATAATGTGGGCGGCTAGTGGGGTCTGAGCACGCACCTGAACTTTATTTTCTTCACGTGTATACATTTGTTAATAAGAACTACGAGGGTAATCCCAAAAGTCGTCGCGGTGGCCTAAAGTCGTTATCAGCCAGACAGCGAGGGAGCCTATCCCAGTTTCACTAGCGCAAGACCAAAGATTTTTATATGTTTGAATTAGAGCGCTACACCTACCATCAGCTCCTTACTTTACCGCACAGATCCTTGTGTTACTCATACGCCGACATCAAACCAGTAAACTTGTGGTTTCTAGCCGAAGACTCGACCGACTGAGCTAAAGCGACCCACCAAAAGTAAATTATCAAAAATATTTAGAAATCACAGAAATGCGTATTCTTTATTGACAATGATGTTTGCATCATTTTAAATTCTCAGTACTCGCAAGAATAGTACGTATTTAAGTTTTAATGTAATATATTAAATTATAAAGACTAAGGAAATTAAATAAGAACGCATATAAGAAGATTACACTTGTTTTAATTATATTTTAATTGGTTTCTAAATAGAAATCCATAGCATTGATTTAAATGTATTGGAGAATAAAAAGAATAATATTAGAGATCAATAACGCCATGGAATTATTTAGTAAACCCGGTTTTGTTAAAACCAGCATGTAAATTAACCACACCATATATTATATAAACATTTATTTCTAAGTGATATGTAAGACACATTTCAGAGTTTTAAACGCACTAATAACGTGGGTTGTTTTAAGGGAAATGTAACTCCCATTTTCATAGAGACATCGTTAATAAATAAGAATATAATTTTTACTATAAATTAAATACTCATTGATAAACTCAGGCAATTCATGAGCGCATTGTGACGTAAGCGTTGATGTAGTTTCGGTTACAGAGCGACAGACACTGAATCTCCACCATAATAAGATATTTAGATAGTTGCTTATAAAAACTACGAGGGTAATCTCAAAAGTAATGTATCCAAAATATTTAGAAATCACAGAAATGTTTATTGTCATTTTAAATCTGGAACATGTATAATTTTTTCTATATAATCCCCACTTCAGTCGATGCATTTTTATCGGCGTTTTGGCAGTTAATGTTTGACAATGCCAATACTAGCTTACTGTAATATTCTTGAGGAAGCGTTGAACATCGTCGTCGTCATCATCGTTGCAAACTCTGCACAACACTTGAGGACGTCTTTGAGAACAAAATTTCAGAAAAATTGAAGTTCAAAATTTTAACAAATTTTAACAAAATGTTGTAACCTCGGTTCTGAGCAAAAACCAAACTATATTTTTAGTACAAATAATGTTCAATAAATATGAAGTAATAATAGAAAAAATATTTGTCATAGACGCAGTGCCACAATGGATATTGATCTAGCTATGAAAAAATAAAAAATCATCAATAACTTTGAAATGGTTAACTGTACGTCTTTTACAATAGCATTTCCAGATTCATCGAGCAAAAATGCATATATATATACCAAATTTTATGAGTAGGGAAGCTTTAGAACTCATTTCAAAAAGTTGCCATTTTTCGCGAACCCCACCAAATCGATATAACTCAAATTTTGGGGAGTGTATAAAATTAACATAGTCCACCCTTGATAAAATTTAGAGAGAGAGAGAGAGAGAGAGAGAGAGAGAGAGAGAGAGAGAGAGAGAGAGAGAGAGTATGGTCAAATTATTCTATCTTCTACCATAGTATTATGTTCTGTACTACTATCCCCAAACCCATACGAGGAACCGTGAGCACGTCTGACTCCACAGCGTCCAGCTGAGAAAAAAAGGAAAGATTTTTCAACTCTTTCATTTCTCGGCCGGAACTTCCGTTTTTATTTTTAAATCTATTTTCGGGGTCATTCGTCGGTCAAAGATAGAGACCGAAGCAGAAGCAGAAAGAGACAGCGACAAAGAGAGATAGAGACAGAGAGACAGAGAAAGACCGAGACACAGACAAGGAGTCAAGCAAAAGGCCATTACCTGCCAATAACGCTAAGAGGCTGGTCATTTTCCATGGATTGAGAAACATATAAATTTGAATTGACAGAAAGACAGGCACATAGTGAATTGAACAAGTGTATTATGTTCTGATCACATAGCTTTCTAATATCCACCATGGGACTATCTATCTAGAAGTGAGATAGATATTTAGATAGATTTGACAGACAGATAGACAGATAAATATATTTGAATGGACAAACAGACAGACAAAAAGACACACACACACACACACACACACACACACCACACACTCACACACACAACACATATATATATATATATATATATATATATATATATATATAAAGATAATCTAATGAGTCAGACGAACCTACTATTAGTTTCGCATAAAGCTCTTCAGGGCTAAATCTGACTCTAGAGTCAGATTTAGCCCTGAAGAGCTTTATGTCTGACTCATTAGATTATCTTTATTATTGGCTCTACTTAGGTATCGAGCACTTTTTACTTATTAGCTTTCTCCTAGCGGTTATATGCATGCATATAAATTGGCCAAATACTGTACCAATAGATTATTTTTTGTTGGTACGAATATCTTGGTCCTTTCTTTTTTTCAAATTTTTTTTTCTTCTGGTTGATGTTTGTTAGTATATTTTTACAATCAAACTTTCTGCTGGTTTTTTTCTCTCCGCAAGGATCTACCAACACGCTTGGTATATTAAATTATATATATATGAGAGGAAAATATTTTTAAAATATAATAAACACAGGATGTTATGATCAGGAAACAATTTTTAGTGTCAATACTTAAGCATTTCGGTATATTGTACCATCTTCACGTTAAAGCATGTGCCATTATATGGTCTTCACCTTCCATTTTTGCACATGCATTAATCACGTCATTTGCTTTTCGTAAACAAACGCGCATATAAAAATTAACGGTTAATAGCATCAGATTCACACAACCACTATACACTTAACATCTTTCATTTTGTCCCTCACATAAACATTACTTAACAGTGTCCTGAAGATGGTACAATATACCGAAATGCTTAAGTATTGACACTAAAAATTGTTTCCTGATCATAACATCCTGTGTTTGTTATATTTTTTAAATATTTTCTTCTCATATTGTCGAATTAATTTCCTCAACGTATTTCCATATATATATATATATAGAGAGAGAGAGAGAGAGAGAGAGAGAGAGAGAGAGAGAGAGAGAGAGAGAGAGAGGGGGGGACTAGAAAGATGTGACCCGTTTAGTCACCCATTGACCTCTTGGTGTATAATTGTGATCAGAAAAGACGTAAATTTGCAAAGCGAATTAATTTTTTAAAAAGAAATAGGACCGGCGATGTTTTTTTTTTAAATCCTTAAAATCATTTTGTAAGATTTCTAGGAAAGGGAATGCTTGACCAAATTTAAATTTAAATGGAACTGGTTCTTGAAATTCTGTTAATAGTTTAGCTGTTGAGAAGTTGTGGTATGACAGAAAATCTTTTTTATGTAATATAAAAAAATGGGCCGGTTTAGCTCAGTCGGTAGAGCGATCGGCTAGAAACCACAAGGTTCCTAGTTCAATACCGGCCCTCGCCAACTCAGCGTATGAGTAGCACTGGGATATGTGCGGTAAAGTAAGGAGCTGATGGTAAGTGTGGCGCTCTACCTCAGACGCTAAAATAATCTCCTTGGTCTAGCGCTAGTGAACAGGGGATAGACTCCCTCGCTTACCGACATTAGGCCGCCCTGATGACTTTTTTTTACTTATTTCACCATAATTCTAATTGACAAACAAAACTGTAGTGAAAAAGTTTTGAAAATAAAATAAAATGTTTTTATACTTCTCCTGTAGTTAAATTAACAAACAACAACAATAACAACAAACAAACAAACAACAAACAAACAAATAAAAACCCTTGACAAGAAAAGAAGGGAGGTGGTAACAGATTTCTTTCGACTGCTGGTTTGGTGGTGGTAGCAGTCAGCTTGGTTTTGAAAGTGACTCTCCCACAGATAGACTAATTTATAATAAAGGGGGTGAAATTGATAGGGAGTGGGATTAGTGAGAGATTGATTCATTTATGATTTAATTGCAAATTACTGCTAATCAAAACTATGAATTTTTTTTCAAAAATAATTCCTTCCCAGAAGTAATGAATATTTTAGTATTTAATTTTAGTCATTAAACCTAACATAAAAAAAGCCTTAGGGAAAGAATCATTGATTCGCTCAGCTTTAGTATAATATACATATTCATATTTATATACATATATATATATATATATATATATATAAAGGTAAACCTAATGAGTCAGATAAACCTACTTAAAGTTTCGCTTAGTGCTCTTCAGGGCTAACATCCGACTAAAGAGATTTGGAGCAAACTCATATTTGTACAACACCTTCCACCTTGACTCAAATAAATTAGCATAGACTAAACTAACCAATAAAACTAACCAATAAAAAAGAAAAAAGACAAAGACAGAACACCTGGTCTTTTCTTTTTTCCAAAAATATGTTTTTCCCCAGGTGATGTTTGGTTGTATATTTTTACAATCAAACTATTTGCCGGTTTTTTTCTCCCCGCGTGGGTTTACCAACAAGTTTGGTATATATATATATATATATATATGTGTGTGTGTGTGTGTGTGTGTATAAACAGAGAGAGAGAGAGAGAGAAAAAGAAAGAAATAGAGAGTGAGAGAGAGAGAGAGAGAGAGAGAGAGAGGGGGGGAGATAGAGATAGAAAGAAACATGGAGAGAGATGTAGATCGAATCTGATATGGATGTATTCACGTATGAACTGATTTAAATTGACAGACAATTGGATTGGGAAATTCAAATGCAGATGATGGAATCGCAAAGAACAATAAAACAAAACAATAAAACAAAACAATAACAATAACAATAAGACTAATTCCTATCAAAGTTCAGGAAAAACCCCGAACCAGATCCCACGTCGATATATTCCCAACTTTAAAAGCAAACGGGAAAAGGAAATGAATAAGTCAAACCAAGAGAGGACGCCGTTCTGTGTCAAGTGATTAGCTAAAGAAGTCACGTCTTCCTCCTCTGCTGTCACCTCCGGCTGTTGGCTGACTTCGACAGTTTGAGACACGTTGAACGGCTTTACTAAGCTTAAATACTATTTCCTTTTTTTTTCTTATTCTTGTTGTTGCGATTGCCTCTTCTTTTACAATTGAAGGGTATACGTCATTTGCTTGCTTCGTCAAAGTTATTAAGTTTCAGTCGACAAGATGGCTTCCTCCTTTTTCGTAGTGACGTGCAAGGAATGACTGAATTCGCACAGGTTGGCTCAGAAATATCGTCCTCGCTTAACGCGTCGTCTCTCAGCGAACACTCACGATTAAATAAGCTTACTTTAGCCTGTGTCCTGAAATGATCGGCATACTTCGAGAACTGAACTAGCTGATCATGGTTTGCAAAACTAGTTGGCCAAGCATTCACGATTAAATTACAACCCTGTCGACTGGGGCTTTAGAATACACATGCTGCACCTCTGCAAACGGGTAAGTACCCCAATATGGCCATCAGTTGGGGGACCCGTGATGTTTAAGGATAGAAAATTGGTCGCTGTTTTTGTTGCTGTTTTTTTTGTAGATGTGTACCTAAATAAGGTTTTAGATTAAACAAATGGTCCTCACTTAACGCGTCGGTTCTCAGCGAACACCCACGATTAGACGAGCTTACTTTAGCCTGTGTTCTGAAATAATCGACATACACCGAGAATTGAACTAGCTGACCATGGTTTGCTAGGCATTCACGATTGGATTACAGCCCTGTCGTCTGGGGCATTAGAATAACCGGCTGCACCTCTGTAGCGGTGTAAGACAGTCCAGTTTGGCCAACTGTTGTTTAAGGATAGAACCGTGATCGCTGCTTTTTTTAAGTTTTTTTTTTTTAGATGTGTACCTAGATTACATTTGAGACTAAACAAATCGTCCTCGCCTAACGCATCGTTTCTCAGCGAACACCCACGATTAAATGAGCTCACTTTAGCCTGTGTCCTGAAATAATCGGCACACATTGAGAATTGAACTAGCTGACCATGGTTTGCAAGCCTAGTTTGCTAACATTCACCATTGGATAACAGCCCTGTCGGCTGGTGTTGTATACCCTTCTTCTTTACTTTTTTACTTCTTTACTTACTCTTTTCTTCTGGCCGTCTTTGGAATCTCATAACATCTTGTCTTGGTCTGGAATCTTCTAAGGTCTGGAGTTCTCTTGGGGACCTCGTGTCTGGTCTTCCATTGGGGATTTCTCTTTATCAGAAGCCCTGTGTCATTGTTAGTTTTTAGATAATAACACAAGACTTCGATTTGCTTTGATCATATTTTATTCTCGAAATCCTCCACCAGACTACCTGCGCAGATCGAGTCGGAGCGTGCATTACACGACTCACCACCTTCGTGGTTTCTCACCAACTGACTAAAATCTATTTCTAATCTAAACCGGAAGAGGGTCTCCTCCACCGATTCTCACAGTATCCACCGGAAGGTTAGGACTGAGGTCAAGCCTTGTCACTCATCCTTCAAGGCCGTGGGCTGTAACTTATAACAGCCATTTTTATTTCTACACTACTGCACATAAATATCAGGTATCTAATAATTATGTAACACTGGGACTTTAGAATACACCGGCTGCACCTCTGCAGTGGTGTAAGACACTCCAATGTTCGTAGGTGGTGACCCGGGATGTTTAAGTATAGAACCGTCGTCGTTTTTTTTTTTATTTCTTTTATGTGTACGTAAATAGTGTTTAGATTAAACACTTGTAAAATACGAAAATTGTGTTACTGCTCTCAATTACATTGAGGTGTCCTAGAAGGTTTTAGGTATGCACATAAAATATTTTTAAAAATAGACATTTTTTATAAAATATATAAATTCCACCGTTAGACCCATAATAATACTATATATATTATATATATATATATATATATATATATATATATATATATATGCATGAGTTTACACCAAGAAAGAGTCAGTCAAATATTGCATCGATGGAACCCTTAAAAATGATGACACGGTCAATGATTAAGGGCATATAGACAATTTTTTACATCTATATTTCAGCAGCGGTGTAGTCTGGAAAAAGATGCGTGAAAGTGCCCCCCACACACACTGATATATATATATATATATATATATATATATATATATATATAATATATATATATAAATTAGAGTAGAAAAGACGTAAAGTTCCAAGAATTTGTTGTACAGAGCAATCAATATTGATTTCCATGAATATATATATATATATATATACCAACCCCTCCGCATGAGCAGGATGTGACACAAGGTAATTTTTAGGCGTAGTTTAACAGATTTGAATTCAGAGTTTTCCTTCGCCTAACCAATGTTAAAGAGCCCAATCTGCCCTGCTATTTACCCATAGCTGGAGGGAAAGCAGGTGTATGCATACCCTTCCCAAGGTATTACCATCATGTGAAATGTAGACAGCCTCGTCTTGGATTTGAACTCGGATCGATGGGCCCATTTCCTATGACTCTAACCATTACACTACGCGCCCCCATAACTGTAAATGTTATATACCTGTCATCTGTTGGGTATGTAATGGAAAGGAAGAGTTCTTCGGAGGGTTCTATTTCACCGACTGGCCACCAACTTTTAGGGTAATTTCTTCCTCTGGTTAATACGGCTTCTTTTACGCTGTGCTCCGGTTGTCTGTGCTCATTCTCCTTGTTTTTAATAATGAACACAAAACTTTGTTTATTTTTCTCAGACATTTAATTAAAACAAAAGTCCAAAAGGGCTCAACCGCGCGTTGAGGAGATGGCTTACTGGGGACCAGACGACCATCACATCTGACCCTTTCGACTAACTGCCAAATACCCCTACTCAGATCCTTCTAACCTTCTAAATCCAACACACATATACACACATGTAAATGTATATGAACAAGACACACACACACAACAAACACACACACACATACAAACAACACACACACACACCTACACACACACACACATGGTGTTGGGACTTAAGAACAGGCACACACACCACACAAAACACACTCACACACAAACATACAAAGGCAAAACCCACACAGAACAACAGGTGATTTTGTTACGCAGGGAAATCACACACACACACACACACACACACACACAACACACACACATTATATATATATATATATATCAACGACCGACCTCAGGAATTTTGAATTCAGAGTTATCCCTCTCCTAGACTGGTTACCTACCCAACGTTGAAGGGCCCAGTCTGTCCTACTATTTAACCCATAGCTGGAGGGAATTTTGAATTCAGAGTTATCCTTCTCTTAGACTGGTTACCTACACGAGGTTGAAGGGTCCAGTCTGCCCTACTATTTAACGATTGGGTTTGTGGCAACCCTTGATGCACCAATTCTTTTCTATCGACTGTGCCAAAAAGTGTGGATGGTCCAACCAAAGCCTTCACCACTATACACACGCACACACATAAATAAACAAATAGACCACTAATAAAAAAAACAAGGGGGTAGGCCAAATCTGGAATGATAATCAGAGAATCAGATGGTCGTGTTGATAAACAAAAAGTTTATGCTTGGAGGGTGGGCCAGACCTCGAACTATAACCAGACACTGTTGAACAGACACCACCCACATAAGAAAACGCACACATAAACAACCCCCCTCCACACACACACACACGCGCAGAGAGTTTGGCAGACATGACACAAATCAAAATGGACAGCCACTAACAACAACTTCAGTTTCGAGATCTTCTGTAGATGAGATTTTTATCTTGAAATATTAAGAATTATCATATTAAAAAATTAAAAAACAAACATGTTAGTTACCCTATTTTTCTTTACACTTGCATTGTGATAGCCTTCAAAACCAACAACCAAACCAATATAAACACAATGAATCAAGCAACTTATAAAATCCTTTTATTTATATATATAAAAGTATAAACTGGAACATTTTAATGTCCGAATAAATAAGTAATAAAATAGAAAATAATGGATTCTAATCAATATTCCTTGGGGATTACTAAAAAAATCCGTTCACCTGGGGATGGCCGGAGAAAACACAGGCCGAAGTTTAATTTCAATAAACAACAATTAAATAAAAATGGGTCGGATAATCTGATTATTTTTGCAATGAAATGAAAGTGCGACGGCACGAACCCGGGTGCATATGTGTGTGCGTTAGTTTCTCTGTGTTTGTGTGTTTGAGTGTGTGTGTGTGTGTGTTTCTGTATGTGTGTATGCATGTGTGTGTGTGTACGATTTTTTGTGTTTGTTGTCTGTTTGCCTAATTATATGTGTTTGTATGTGTGTGTGTGTTTGAGTGTGTGTGTGTGTGTGTGTGTGTGAGTGTGTGTGTGTGTGTTTTGTGTTTCTGTATGTGTGGTGCATGTGTGTGTGTGTACGATTTTTGTGTTTGTGTCTGTTTGCCTAATTATGTGTTTTGTATGTGTGTGTGTTTGTGTGTGTGTGTTTTGTGTTCTGTATGTGTGTGCTGTGTGTGTGTGTACGATTTTTTGTGTTTGTTGTCTGTTTGCCTAATATATGTGTTTGTATGTGTGTGTGTGTGTGTGTGTGTGTTATTGTGTGCGACTTTCTGTGTGTTTGCTCGCGCGCGCGTGTGTGTGTGATTGTGTGTGTGTGATTGTGTTCAATTTTCTGTGTGTTTGCATGTGTGTGTGTGATTGTGTGCGATTTTCACTGTGTGTGTGTGTGTGTGTGTGTTTGTATGTGCGAGCGTGTGTGCGTGTTTGTTGTATGTTTCCGTATTTGACTGTGTTTGTGTGTGCATGGTCAAGCGTATTTCTGTGTATCTGCCCGAGTGTATGTGCGTTTTTGTGTGTGTGTGTGTGTGTGTGTGTGTGTGTGTGTGTATTTGCTTATTAATGTGTTTGTGTGTGTTTGTGTGTGTGTTATTATGTGTGATTTTCTGTGTGTGTGAGCGTGTGCGTGGTTGTTGTATGTTTACGTGTTTGCCTGTGTTTGTGTCTATGCGCACGAGCGTTTTTGTGTGTTTGTGTGTGTGTTTGCGTGTTTGTTGTGGGTTTGCTTATCCATGTGTGTGTGTGTGTGTGTGTGTGTGTGTGTGTGTGCGATTTTCTGTGTGTCTGTGTGTATGTGCGAACGTGTGAGCGTGTTTGTTGAATGTTTGCGTGCATGTACACGAGCGTGTGTGTGTTTTTGTGTGTTTTCTCTCTCTCTCTTCCCCCCCTCTCTCTGTGTGTGTGTGTGTGTGTGTGTGTGTGTATTTGTTGTTGTTTGCCTATTTATCTGTTTTTGTGTGTGTGATTTTCTGTGTTTGTAGTGTGTTTGCCTATTTATGTGTGTGTGTTTGTGAGTGTGTGTGTGTGTGCGAGCGTGCGAGCGTGTTTGTCATATGTTGCGTATTTGTCTGTGTTTGTATGTATGTGCACGAGCGTGTGTGTATGTTTATGTGGTGTGTGAGTGTGTTTGTTGTGTGCTTGAGTGAATGTCCATGTTTGTTTTTTTTAGTAAACTAATTAGCATTTTTATGCGACTGAATTCGATAAAATTAGTTGATAAAAGTTCTGTTGGAAACTATTCCTTATTTTGGTATTGAGTAACTCTGAAAGTTTTTTTAATGGACATTGTCGGTTCATATAAAGAATATTTTTCATTACGAAAAATTCGATTAACATCGTTCAGTGACGTTTAAATCGCGCGAGATTTCCACAAAACGAGATTCCCATCGGTTAAATGCTTTTTTATCGCTTTTTATTCAAATTAATAGTTTATCCCGCAGAGTTCTTTTTAATAAGAACAAAAAAAAAAGAAAAAGAAAAAAGAAAATGAAGATCTTTCAGCTAATTTCGATATAACATAAAATAATTTAAATAAAGATGATCATATCTTTTTTAATGGCTGACTTAAAGCACAATACAGAACTAAAAAAAAATCCAGTGTTTAATATTACCGTTTCTATTTTATTGTTTGAATTAATAAGAAATTTAATTCGCAATTCATGTTATTCGCATTTGTGTTAATTATCTAAGTATAAATTGCTGGTCTTAGGCAAATATTTTGCATTTCTTAATAAGAGAACAATATATGAGATTTATCAAGAAGCGAAATAAAATTACTATCGATTTAATTAGAATTCCTCTTGGTCACTTTCTAAATAGTTTTGGTTTACTTGTTTTGTTTCACGGTATATTAACCCTTTTCAAGTCGTTTAATGTAGAATAGAGGCATTTCGAAAGAAAAGAAGCTCCTGTCGATACTATTTAGTAAAGATATTTTACCATCAGTTGAATCTAGAATATATTCCAGCGGTTTAGATCAGTTGGTAGAGCACTCGCCTAGGAATCACAATAGTAAAAAGATAGTGTGCAAGAGAGAGTTTTAGCTGGGTTTCTGGAGGGGACAGATGCAAGAAGGCGATCTGTCCTGCGAGGCCATTTACTTGGGTTTTACTTGGAAATAAAGATCCCTGAAGAAACCAGCATCAAGTCTTGTGTTTGTTATTAAAAAACTACCAACTGACATATAGAAGATTGACCTGTCGGTGGGGCTGATGATATGCCGATTGCACTTCTACAGAAGGATACGAGCCCCACACTGGGGTCATCAGTTGGCCGTGGGTGGCGACCCATAATGTTTAAGGATGCTACCCTGGATACTGAGCAGTCAATGACATGCAACAGTGCACTGTGGCGTTTTCTTATTCTAGGCGCGCGATCGGAGAGGCCCTCCCCGATCATTAGGCTGGTGACGTCAAGCCCTTGCGCCTATATGATTGTTCCCACATATTTTGATATTCAATTTCATTTAATACCTGCTGTTGCTTAAATGGTCACTCAGCTACATATTAAACGGGTTTATTGTTGCTTAACTTTGGTGATCTGACAGGAACCGGTGTTATCAATATGACATCAGCGTAAGCTTCGAAATAGTTCACCGCCGACAATTTGGTCATATCCGTGAACATACCATCATATTAGCAGGGCTTAAAATACACAGTCTGTATCCTCTGATCATGTGTTAAGAACGGAAGAAAGGAAGGCTGAACGAATGAAATGAACAAAAGCAAGAAGTGTGTGTGTATGTATGTATGTGTGTGTGTGTGTGAACATCTCAAAATTTGTTCCCCACTCCTTTTAAACTACAAAAACAGCAAACATTTTGTGAAAATCCATTAAAAAATGTCAGCAAAAACTTCAAGAAAAAAGATCAAGGATGTTATCTTCCATCACCGCCACCATTATTATTATTATTATTATTATTATTATTATTATTATTATTATCATTATTGTTGTTGTTATTGTTATTGTCATTGTTGTTATTATTATTATCATATTTTACTCCTGGCATTTTTTATTATTATTTCACTCGTGGCAGGTTTTTCACACTAGATCTAGCTGGTGTTTTTCATTGAAATCTGCATGACAGCAAGTTTCCTCAGATCTCCAGGACTCTTCTAAGTATCCCCTGGAAGTAAAAAAAGGAAAAGTCGTCGGGGAGGCCTAGAGTCGCATAAAGTCATAGAGATCTGTGAGCTGTGTTAGTCAAGGTGAAAGATGGCGAGAAGAATATTCAAACACGGAACCTTGTGGTTCATCGGCGGATGCTCTACCGACTGAGCTATACTGGTGATAAGATGAAATAAATCAGCGTATAAAGTTTTGATTTGAGCGCTCCAGCCCAGGCAAAACATTCTGTGCGCTGAAGTGAGGAGCTGACGGTAGGTGTAGCGGTCCACCTCAGCAAAAACACTCTACCTGGTCTAGCACTAGCGAAAAGGGAATAGATGCCCTAACAGTCCGGCTAATACCAATAATAGTCCACTCGGTCGAGGAGGTTGTTTGTTTGCGTCCGTGATAGAGCCTTACACCTACCATCAGCTCCCTACTTTACCACACATCTCCAATCTGTACTACTTAAGCGATGAGTTGGTGAGGAACAGGTGTTAAATCGGGGACCTTCTGGTTACTTCAGCATATGCTCTACCGACTGAGCTATACTGGTGATAAGATGAAATAAATCAATGTATAAAGTTTTGATTAGAGCGCCCCACCTCAACAAAAACAATCTACCTGGTCTAACGCTAGCGAACAGAGGATAGACTCCCTCGCAGTCCGGCTGATACCAATAATAGGAAGCTCTGCAAACATAAACCAAGGATATTGTTTTTTCGTCTGCGATGAGCTGTAAGGCGATGAGCCTTACACCTACCATCAGCTCCCAACTTTACCAGACAGATCCAATCTTTGCTACTCAAGCGACGAGTTGGTGAGCAGCTTGTGTCCAGTTGGGTCCTTCTGTTTTTTTCAGCGGATGCTCTAACGACTGAGCTATACTGGTGATAAGATGAAATAAATCAGCGTGTAAATGTACCGTAGTCCTTTTTTTTCTTTGTACTAAAACTATAACCGTAAGGCGGCGGCTGCGGCGGTGTATACTATGTAGTGGCTCTCGTCCACGTCCCTCCAAATTCACCGTGCTAAAATGGTGCCGATAGAAATTATAACACGAGAAACCTGTCGTCACAACTACCAGCCTTTATTATCGTGCTCGTATAGTGGGCTCGTACCAGAGAGGGGGAAAGGCAGAGAGAGAGAGAGAGAGAGAGAGAGAGAGAGAGAGAGAGAGAGAGAGAGAGAGAGAGAGAGAACACCACTAGATTACTGTGTTCCCATGAGGGACCCAAGGTCAGGTCCGTACCCTACGACCGCGGCAGGCAAAAAAAGACCCGATAGCTTTCTTTTTTTGTTCCACGTCACCACGTGACATCCGGTTCCGGTCAACACCCGACTTCCGCTTGCGGTCAACACCCAACTTCCGCTTGCCACTCAATTCTCCGTTCGGGGTCACGCTACGGCCAAACCATCGTTCATCCTGTTTTAAACCTTTATTATTTCTTCCTCCTCCTTCCATTAGTAGTTCTAGCTCACAAAAGTCAGGAATATACCCATCTTGCAACATAAAGCTTTGATTTGAACGCTCCAGCCCAGCAAAAACATTCTGTGCGCTGAAACGAGGAGCTGACGGTTGGTGTAGCGGTCCACCTCAGCAAAAAACTCTACCTGTTCTAGCTCTAGCGAAAAGAGGATAGGCGCCCTCGCAGTCCGGCTGATACCAATAATAGGCAGCTCTGCAACCTTAGACCAAGGATATTGTTTTTTCGTCTGAGATGGAGCCTTACACCTACCATCAGCTCCCAACTTTACCAGACAGATTCAAACTTTGCTGCTCAAGCGACAAGTTGGTGAAGAACCGTTATCCAATCGGGGACCCTCTGTTTTTTTCAGCGGCTGCTCTAACGACTGAGCTATACTGGTGATAAGATGAAATAAATCAGAGGATAAAGTTTTGATTTAACTGATAAATATAGAGAAAAAAATTCTTTGATTTCTAAAAGGAAAGATGACTTGGAAATAAGAATAACGGCGTCTCTTGGCGATCAATGCGCCCTCTGGTTTTAAGATCTTCCTTCCAATAATAGAGTCAAATGATAAAAGTCAGGAGTAATAATCTATAATGATCGGCAACAAATCAAAACCATTCAAAATACGCGGGAAAAAAAAGAGAAAAGTATTGATCTTGAGTAAAAGGAATACATAAAAAAACATGTCTTTGCTTTTGCCATATATAAATCAAAATAGTGGCTGAATTAAATTATATTGAAGATGATGGATTTTTATTAAAAGAATAGTGAATATTATATATATATATATATATATATATATATATATATATATATATATACTTTATAATCGCACTATTATTAAATGTATCAGTGTATATTTTACATACATACATAATATAATATATATATATATATATATATATATATATATATATATATTTAATATGTATTTGTTGATTCTTATTGATTTATCTATATAATGAAATAAAACTTTTAAGTACCTAATACGTCAAATGTATTGCGTGGGTTTTAAATTTTTATATATATTTATGTATATACACACATAAACACGCACACACACACACACACACACACACACACACACACACATATATATATATATATATATATATATATGTGTGTGTGTGTGTGTGTGTGTGTGGGGGTGGGTGGGTTTGTGGGTGTGTGTATGTGTATGTATAACCTAAAATACATTAACATCTTAAATTTTTATTTTGGTTTCAGGACTAATCTATCTAAACATACAAAAAGGACAGTTGTATATCCGGAGGAAACTTCGAAAATAAAACAATCAAAGACAAAGTAAATATATATACACATTAAATATCACCAGGGTTTGGTTTTTGAGCAAAAATAATGAAGATTTGATATATATTCGTGAAGATAATTTAAGATATTAAAATTAAAATGAAAACAGGATGGAATTTTTTTTTGATTTAATAATTTAAATAGGAGACATTAATTTTTCTTTTCAGAGTGTATGGATCAACGTATGGTGTTTTTTTTTGTTTTTTTTTTACATTGGGATTTTAGTGGGGCATCCTGCGGGGATCCAACTTGCAATTCAACAATAATGGATCTTTGAGACTATCCTCCCCTCATACCTCTACCCAGGCGACGCCGGGTAGCCACTTCTAGTAATTTCATGAATTAGATACAATTTTAGCGAACCACTAATCAGTCCATGACATGCAGCCTCCACTTTGACCCTTGCTTGGATTTGGCGGTCGGTCAGTCGGAGAGGTCATCTGTGGTCAATTGGCTGGTCATTCAACCCCTAAAACCGATTATGATTGTTCCAAATCTATTGTCCTCATGGCAGCTCCAGCCAACTCTTTTTATCCTATATGTGCTAGAAAGAGTTGGCTGAGAGTGTTACTCTCCTGCGTATGACGCTAAAATGTCTCTAATGGTGCTCTGGCCAGTGTGGAGTACCCCTTCATGCATATTACTCATCCCCCCTGACACGGAGTTGTAGTACCTCTTAGGGTCCCATCTATGGGTTTAATAGGGTCCCATCTATGGGTTTAATAGAAAAAACATGAGTTTGATAAATGTGTTTAAACATTTTTAAGAACAAATCTTTGGATAAAATAGAGGTTTGGGTTTAGGTTATTGGTACCCTGGGTGTGACGCCAAACTGAATCTAGTGTTAGCTGGAGGGGACAGATACAAGTAAATAAATATATCAAACGTTATAATAAGAAAGGGTCTAGTTCAGTCGGTAGAGCGTTCGGCTAGAAACCACAAGGTTCCTAGTTCGATACCGGTCCTCGCCATTCAGCGTATAAGTAGCACAGGGATCTGTGCAGTAAAGTAAGGAGCTGATGGTAGGTGTGGCGCTCCACCTCAGATGCCAAAACAATCTCCTTGGTCTAGCGCTATTGAAAAGGAGATAGACTCCCTCGCTGACTGGCAGATACCGACTTTAGGCCGCCCGACGAGTTTACTTTTACTTTACTTATAATAAGAAATTATCAGATTATGATACATCCACAGGTCTTGCTAGTACTGAACTATTTTTGCAAAAGCTCTTAAGTAAAATTACCAAACGTTTTAATAATGATTAAATTTTTATTGTGGTATAACCACATTTTCTGCTAATATTGAATTAATTGCAATAGCTCTTAACTAAATATATTACACGTTGTGATAATTAAAGTAGCATACTCTGGTATATCCACAGGTTCTGCGAGTATTAAATAATTTTTTGGTAATAGCTCTTAAGTAAATATATCAAACATTATAATAATTAAATTATCATACTGTGGTATAACCACAGGTCCTGCTACTATTGAAGTAATTTTGCCATAGGTCTTACGTGATCATATCAAAACATTGTAATAATTAAATTGTCTTAATGTGGTATATCCAAAGATCCTGTAACTATTTTTAGCAATAACTCTTAAGTAAACATATCAAACGTTGTAATAATTAAATTATCATACTGAAAAAGTTTTTTTGAACTTAAGTCTTTTCATTCAACAACAGTAACCCCTTTCCTACAACAGTCAGTCTGCACCACGGTAATCGCTTTCCTCTGACCGTCCTTCTCTCGTAACAATCACAGTAGTCTTTCATACCGAATTTTATCACTCTCACCGTACCTCACTTGGTTCATTCTACCAGTCTCAGTGACCACCTGTTTTTTTTATTATGGCTTGCCCAGTTCCCATGCAAATTACATCTCATCCTAATGCTGGGGGGAGAGTCTCTCGTGCACAGCAGAGACGATTCTTTGGCATTTACGTGGGAGGGGGGCATCAGCTATGCCCATTACACATACTGTGGTATATCCACGGGTCCTGCTAGCTATTATTATTAGTAATGTTGATTTTTATGTTCAAATGCAGTGGAAAAGTAACGTTCTTTGTATGCAATAGAGAAAGTCTATATTAGAAAAATACATATTGGAATTTCAAATCTTATTATAATGGAGATTGTGTGTTTTTCTGTCTGT
>CM042166.1:26677853-26692853 GCA_023376005.1 Doryteuthis pealeii | reverse complement strand
GAAGCAACCCAAAGGATCAGGCGGAGAAGTAAGCCCAGAATAACATGGTGACCCACGAAATAAAAGAAGAGTAACAAGATGGAACCCTCATCATATCTTCTAAGTGTCTGTCTCTCTCCTATATATACAACCGAGTAATGGTTATATAACAGTATATGGTCCCGTGAATCGTTAACTGTTTTGATACACACATCTGTATGTATGAAAAGGCCGCCATAGAGTGCTCTATCCCTTTTATCGGAGAGCGTTGCGTTTACGCTTTAGTTGGTGGTCATCAGTGAAACCCCCCCAAAGTGCTCAAGTCCAGGGGGATGGGGATCATATAGTCATCGGGATATATATATATATATATTTGTCTGTTTGTTGTTATTATTCTCTCAATAACGCCCCCTTACCTATTATGGTAGAGGCGTGTAGTATCATTTGACAAGTTTAATTTCGCTAGGATGGTCAGCTGTGTACTGTGGCCGAGGCGATAAAGTGTTTCACTAGTGTTTCACTGTGTCTGCTGAAGTCCCGGTTACGATTTCTGTCGGAGGGAAATCGTTAGTATATACCGCTGATGAGACTTAATAAAGTCGAAACAGTCTGTACGGTATTCTACACATCGAGCCATCCTTTGCTGGGATTACACTTGTCAAGTTCATTTTCTATAAGAAAAAGTATCGAATTTTATGCGATACATGCATTGTAAGTGCCTTCAAGTAAAAATTTTATATATATATATATATATATATATATATATATATATATATTGCTAGTTGATGCTACGGGAAATTCTAACACCAGGATTTGAACTCGTCTCGACGTGTCCTACAACGGTGAACTTTACAGCAGGCGCCCCTAACATTACAACATTATGTCATATTTAATTTATGAAAATCACTTTGTTAATAAATTATTGCATCCTGTCTGTGGTGATGGGATTGGGTGAATAACATCCTTTTGTTGGAATGTTTTTTATATATAAGGTTGGCTCTAATTCCCTACCTGGATTTATAAACTACCCTAAGTCACGTGGTTTATTACTTTGCCAATCACTTGCCATACTGCGTGGCTGATACACTACTTAAACCCCCACACTGGCCATAATTATAATTGCATTCATTGAGGAGGGACTTACGACCATTGACGAAAGAACTGAGGACTCTTTACCAGAAGAACCAAAGGACTCATTATCAGAGGACTCTTAAACAAGGATCCAATTTCACTGGACAAGCGCTTTGTTTGAAGACCGAATGATGGCCCTTAAAAACTTATCACCTTTTAAATCTTATCACTACAAAAAGTAAATTTCAGAATGAAAAAAACATTCACGTGGAGTTTGGTACTTCTTTATTACAACTAGCAAATATATGCACCCTCTGGGTGCAAGTATTTAAGTTTAAATGTAAAAAAATATTAGATTAAATCAGACAGGCTAATGAAACAAATTAAGAATTCAAATAAAAAGATTTGAAACGGAGGGGGTATAATCGGAAAATAGAACAACTGAAACTTACTCTTTCATCACTTCCGTTTTTCAATGCTAAATGCTAAATTTTCCTAATTTAACTATTTAGTTAAAATAGGAAGTAAAGAATAAAATTACAGTTATTTCTTCTTGTTAATGAATTTCTTTAGGATTTATTGAAGAGATTTTTACTCATATTCATTAAGATAAAACCAAACAATTAGAAATCAATAATACCAAGCATATTTTTATTAAAATCATTTTTTTAATATCAATATGCAAATTAGCTTTACGTTTACACTGAAAACTGGTATTTTGTTGTATATATAAATACAATTGCATGTTATTAGTATTTAGGTAAGGCCAACAGTATTGATAATTTCAAACAGTTTTATTATTAATTGAGGTTTAAATAGAAATAAAATCATGGAGAATGTGACGTAAATAACTAAGGGAATTGTGACTTGAGTAGTAATATAGTTTCGGTTACAGACAGAAAAACACACAATCTCCATTATAATAAGATTTGTATGTTCATGGGACATTATGTTCAATTAACCTGTTTGGGATATATGTATTATGTTACTTTTGTTGTTACATGTCTGTATATTAAACATTTATATGTGCATTGTTCCTGAGAGTTAGTTGTTTGTCTTTTCTTACCGAATGTTCAGTGTTCATGTATCCATAGATGCACAAATGTACTACATGAACTTAGTGTTGGTTATAAACTAACATCCACTATGCTTACTTTAAACTGTATCTAATGGTGAGATTTGAATTCTAGAATGTGGAGTGCCCCTTCATTGCCATTATACCCAGGCCCGCTCTGACACATTTCTTATTTTATTTAATCATTTTATTATTCTATTATTTTATTTCTTATTTCATTTTATATATCTTATCATATTATTATTTGTTAAACATTATTATTTATTAAACATTATTTCTTATTTTCTTATTTTATTTCTTATTTTAATTTATATATCTTATTATTTTATTATTTGTTAAACATTATTTATTATTTTATTACTTTATATATCTATTTATTATCTATTTATATCTATTTATATATATCTATTTATATCTATTTCCTGTTTTATTTTATATATCTTATTTCATTATTTATTAAACATTATTATTTATTAAAAATTATCATTTTATATATCTTTTATTTTATTATTTATTATTTCATTATTTCATTTCTCATTTTATTTCTCATTATTTATTCATGCAATATTGATTTATTTGTTATGCCTCCTTCGGTATCTCCCCCTTATTTCTATCTTCTTTATTAAATTTAACAAAAGAAAATCCCGCCCTGTCGGCTGGGGCATTAGAATGCACCGACTGCACCTCTGCAGAGGGGTAAGACTCCCCAAATGGGGCCACCTTTTGGCCGTGGGTGGCGACCCGTGATGTTTAAGGATTGAACCCAGGTGAAAGAGCAGTTCATGATTTGCAATACCCCACTTTGGTCCTATCCTGGGCTAGACGGGTGGTCGGAGAGGCCCCCTCCGATCAATCGGCTGGTCACGTCAAGCCCTAGCAACAATATGATTTTCCCAACCCTATTGCCCTTATGGCAAGCCCCAACCCCTTTTTATCATATGGGTGCTAGAAGGCGGTGACTGAGGGTCTACATGTCCTGGGAATGACGATAAACTCTATCTGATGGTGAGGTTCCAGTTTTTTAGGTTTGGAAAATGTGGAGCACCCCTTCATCACCATTGCTCCTTGGTCCACTCTAGCCCGGAGTGGTAGTACCTGTTAGGGTCCCATCTATGGGTTAAATAGATAAACATGAGTTGATAAACAAAATTGTATTATGCATTAAGAATGAATTTATTTCACAACTTTGTCGGCATTGAATGACCCACCGAGGTTGATATGCCGTAAAACAAAACAAAACAAACAAAAGAAAATCGCATATACAGGGTTAATATATGATCTATCTATAGATCAAATTTTGTGAAATAATTCATCTGATAGTTCCTAAAAATTCCCTCTTAAATTTTTCTTCTTGTCAAACAAAAGGTGGTTGGTGACAAATAAATACAAAGAAGTGTGCAACAAAACACTTGAGTTAAAGTAAGTAAGTCTTTCATAGTTTCTTTTATTTGCATTTCACATAGCGCTAATACCGTTGGGAAAGGTAGCTCTTAAAGTCGTTTTTAAGAAGAGAGTCTTTTTGGTTTGAATTCAGTTTTCCTTCTCCTAGACCAGTTGGCAAACCAAAATTAAAGAGCCCAATTATATTAAAGTCAGACTCTTCACTTCCTCCCCCATATCTCTCTTTCTCTCACCCTTAAGCGATTTCTTTTTGCCTCCCACCCGCCTTTCTCTCTCTCTCTCTCTCTCTCTCTCTCTCTCTCTCTTTCTCGCCTCCAGAGATTTCTTTTCTGTCTGTCTGTCTGTCTCATTAAGATCTTTCTTTTTCTCTCTCTCTCTCTCCTCAAGAGTCTTCTTCTTCTTCTTCTTCTTCTTCTTCTTCTTCTTCTTCTTCTTCTTTATTTTTATTCTTCTTCTCTCTCTCTCTCTCTTCTCTCTTTCTCTCTCTCTCTCTCTCTCTCTAGTTTTGTCAAGAGATTTCTATTTATATCTAGTCAAAATTTATTGGTGTAGCTAAGGTGAGTTGTGGGCTTAGGATGAATTCACACTTTTCTCAAGGTTATTAGCGTTATGTGGAATACAACCAGCTGTGTCCAGGATTTTAACTCGTCTCATCATATCCTACGACGATAACCGTTACACCACGCACCTCCAGCATTACAACACCATGCTGCATTTAATTTACGAAAATCATTCAAGTATAGTCTTGTTTGCAAATAAATGGTCAAAACAAAAGGTGGTTAGTGACAAATACACAACAAAAAGTGTGTAACAAAACTCTTTAGCTTAAAGTAAGCCAGTCTTTGTGTTTTCTTTTCTTTGCATTTCACATATCGCTAATACCCTTGGGAAAGGTAGCTGTTAAAGTTGTTTTTGACTAGAGAGAAGAGAGTCTTTCTGATTTTACTTCAGTTTTCCTTCAAAATTAAAGAGCCCAACCTGCCCTCCTATTTACATATAGTAGAAGGATTAATTCGCACTTTTCTCAAGGCTATTAGCTCTATGTGAAATGTAAACAACTGTGTCCAGAATTTGAACTCGTCTCACCACGTTCTATGACGGTAACCGTTACACCACGCACCTCCAACATAACAATATCATGATGCATTTAATTTACGAAAATCATTTGAGCATAGTTTTGTTTGCAAACAAATGGTCAAAACAAAAGGTGGTTGGTGACAAATACACACCAAAACGCGTGTCCAGGATTTGAACTCATCTCATGATGTTTTACGACTGTAACCGTTACACCACGCATCTCCAATATTACAACATCATGCTGCATTTAATTTACGAAAATCACTTAAGTATAGTCTTGTTAACAAATAAATGGTCAAAACAAAAGGTGGTTGCTGACACATACACATCAAAAGGTGTGTAACAAAACTCCTTAGCTTAAAGTAAGCCAGTCTTTTGTGTTTTCTTTTCTTTGCATTTCACATATCACTAATACCCTTGGGAAAGGTAGCTGTTAAAGTTGTTTTGACTAGCAAGAAGAACATCTTTTTGATTTGATTTCAGTTTTCCTTCAAAATTAAAGAGCCCAACCTGCCCTCCTATTTACATATAGTAGAAGGATGAATTCGCACTTTTCTCAAGGCTATTAGCTCTATGTGAAATGTAAACAACTGTGTCCAGAATTTGAACTCGTCTCACCACTTTCTATGACGGTAACAGTTACACCACACCTCCAATATTACAACACCTGCTGCATTTAATTTACGAAAATCATTCAAGTATAGTCTTGTTTGCAAATAAATGGTCAAAACAAAAGGTGGTTAGTGACAAATCCACACCAAAAATGTGTGTAAGAAAAATCTTAACCAGTCTTTTATATTTTCTTCTCTTTGCATTTCACATAGCGCTAATACCATTGGGAAAGGTAGCTCTTCAAGTCGTTTTGACTAACGAGAAGAGAGTCTCTTTGGTTTGAATTCAGTTTTCCTTCTCCTAGACCAGTTGCCAAATCAAAATTAAAGAGCCCAATTAAATTAGATAAGTCAAACTATCTCTCTTCCCCCTCTCTCTCTCCCTCTTTCTTTCTCCTCAAGATTTTTTCACTTTCTCTCTCACTCCTCAAGGGATTTCTCTTCTCTCTCTCCCTTTCTCTCCCCTCTTTTTTCTCTCTCTCTCTCTCTCTCTCTCTTTCTCTCTCTCGCTTAGGATGAATTCGCACTTTTCTCAAGGCTATTAGCGCTATGTGAAATGCAAACAGCTGTGTCCAGGATTTGAACTCGTCTCACCGTGTTCTACGTCGGTAACCGTTACACCACACACCTCCAACATACAACATCATTCTGCATTTAATTTACGAAAATGGCTTAAGGATAGTCTTGTTTGCAAACAAATGACCAAAACAAAAGGCGGTTGCTTACAAATACATACTAAAACGTGTGTCCAGGATTTGAACTCGATGGTAACCGTTACACCAGGCACCTCCTAACATTACAACATCATGCTGCATTTAATTTACGAAAATCGCTTAAGTATAGTCTTGTTAAGAAAATAAATGGTCAAAACAAAAGGTGGTTGCTGACAAATACACACCAAAAACTGTGTAACAAAACTCCTTAGCTTAAAGTAAGCCAGTCTTTTGTGTTTTTCTTTTCTTTGTGTAAAGCGACTAATGACGAGGGTTTTCCCTGCATTTAGCTAATTCAACACATTTGCGCGGATAGCGCACACAATAACAACTGCACCGCCTAATAGGAATAATCAGTAATAATTATTACATCGATCTTGAGAGATAAACGAGATAAACCTCGTTCTGTGCATGCGCATTGTTCGCCAGACAAGACAATAGCGTAATTAGCTAAACAATCCCGTCCTTTTGTCGACAGGTTTGTCTGCCGCGTACAAACTTTCCATGCACTGAGGGTTCAGACATATTCACTGCTTTTTTTTTTCATTTGGTTTGATAACAGGTGTGAAATACATGCGTCTAATTGGCTCGTGCGTCGTTGACGTCAATTTGTAATGGGCAGGTGGGCGTATGAACTAACACGAAATATACAAACTAGTATTTTATTAGAAGGTAATCATATATTATATATATATATATATATATATATATATATATATATACATACGTCTTTTAAATATATATATATATATATATATATATATATATATATATATATAGAGAGAGAGAGAGAGAGAGAGAGATAGATAGATAGATAAGCCTATCATTGGTCAGTATGAAAGTCTGAAATAGTCACCTAGGAAAAGTTATTATTTGGGAGGGATACGATGATCATCACAATTAAATGTCCCACTAAGTTTTGCAAAAACTTTCTGCGAACAAAATAAGGTTAACCAAGAAACTTTTGGAACTAATATCACTAAATTACGCGCGAAATATTCTGTACTTTACCGCCCCCATCGCACGAGCAGGATACAACACAAGGTTAATTTCTTAAGTGGATTTTAATAGGCTTGAATTCAGAGATATTCTTTCTCCTAAGCTGGTTACCTAGCCATCTTTAAAAAAGACCAATTTTCCTGCTATTTACCCATAGCTGGGGGAGAATTGGATTCATACCTTTTCCAAGTGTATTAGTGCCATGTGAAATGCAAGTAGCTTCGTCCAGGAATTGAACTCGGGTCGACGAGTCCATTTCATACGATTCTAACCATTACAACACGCGCCTCCATTAGTCTGTGTTTATATGAGGGGCAGTTTTAAGCAACAGCGGGTACTGTAAGAAATTGAATACCAAAATGACTCAATTGGGCATTAAAAGACTCGAAAAGTATTGGTTTACCGAGTAAATCCAGAGACTCTAGAGCCCAGGCCAGAGTACAATATTCTATACAAGGTTCTATCAAGGATTTGTATATTTTTAAAAATAACATTTACCTACACTGAGATAGAATTTCATTTTTTCTTTAGGTAATCACTGTTAGAGGCAGAATCCATAATTTTTCAAATGCAGCATCATAGTCATTTTCAGCTCTAGCTAGTTAATCCTAATTTCTCTAATCTCTCTCTGTAACTGTAATCTTTTATTTCTATTATTACTTTTGTCACTTTTTTCTATGTCCTCGAAACTAAATATTACACTCCAATTTCCATGTCTAGACACCGGAGTCTAGTCTTGAGTACAGTATTCTATATGAGATATTTTTAAGATTCTGTATATTTTTAAAACAAGCTTTTGTTATATAATTATTAGATACCTAATATTTATGTACATTAGTGTAGAAACAAGATGGCGGCCTTGAAGATTGAGTGACAAGTTTGACCTCAGTCCTAACTCTATCTTCCGGGGATAGCCGTGAGAACCGGTAGAGAGGACCCTCTCTTCCGGTTTAGATAGTAAGTAAGTTTCAGTCAGTTAGAGACTAGTAGCCGAGCTCGACGGAAGGGTAAGTCGCGTTACACGCGCTCCCGTCTTAATCTGCGCAGATGTCTGGTTGGGGATTTAAAAATAAAGTAAGGTCAAAGCAAATCGGAGTCTTGTGTTATTACCTCTAAAAACTAACAATGACACAGGGCTTCTGATAAAGAGAAATCCCCAATAGAAGACCAGACACGAAGTCCCCAAGAAAGTCCAGACCTTAGAAGATTCCAGACCAAGACAAGATGTTATAAGATTCCAAAGACGGCCAGAAGAATAGAGTAAGAAAGACTAAGTAAAGAAGATAGGGTATACAACACTTTGCCTCCTTTGGATATAATTTCATTTTTTTCTTTAATATATTATTGTTAGAGGTAGAATTCATAACGTTTCAAACATAGCATCATCGTCGTTTTCAGCTCTAGCCAAACATGAAACTAACTTTATTATTCATTGTTTAAAGAATACAAAATTGTTTACGAAAAGAATTTGGTTAATGCTAACTGTATCTCTTCTTTTGTTTTAAACAAAAATTCCATATTCTTAATTACCTGATTAAATTGAATTCCTAATATCTTAAGCCAATTAATAATGGCGCATGCAGTAAAATAAGCCTACCTCACGATCTAATCTTTACTTCAGTGAATTTAACTAAGTCGGGTATTATTTTGCTTTTTATCTAAACAATGACACACTTTCCTACGAAGACAATTGAAGATGTGAGGCATATGTTTCTCTTTGTTCATTCAAAATATGGATAATAAACGTCTGGAATTTTCTTTACTCATACGTAAGTGAGGTAAAGTCGGCGGAATGGGCTATTGTCGGTATCAGTCAGACAGCAAGGTGTAGCATAATGGGGTGGGGTGGCGGTGATAAGCATAACACTGACGTGTAAATTAGTACGGAAAGGTTTTAAGCAAGAATTATGTGTTAGTTGAGAATGGAAAAGTTTAAGGATGAATCATCATAATGCCACAAAGCATTGTTTCTATTGAACGAGCGGTGAGAAATGGTGAAGTGGGAGAGAGGAGTAAGAGGTGAGATGAGTCCGACATGATGCGCTGAAAGAGCTAGACGTGCTCTCGGACTGTTATGGCTTGTGGGAAGTAAAAATCTCAAGAGATAAAAAAGGGTTAATATTAAAAACTTTAAATGGAACACGGCAAAAATTTCTCCCTCATCACCCAAGCTGGTTTCCAGACACCAAACAGCTGAAAAAGAAGAACAAATAAGTTACAAAGACGAGAGTAATAAGTAAAGTCGTCGAGGGAGTCTATCCTCTTTTACTTAGCGCTAGACTAAGGAGATTATTTTTAGCGTCTGAGGGGGGTATTTGTCTCATACCCCACCTGTATGGACTGGGCACAAGGCCTCGTTTTAACGTGGGCCCACCCACAAGCCGAAGCTAATGGGTGAAAGAGAACAAAAACTGCCTCGATCTCTTCGGCATTCCCCCTCAAGGGGGCACTTCAGGCGCTGGGCAATAAACCCAGCCCTGCCCCCAAGGGGTAGGTATTGCCTGGGTGGACATCCCCCTGGGATCGTCACTATTAATTTAACACAACTCACCGGTCCAGTGGCCGAAGCACACCGGACCCCCGTCCAGAAGGACGGTTTGAGAAGGCCTTTCTTTTTAGCGTCAGAGGTGGAGCGCCACACCTACCTTCAGCTCCTCACTTTACCGCACATATCCCTGTGCTACTCGTACGCTATCGTAGTTGAACGCTCTACCGACTGAGCTAAACCGGTCCTTAAACACTACAAAGTTACAATCATACAAAACGGGAAAAGTTACAAAGACGGGATAATTATGGTTTGGTTTGGTTTGTTTTGTTTTACGGCATATCAACCTCAGTGGGTCATTTAATGCCGATAAAGTTTTGAAATAAATCAATTCCTAATGGATAATACAATTTAAATTATAAATACATTTTTCTATTTAACCCATAGATGGGACCCTAACAGGTACTACCACTCCGGGTCAGATGGACCAGGGAGCAATGGTGATGAAGGGGTGCTCCACTTTCCCCAAACCTCCAAAACTGGAACCTCACCATCAGATAGAGTTTAATGTCATTCCCAGGACATGTAGACCCGCAGCCACCACCTTCTAGCACCCATATGGTAAAAAGGGGTTGGGGCTTTCCATAAGGGCAATAGGGTTGGGAAAATCATATAGGTGCTAGGGCTTGACGTGACCAGCCGATTGATCGAGGGGGCCTCTCCGACCGCCGTCTAGCCCAAGATAGGGCCAAAGTGGAGTATTGCATGTCATGAACTGCTCATCCACCTGGGCTCTATCCTTAAGCATCACGGTCGCCACCCACGGCCAACAGGTAGCCCTATTGGGGGAGTCTTACCCTTCTGCAGAGGTGCAGTCGGTCCATTCTAACGCCCCACCGACAGGGCGGGAGGGTAATTATATCTAAATAATGAGATACATAGAAGTGTTCGCTCGATGTATGATTTTCAAAGTTAATTTGGAAATATATCTTTAGATAAAATAATTTAGCACAAGATTTTAAAGATACACTGAAGTTTATTATCTGGTATATTTACAGTAAATTACTTTTATTTTTGTATTAAAATGAGACGTGATGATAAAATATACTAAGTCTATGTTTGTTGTCTCGACAAAGGCCAAAACAAATCAATACAGTTAATAGACAAAAAAATCCACAAACATTTGCAGATCTCTGTTATTGTTTATTGTGCTAGACCGCCTATCAATGAGAACCGTCCACCCACACTTCACAACAAGGGAGGAAAAATTTATAGTATAACAAATTCTATACCAGGGTTTCATAAGTATATAACCAAATTTACTTCGTTTACCATAGACAAGCAAGCTCTCTCTCATCCATTTAAAATATATATATATATATATATATATAATATATATATATATAATATAATATATTAATATTTTGAAGGCCAATACAATGCGTATGAAAATATAAACAAAAAGATGTTATTTTTGTCTTATCGATTTCGAAGTATAAGCTTCATCATCAGAGTTTATTTTCAGAAATGGACGTGCTTATGTTTTTATTTGTGTGGTTATAATTTTTCTTCTTATTTCCTTTTCCTCTCCTTTTTTTCTCTATTTCTTCTTCTCCTCCTTTATGAATGAAATGGGCGAATAACTGTAATTTCTTATATATATATATATATATATATATATATATATATATATATATATATAAGGTTAAGTAAACAAACAAATGTGTTTATTTTTATATGGCTTTAAGCCGACAATTGTTGGCGGATATGTGCTTAATTGAAGTTATACCTAATTTTGAAAATTAATTAGTTAATAATTAATGAATTTTAGGCGGGCATATATGTTCTTCTCGATTTGTTTAGCCTTACATTTGAACATATAGGCCCGGCTAAATCCATTAATTATTAACTAATTAATTTTCAAAATTAGGTATGACTTCAATTAAGCGCATATCCTCCACCAAATATATATATATATATATATATATATATATATATATATATTAGAGAGAGAGAGAGAGAGGAGAGAGAGAGAGAGAGAGAGAGAGAGAGAGAGAGGGTCAGGTCGTTGACCCGAAGAGCACTAACTGAAACTGTTAGTAGGTATATCTGACTCATTAGGTTTAACTTTATTATTGGCTCTACTTAGCTATTGGGCACTTTTTACTTTTTAGATGGCGGTTTATTATAATATATATATATATATATATATATATATATATATATTAGTAAATGAAGAAAAAACTCTAATCTTGCTTCATTACAATAATTTATTTCAACCGTCTTCAGGTAATCACAAGAACACTGAAGATGCCGTATTAATACGGTTGAAATAAATTATTGTAATGAAGCAAGTTTAGAGTTTTTTCTTCATTTACTAAATATTTTGCTCTGTCCTTCTACTCACTGGTATTAGACACATTGAGCTCTCCTTATAGTCTACCTGCATCAGCTTGGTTAAACCACACATGGAAAGATCCTAACTTCGGAAAAACTATATATAATATATATATATATATATATATATATATATATAATATATACACACAAATTCCTTTTTCTTTTGGCCAAGTGTTATAGTATCAACCGATTATTTTCGGTTGGTACGACTGTCATGGTCTTTTTCTTTTTCACATATTTTCCCCCCTGGTAATGTTTGGTAGTGTATTTTTATAATCAAACTATTTGCCGGTATTTATTTTTACCACAAGGGTTTACGAACAAGTTAGGTATATATATATATATATATATATATATATATATATATATATATATATATATATATATAATAAAAAAGAAGGTCCGCAAAATGGATGATGTTTTAAAAAAAATAATATTTTTACTATTATTATAGTGTTTCAGATCTTCTGATGGCATTAATTAACTATATTCTGTCCGAATATGAATTTGTACATGCACATGCATATATATATAATATATATATATATATATATATATATATATATATATATATATGTGTGTGTGTGTGTGTGTGTGTGTGTGTGTGTGTGTGTGTGAAGAAAAGGAAGTGAATCCGACGGTATGTAGTATATTAAGAAAGAATGAAAAAACACAGGTTTAAATGAGTTAAGTGGTGAGTTTATTGGCCGACGCTGCAGTGTTTCGATCTATTAATTAGATCATCTTCAGGGCATTTGTTGGTATATGGAAGGTAATAAGAAATTTTTATCACAGAATAACGGGAAAAGCGTGTGGTAGTCCTTGTTATTCAGTCTGTTTAAAATTTGAGGTTTGAAAAAAGGAGACGGTTTGAAATATGACGTCAAATATTCTCTTTTACGGTGTGAGTATATATATATATATATATTGAAAAGGTATAGGAAGGGAGAGAAAACAAAGGGTAGGGCGAAAGCATCAGAAGGTGTGAGGTAAATGAGCGAGAAAAGAAGGGAAAATGTCAGAAACTATACGGTGGCTTGTAAGTTCAAAGTGGTGTGATCAGGGTAATTAAAAACTAGGGCGGATGGAGACTATGAATACTGGAGATCGATAAAGAAAAACGACACACAAAACGTGGTTAAATCCTACTTAACGGACATAAATTCCACCATCGTATGTCAACCCGCCGAAAGAAAAAGTACTAAAAATCAAGGAATTAACCGAATTTAATTAAATTTTCAATGTTGATATACTAATAAATAAACAATATAATGCACGAGTTATTTTATTTGAAAACTCTTACATTTTTTCTAGTCAGTTAACTTTGAACCACGTATCTTTGAGGCGTAACACAGATTCACAAACATACGTGGTTCAATGTTAATTGACCTGAAAAAAAGTAAAAGTTTTTAAATAAAATAACTAGTGCAATATATCTCTTATTCATTAATATATCAACACTGAAAATTTCATTAAATTCAGTTAATTGCCTGATTTTTAGTATTTTTTCCTTTCGGCTGGGTGGCATACAATAATGGAATTTATGTCCGTTAAGTAGGATTTAACCCAAAAGGCCCTCTTCGCGTACATTACAAAGTTCTATCACCTTCAATCAAGCATCATTACTCAAAACTGTACATTGTAAGAGCTCACGTCGTTTATGTGTATCAGTGGTCATTACCAACCCAAAGACTAAAAAACAAAGGCCCGATATTTTCCACCTTGTGCGAACCATTACAAAAATCATAACCCAAGAGAACAAAATCAAAATAGACAAAGGATAACTTAGGATAAAATTACACGAAAACACAAAAATCACAAAACCTTTTAAATACATCAAAACAAAAAAAATCGAGTTTTGATCCTGGCCTGACGCAGACCTGCAAGTCTAGCCACACTCATGAGATGTGATACGGCAAAACTGTATTGTACGTGGATGACTATATATTCTCCCCAACTCTGATGGGTTGAGCACAATAAAAAGGGAATTTTCTGGTGGCTGCTGACAGACCTAACTAGAGAGACACCATCTGCTGGTTGAATGTATGGAAGCATTAAAAAAAAGAATTAAAAACAGATTCTATGACGCTGCGCAGCCCTAATTTAGAGGCAAAATAGGAAAGTTATTCCTCCACCCTAAAATCGGAACGGTAAGGTCTAACATATAATCATTTAGCACACTTTCCTAACTAAGGGGAATATTTATGCCAAATGTCAAGTAATTCGGTATCTGTGGGTGCAGATTTCAACTTTTTGCCTGTGTTTTGGCATGGAATGCGCCATTATTTAAAATCCTGATATTTGAAGGTAACTGTACTCTTGTAAGATAAGTCGGTTATTCTTTTGGTATTCCCTTGATGATTACGATCTGAAGAAAAGGGAGTTGATATTCGTTTGCTTCCATGGAGAAACATATTGATGCTGTTTACGAGTTGGTTGAGTTTTTCAAGATCTCTTTTAGTTTTTGTCTAGAAAATAAAAAGTCATGCAGATATATTTTCGAATTCTTTCTGATGTAATTCCCAAGGTTTTCATTGTAGATAATGGTTAACCAAGTGTATAGTTTTTTCTTAGAAAGGGTTTGCGCAAAAGTCACTTACCATTTAAAAAAATAAAAGGTAACTATTATTTTGTTTTAGTTGGTAGAGCATGAACCTACGAATTACAAGATTCCGGGTTCGATACCGACTTTCGTCTACTCTGTGCATGAGAAGTATAACTTTGATCTGTGCGGTAAAGCGGGGAGATGAGGAATACCACGTCAGACACAAAAGCAATCTCCTTGGTCCAGTGCTAGTAAAATGGGTTACTCTCGCTCACTGTACGGTTGATACAGGCTATAGTGTTGCATAGGGCCAAATACGAGTTGTAGTAGAAGTCGTCGTTAGGTCAGAAACAACATACGCAAGTCGTATAGTCACAAAGGGGTTGTTTATTCCTTTCTGGACTCGTGGGTTTTTCAGAGAGAGAGAGAGAGAGAGAGAGAGAGAGAGAGAGAGAGAGAGAGAGAGAGAGAGAGAGAGAGAGAGAGAGAGAGAGAGAGAGAGGTCAAATTATTATATCGTAGATCATGTTCGGTACTACTATGCGTTGGGAACAGAATTGTTAAATGCATATATCTTCCATTATTAATGCTTCGTGAAATACAAATAGCCCGTTAAGGATTTGAACTCTGGTCATGAGAACAAT
>CM042166.1:26632853-26675353 GCA_023376005.1 Doryteuthis pealeii | reverse complement strand
TCTCTCGCCAACCTTCCCTATCATTCATTGCACCTGGGAGGTCCTCTGCTGAGCAAATAGCATCCTCGCATAGCTGGTCAATGTAGGTCCTTGCCGGGCGTCCCACACCTGCATGTCCATGTGTTGGCTTCCACAGGAGAACGTCGCTTATGAGCTCGTCCCTACTTTTCCAGCAGTGTCCTGCATGCCTTGTCCGTCTCACTCGGATATTTTGTGAGATGGGAGGCAAGTGACCGTACAGCTGCCTCTTCGTGGGGTGCTGCTTCCACGACTTGTTCAAGACTGCGCGCAGCATTCCTGTGCAGCTTCCATCTAGCTTATCCTCAAGACGCTTCGTTAGGGTCCAAGTGGTGCAGCCATTTAGCAGCACTGATACAACCACAACCACAGCCTATATATATATACATTATATTATACAAATAGATTCAAATGTTTTTTCATTGCTGTAAAAATCATATATTTTTGTTCACTTATGTGTTTAGTTTAAAGTTTCCTAGTGCACAATGTTCTTGTTTTTTTCTTCTTCTAGTGCCAGAATCAAGACGGCATCAAGGTTTCAATCCACGAAAAGACTGACATGAAGCTTGCCATGTGAAAAGACAGGGTCTGTCAGATTCAGTCCAACAACATTCAATGATCGACCTTGAAATTTCTTTATTGTCATTGCAAAGCTGAATCTGACAGGAAACTGAAGCTTTTCATATTCAAAGAGCAAGTCACGTGGTCTCATCGGTATTCTGGGAATGGTGCAGTTATTTGAAAAATAAGGGAATTAATTACCTGCCCTTGACAGCAAGGGGCCAATCGAAACACTATCGTAAATTGGCGCCCAATTTGATTCACTTGTAGTGTTGACCGTCACAGCATTGTGTTGTCTTATCCAATCTCTCCTAGAACCAAGATGGACTTCAGCTGATGAGTCTGGCCGCAACGCCATTAAGTTTGCAACTCTTTTTTAATATAAATTTGTACTTTGATATTGTTTATTGAGTCTTCTTCATCTCTGAATGCCTATCTGTTAATATTGGACAATATATGGTGCCCAGCATAAAAGACCATAATATTTTTCTGATATTATTGTTACTACCTGAAATTTCATAATTTTTAAGCCAACGTTATTATCGTCTGTTTTGCTTGTTTCAAAATCTGTTTCTTAATTCAAATATTTTACGTTTGATTACCCTAGGATTTATATTTTTAAATGTTTTAAAAAACACTAAAAACTGGAAACTACATATTCTCTGTTGATATGAAATGGTTTAGTCGACTCATAGTGTTAGTAAAAATGCGAACACAATATGTATTTCACGGGGGTAAGAGACACGTGATTACACCTTAGTTATTACTGAACAAGAAGTAATACAAATAAACATAAAGAGAAAACGAATTGCGCGCCAATTTTTGGTGGCACCAACAGTCGTCGCGTAGTAATTTACCATGTAATCCTAATGACGCGACTTACAGGCAGCAGCCCCATATGCCCGAGGGACTATTTTAGTTGGTAAAAATCAACATTCCATTTGCAATATTTTAAAGATCTTTGTGAATACATAACAAGTTAAATTAATAACGTTTAAAAATAACACCATACGTGGTGTAATAGTTAGCAAGTGAGACTGGCAAATCATGACTTTTGAGTTCGTGCCTCACTGGGTGCCCCTTACATTCGGCCATTGTGCCGTATCTAAGCGAAGCTTAGTAAATAACTATATACCAAATATTCCAACATAATCTACTATTTTTCAGTAATCAAAAAGAAAAACAAAATTCAGATTCATTCAATGAGATCCCTGTGGTTGAGGCTACTCTGCTAAATTTTCATTATTCTCACTAGTACAGAATAAAAAAACGCCCTCTGAGCGATGTAAAAATAGATTTTTGAAACATATTGCCCGAGGGGTGGGAGTAAAAAATTCAATGTCAGCGAGTTTGTACCCTAAGTAAGTAAAATCATCAAATTCATTAAAGGATTAAAAAATAAAACAATTTGAAATGTAAACTTTAAATATGTATTAAAATAAAACAAACTATATATAGATATATAATACCATTTATTTATTAAAACTTGTTTTAAAAAGCAATGAGGACTGTCTAATGTTGCATGTTCAAATTTTGAGTGTATTTATTCTATGTTATGACGATTTGGGGTAATTCAAATCCTGGAGGTGGTAATTGTATTTCACTTAATGCTAATCACCTTGGGAAATGTATGAATCCTACTCTCCCTCTAGCCATGGGTAAACAGTAGGGCAGATTGGGCTCTTTAATCTAGGAGAAGGAAAACTCTGAATGCCAACCGGTTGAACTCCGTTTAAGAAATTGATCTTGTGTCACATCTTGCTCGTGCGGAGGGGTTGGTAAATAAATATTGCAGTAGAAATTTATTATTCAGAATTCATTTAAGAATTCGTCGGATAAGCAACACTGGATAATCAGGATTTACATGTTTGTCTTTCATCTAGGACGATTTAAACGGTCTCCTTTTTTAACCAGAGGGTGTTGCAAGAGGATAACGGTCGGAAGATTAAGGAACACAAGTAATCTATACAGATATAAAGGGCAGGTGTGTTTATGTGTATGTCCGAAGGAAACTTTGGAAATAATACAATTAATGACAAAGTAGATATATATACACATTAAATATCACCAGTTCTTGGTTTTTGAGCAAAAATAATGGAGGTTTGATGTATATTAGTGAAGATACTTGAAAAATACAATTGAAATGATTATAGCGTAGATTTTTTTTGCATTTAATATTTCAAATAGTAGACATTAATTTTTATTTCCAGAGTGGCTGGATCAACGCAACGTCTTTTGTTTTTTACATAGGGATTTTAATGGGGGCATACTACGAGGATCCAACTCGCGATTCAATGATAATGGATTTGTGAGACTAATTTTTTTTTTATCTCCCCCACTACTCAGGCAACGCCGGGTAGCCGCCTCTAGTAATATATAGATTTTCTTTTAAGTTCGACATTTATGTAGAATACTTGATAATTAAATGGATTGCGAGATATATAAAAGAATCTAAAAAGAAAAACTGGAATGATCACAAGAAAAATTGCCTTGAAATTGATCACTGGACACACAGACAGAGAGACTGACAGGCAGACGGACAGACAGACAGACAGACAGACGGATGGACAGGTATGTTGAGAGCCGAACATTGAGGGTTGAGAACTAACCAAACAGCAATTAATAGAGTGAAAATCAATTTTCTTTCCGAGATTCATTTTCTATTTGCGTGATTGCAGCACCTCCCCCATTTACCCATCCCCCACCACCCCTTTTGGCTAATGTTTTTCAATTCCCCCCCTCCCCTGCTATTAGTATTCCTTCAAATATTATGGAAGCACCTAACAACTGTGTCTTTAATAACTCTTGTATAAACATCGGTCTCTTTCTTCTGATCGGAATTTAGTGGAATCAGCCGTCGGGCAATTTGATTGGTCATTTAGTTGATCAAAGAAGAAAATGAGCGGGAAAAAAAGGTAGAAGAAGAGAGAAAGAGATTTGGGTAGAATGAAAGAATGAAGGAAAGAAAGAAGGAATGAAAGAAGGAAAGAAAGAAGGAAAGAAAGAAAGAACAAAGCTAAACTAAAAAATAGATAATAAAGACAAACAGAACAAAAGGAAGAAAATAGAAAGAAAGAAAGATAGAAAAGAAACAAAATAAAACAAAAGAAAGAAACGAAAGAAAGAAAGAAAGAAAGAAAGAAAGAAAGAAAGAAGAGTTGATCAAAGAAGAAAATGAGAGGAAAAAAAAGGTAGAAGAAGAGAGAAAGAGATTTGGGTAGAATGAAAGAAAGAAAGAAGGAAAGAAAGAACAAAGCTAAACTAAACACGTTAAATCGACTGCTATTAATCGGTGTCTTGATTGATTCAGTGGATTTAACCCTGAAGATGCTTATGGTGAAACTCGAGTAGGTTATCTCTTGTACCCATTTTATAATATATATATATATATATAATCCGATAGTCGGAATAAAAAGAATAATCAAAAGAAATGAAATCATATTCAAATGTAAACAATTTTAAACATATGTAAAAACATATCTACCATTAAACAATTCCGTATCTATATATATGCATATAAAACCTACCAACGAGAACATAAAATACATAACGTTATAACATTCAGATTCACTAGTAATGAAATCAAAGTTGTAGACCCATCTATGGGTTAAATAGAAAAATGTATTTATAAAAACATTGTATTATCCATTAAGAATTGATTTATTTCAAAACTTTATCGGCATTAAATGACCCAGTGAGGTTGATATGCCATAAAACAAAACAAACCAAACCAAACCAAAGTTGTAGACTTCAACGTAATGAACAATCGAAACTATTTTTCAATCATGAGTGTGCGTGTGCCCATGAGCTGTCGTTTTAACAAATACAAAAAAGAATTTGAAAATACAAAATCAGTGAGAGGAATACACACACACACACACACACACACACACAGACATATATATATATATATATATATATATATATATATATATATATATATATAAAAAATTCCAGAGAAGAAATCTTCCTTACGACATAGGATTAAAAAAAAATCTGTCGCAGTTTGCAGAGCTCAATGTGTGCTCTTAATGTTAGAGTCACAGAGCAAATTTATAAGTAAAAATATAACAAAAGATTTAGAATTTTTGCTATTAGTCTATTTCAGGAAGCTTAGACAAAGTGTCTAACTCTCCCAAATCATCAGATGTGAATGATGAATTCTTTATTACTTTTAAGGCATTTGAAAACAGTTTTTTTCATTGTCCTATACATATATATGAAGCGCGTGTTGTAATGTTTAGAGTCGTAGAAAATGCGTTCGAGCCGAGTTCAAATTCTGGACAAAGATGTTTTCATTTCACATAGGACTAATACACTTGGGAAAGTTGTGCGTCCAAATATTCACCCCCCTAGCTATGGGTAAATAGTAGAGCGGACATGGCTCTCTAACCTTGGCTAAGTAAGCAGTCTAGTAAAAGGAAAACTCTGGAAGAAAACTCTGAAGGAAATCAAATCTATTAAACTTCTCTTGAGAAATTGACCTTCTGTCCTATCCTGCTCGTGCTGATATATATATATATAATATATAATATATATATATATATATATATATATATATATATAATTAAAAGAAAGGAAATGAATCCGACAATATGAGTATGAAAAGGTGGAATGAAATCATCACACAATGCTGTTAAAGAAGAAAACAATTTATAATATAATCATAGCTGATACTGATCAATATTTCGATTTTACAAAAATCATCATCAGAGCTCATTCACTCCCGTAGTTGTTTGGGTCGGAGAGGAATGTCAAATCAGTTTACAAAACAACCTTAATACTGCAAAAAAGAACGAAAGTCGTTACAATATTCACCAATGTGGGCATTCGCGCCATATATATGTCGGTCATGTCTCTATGTATACCTTTTGTCATCCAAATGTAGCGGATTTTTGAGATGTTGGCAACAAGACGAAACAATTTAAACAGAAGGGGATGGGTATTAAGAAATTTGACGGTTGGAATTCAAAAGATTTTTAGTAAAGGAATTTTTTATGATTAATTATTTTTATTTTTTTAAATTTTTGTTTTTAAGTTCTGTATTTCATAAATGATTAGATATTTACTGTATTTTGTTTTTATATATAAAGTAAAAAAAAAGTTATGGGCGGAATATGTTATTATTTTAGAAAAGGAATTTTTTATTTTTTATTTTACGATTAATTATTTTTAATTTTTAATTATTATTTTTAAGTTCTGTATTTAATAAATGATTAAATATTTATTGTGTTTTTTGATGATTTTTGTAAAATCGAAGTATTGATCAGTATCAGCTATGAGTATATTATAAATTGTTTTCTTCTTTAACAGCATTGTGTGATGTTTTCATTCCACCTTTTCATACTCATATATATATATATATATATATATATATATATATATATATATATATATATGAGGTGTGTAGAAAATTAACAATGAAAGAAAGATTAATTTCCTTCAGAAGATAATCAGGATCGGACACATTGCCCTGAAGCTAGAGAGCTAGACATTTTGAAAAAAGACAACACATTGTCGAGACATTTAATTCGAAACTGAGAGAGAGAGAGAGAGAGAGAGAGAGAGAGAGAGAGAGAGAGAGAGAGAGAGGGAGATAAGGAGAGAGAGTGAGAGAGAGTGAGAGGGGGAGAGAGATAAGGAGAGAGAGAGAGAGAGAGAGAGAGAGAGAGAGAGAGAGAGAGGGGGGGAGAGATAAGGAGAGAGAGAGAGAGAGAGAGAGAGAGATTATGTCACATCCGTCACGATGACAACGGACAGTTGCATTAGAGCCCAGAAAGTAGTTAGAAAATTGTAAAGATTCTCTAATTCATATTATTTGTTCACGCTGAAAGGTGCATCGCTCAATCACAAAAATTACATATATGACGCATTTTTATTATGCTCGTTAAAGTTTCACCGCTTTCGAGTTGATTAGTATTTCAATCCTTCTGAATTTTTCACACCCGTGTAAGCTGATGGTCTTTCACTCGAATCTGAGTGACAACAAGTTTCCTCAAGTCTCCAGGACTATCCTGAGTATTCTAGCTGAAGTCAACATTGCTATTGTCTGGAAGGTTTTCAATTCTTCATCTGATTTCCAGTTCCTCCAGACTGTTTGCTAAACTTCTCCCACCGTTCCAAGGGCATCAATTACTATTGGTATCACTTTCACCCTCATATTCAACAGTTTTATTATTTTGAGAGTTTTTCACACCAACGTTAGCTCATGGGCTTTCACTGGAGTCTGAGTGACAAAAAGCAACCTCTAGTCTCCAGGACTCTCCTGAGTATTCTATCCGATTTCAAAAAAGCTGTTGTCTGTGTTATATATTGAAGATATTTAAAAGAAGGTGAAAACGGAAATAGGGTCTTCCGGTTGGATCGAGGCAGGGAGAAGACGAAAAGAGTAACAAAGGACTTTTTCCGGGTAAAGCGAACAAAGAAGAATGGGTAACAATAAGTTCGGAAATAGATTTGTCCGCTGATACGTGTATCAAAGAAAACGCGTAGGCGTTTGAGATATATAAAAGAAAGTCAACCAGAGACAGTCAGACAGGGGACGGCGAACAGAACACAAGGAGCGACCGTCGACATGGTCCGTCGCGGCCAAGGGCGGTGAGACGCCACCAGCCACCCCTTTACCCAACATCGCCAGTCATCCCAACGGTAGTAGTAGTCATCGTCAACCCTTGGGCAGATTCCTATTGTCAAGCTCGCCACCCACCACCCGAAGAAGAGAAATGAAGTCAACTCCTACTATACCCATGTGTTGTGGTTTCTTAAGTCCGACTACATACTTCGCCACGTAACCACAACGACTACTAACATACATCGCTTTGGGTACAGTGAAAACCCCAGTACTAACGTACGCGATTTAGCAAGCGTGAATTAGAAGCCGCTATACAACATATAGAATTTGAAGCCAGTATACAACATCTGGAGTGTTTCAATTCTTCATATGATTTCCAATTCCTCTTGCTTGTTTCTTAAACTTTGGGCCACCGTTCCAAGTTGTCAATTACAACTGGTATCATTTCACCATGATATTCCAACAGTTTTTTGATTCTCTGGCAAGGTCCAGGTATATGTTTATCTTTTGGTTTTCCTTCATCTTGACTCTGTGATCTTCTGGAACTGCAAAGTCTACCAGTTGACACGTTCTCCTTTTCTTGTTAATCAATACTAGGTCCGATCTCCTGGGTTCCAGAATATTTTATGAGTTTCATTCTCAAGAACAGATTCTGGTTTATGCATATACCATATAGACAAAAAAATTAGTTTTTTTTGTATAATTACCAGTTGATCACCTTCTCAACCAAGTTAGGTTAATACAGCTCTAAGTGACAGTTATCTCTGGACTGCAGTTTCAATCCTAGCCAAAGGCAGCAGTAAGATTGAATAATAATAATGGGATAATGAGATTCCTTTTATCTCGAAGTCCTAGATAATTTTATGCGTTTCATTCTCAAGAACAGATTCTGGTTTATGCATATACCATTTTGTTGTATATACAAAATTTAGTTTTTTGCATAATTCCCAGTGGATCACCTTCTCAACCCAGTCGTGCCAAGCTTTGTATTCCTTCTGTGCTAGTTTGCTACATTCGCCTAATACATGATTTATGGTCTCATCTCTGTCACCACACAATCTACATTAACTGTTCTGCTGTGTTTTATCAATTTTTGCTTTGATATAATTTGTTCTTATGACATTTTTTATACAGAGATTATTTGCTATTCAGTTTCTCTTTTGAGGTTTCCCTTCTTAATTATGTCCAAGTCTTGTCATCTGCATCCTCTCCAAGTTGACGTTTGAAGTATCCATATAATTTTTTTTTTCTTCCAATCTTTGTTTTCTTGTTTTCGGTGATTTCTGTTTGTCCATAAGTTGTAGCAACTGTTATTGGCTGCCATGAATAATATTTTCTTTGTTCTTTTTTGTATATTCCTCGAGTCCTTGAATTGTGGCATCTACTCAATCCTCTATGTTGGCAAGACCTGTTCCACTTTCCTTTCTTGATACATATATCCTATCTCTATCGTCTCTAGGGTGTAAAACCTTGTGTATGGTCAATAATTTTCTGTCCTTTGGCAATCTGTCTGAGTTATTTTATTTTCTATTATTATTATTATTATTATTATTATTATTATTATTAGAGGGTTTATATTATAAGTAAGTAAAATCTTCAAATTTATTAAAGGAGTAAAAAACAAAAAAAAAGTATTTAACTATCTTTTCTGGAACCGCAAATCCGCCAGTAGACAGGTGTTCTTTCTTTTTTTTGGTTAATCAACACTAGGTCTGGTCTCCTGGCTGGGATAGGGTGATCCGTCTTTATCTCAAATTCCCAGAGAATTTTATGCGTTTCATTCTCAAGAACAGGTTCTGGTTTATGCATATACCATTTTGTTGTATGATCAAAATTTAATTAGTTGCATAACTCCCCGTGGATCACCTTCCAAACCCAGTATCGCCTAGCTTTGTATTCCCGTTGTGCTAGTTTGCTACATTATTTTGTACATTATTATTATTATTATTATTATTATTATTATTTTGTTTTTCACACCCACCGTTGCTGGTGGTTCACCGGAGGCTGAGTGACAGCAAGTCTCCTCAGGTCTCCAGGACTCATCTGAGTATTCTAGCCGATCCCAACAGTGCCGTAGTTTGGATGGTTCTTCCTCTGATTTCTAGTTCACCCAAATTCTTTTCCAGTGCTTTGGGGATCGTTACAAGGGCACCAATTACAATTGGTACGACCTTCACTTTCATGTTCCATGGCTTCTTCAGTTCTCTAGCAAGGTCCAAGTATTTGTAAATATTTTCGCTTTCTTTCATTTTCACTCGGTGATCAGCTGGGACAGCAAAATCCACAAGATGGCAGGTTTTATTTTTCTGCGTCTCATTCTCTAGGACAAGTTTAGTTTTTTGCATATACCATTTGGTTGTATGGTGAAAATTGAATTTCTTGCACAGTTCCCAGTGGATCACCTCTCCCACAGAGTCGTGCCTAGTTTTGTACTCTCTTTGTGCTAGTTTGCTGCATTCGCTTATTATGTGATTGACTGTTTCGACTCTATTTCGACACATTCTGCACTTGCTATTCCGCTGCGTCTTATCTATTTTTGCCCTTAAATAGTTTGTTCTAATGGCATTGTCTTGTGCTGCGATTATTAGGGATTCGGTTTCTCATTTGAGGTTTCCTTTTCTTAGCCATGTCCAGGTCTTCTGATGTGATATTTCTTGAGTTTGGCGCTTAAAGTACCCGTGTAGTTGTTTTTCTTCCCATTTCTGTTTTTTATTTCTAAATATATTTCTGTTTGTCACTGTGTTGCAAATGTTTTTATTATTCACCCCTTTTGAGTTTTCACACCAGTGTTAGTTGATGGAATTTTACTGGAATATGAGTCTCCTCAGGTTTCCAGGACTCTTCTGAGTATTCTGGCAGATTGCAGCAGTGCAGTGTTCTGAATGGTTTCAATCCTTCCCCTGATATCCAAACTTTCCAAACCCTTTTCTAATCCTTTTGGGACTGTTCCAAGTGCACCAACTACAATTGGTATCACTTTCACTTTCATATTCCATAACTTTTTCAGTTCTCTGGCAAGGTCCAGATATTTGACCATTTTCTCATTTTCCTTCAGCTTTACCCTGTGATCTGCTGGCACTGCAAAATCCACCAGTTGACAAGTTCTTTCTTTTTTGTTAATCAACACCAGGTCTTGTCTTCTTGCTGGGATAAGGTGGTCCGTTTTTATTTCAAAGTCCCAGAGAATTTTATGCGTTTTGTTCTCAAGAACAGATTCAGGTTTATGCATATACTATTTTGTTGTATGGTCAAAATTACATTTTTTGCATAATTCCCAGTGGATCACCTTCCCAACCCAGTCGTGTCTAGTTTTGTATTCTCGTTGTGCTAGTTTGCTACATTCGCAGAGTATATGGTTAACAGTCTCATCTCTATTACCGCAAAGTCTACATTTACTATTCCGTTGAGTCTTATCAATTTTCGCTTTGATGTAGTTTGTCCTTATGGCATTATTTTGTGCAGCAATTATAAGTGATTCCGTTTCTCTTTTGAGGTTTCCATTTCTTAACCATGTCCAAGTCTTTTCATGTGCAACCTCATCTATTTGTCGTTTGAAGCGTCCGTATAATTGTTTTTCTTCCCATTTTTGTTTTCTAGTCTTTGTCGTTTTTCTGTTTGTCCATCTGCCGTTTCTACTATTGTTGGCCGCCATAAGTAGTTTGTCTTTGCTCTTCCTTGTGTAATCTTCAAGTTGTTGGATTGTGGTTTCTACGCATTCCTCTATGTTGGCAAGACCTCTTCCCCCTTCCTTTCTTGACACATACAATCTATCTCTATCATCTCTAGGGTGGAGAGCCTTGTGCATGGTCATTAATTTTCTCGTCCTTTGGTCTATCTGTCTGAGTTCTTCTTTTGTCCATTTTAAGAATAGTCCTGAGTATCTTATAATGGGGACAGCCCAGGTATTAATTCCTTTGATCAGATTTCTGCTGTTAAGTTTCGTTTCTAGAAGTTTTCTAGTTCTCCTGAGATATTCTTTTTTAACTTTTCCTTTCATTTCTGCTTGCATGATATTGTCCGCTTCAAAATTCCTAAGTATTTGTAGCTTTCATTTTCATCAAGAGATTTTATAGTTCCTGATTTGGTAGTTGTATTCCATTTAATAGTTTTCTTTCACCCCTTTTTATTACAAGCATAGCACATTTTTCGATTCCAAATTCCATCCCTATATCCTGGCTATATATCCATAGTTTGTACTAGGCTCTCCAATTATTATTATTATTATTATTATTATTATTATCATCATTATATTATTATTATATTATTATTATTATTATTATTATTATTATTCATTATTATTATTATATTATTATTATTATTATTATTATTATTATTATTATTATTATTATTATTATTATTATATTATTATTATTATTATTATTATTATTATTATTATTATTATTATTATTATTATTATTATTATTATTATTATTATTATTATTATTATTTCTACCTTAATAAGAAAAGTGTCTATTTGCTGAATAATATCAGACTAGATTGCACGCCAATTTATCACCATTGTTATGACTTCCGCAAAGTATTTTCTTAAAAAACAATTAATTATATTAATTAAGAAATCATGTTTTTGCCTTCGGAATAATCTAACAGTAAATACAAAAAATGTGCCTTATCCTAAAGACGCTGGAATTGCTCGTGTTTTGTCATTAAATAAAGTAATTAATTTAATCATGTTATCACCAATAATGCAACCATAGATATTTGATCACCTACATACATAGTGCTATTATTGTTACCTTTATGAATTTTTATATGAGACGACCTATTTTTTTTCCCTTTCTATTTTGGTTAGGTCCAATTTCTTAACATATTTACTATTTACCATGGATATATATATATATATATATATATATATATATATATATATATATATATATATATGATTTGTTCTGTTTATTAAATTAAACATTGAGCTCTCATACGGGACCTGAACTCTGCAGCAACATACTGTTAGAGAAAAGGACCAGCTTAGAATCAGCCTTATACCAAGAAGCTTGGTACTCCACCAAAGAATATATATATATATATATATATAATATATATATATATATATATATATATATATATTGTTGTGGGGTTTAAGGGTAAAAAATAAGACAAGCGACTGGTAACAATGTATACAAATGTATTGAACAAAAGGAGTAGAAATTTACAGCCAAGAAAGTGGAGATTGCGTCCGACCAATAGAGTTATGAGCTGACTTGCATTTGCTTCGTCTCAAGCCACAATTGTTCCTATTACTTATAGTAGCCGTCGGCGCATTCCATTTATGTCAATAGGTTATATCACCTATAACAATACGTTAACACATAAAAAAAACTTTACCTACACACTTGGGAAAATGAATTCAAAGAACTGATTTAGTTTATTTTCTTTTGCCATACGGTCAGTTTTAGAACCACTGCAGTGACAGGGTGTAATCAATTTTTATCTTTTCCTCAGATTATTATTATTTAATTACTGTGTTAGCGATCCTGTCCATCCAGGTAATGCCCTGTATACGTCTAAGGGGAGCGAAGGTAGAAGCTATTTAACCGTCTCTTTTGGTGGGAGTACAGAGTCCATATTTCACTTACATACATGAGTGTGCTGATAACATAAGCCCTATACATTTGTACCTTTGTACGGGTAGTAAGCCTGCTGTTGTCCCACACTCTCGCTGTGAGCGTCCCTAAAGTTGAGGCAGCTTTTCCGATCCGGCAACTGAGTTCTGTATCAAGTGACAGGTTGTCGGTGATGGTGGACCCAAAGTAGTTGAAGGTGTTTACAGCTTCCGGGGTATGTTGTACAGCAATATGAATCTATATATATATATATATATATATATATATATATATATATATATATATATATTACCAAGAAAGAAATAAGATGAGAAAGAAAAGAAACTCACCGTGCGAAAATGAAAACACTAAAGAAAACAATTCTTTAATGAAGAAAGAAAATAAAATCAGATATAAAGAAATAAAGAAAGAAAAGAGGAAAGAAATAAATAAACAAACAAAGAGACACAGAAGCAAAGAAACAAAGAAACAAAGAAAAAGAAAGAAAGAAAGAGATAAAGAAAGAAAGAAAGAAAGAAAGAAGGAAAGAAAGAAACAAAGACAAAGAAAGAAAGAGATAAAGAAAGAAAGAAAGAAAGAAAGAGATAAAGAAAGGAAATAAAGAAAAAAAGATAAGGAAGAAAGAAAGCAAAATGGATTGAGAAAATAAGCATTGGCTTGAAGGAAATCCGATTAAATGAAAGATGTGCACTGAAAATAATCATCTAAATGTTTTCATAGGTCTAGATTGGTTTGGAGCAAGATACATAAAGCCATGATTAGAGATGAGAAAATAAGATGGGGGTAAGAATCTAAATAATGAGGTTCTTCTCTGAAAAAAAAGCGGAGGCATCACAACACCCTCAGAGGACACACATCTGAAAACCATCACAGTTTGGGGAAATTTAGTCTGAATGACACGAGGAGTGTCCTTTGGGCTATATGCAAGCCAGCTGTTATTTTGCGTGTTGTGCTTTTGATCTTGGGAAACATCTTTCTCATCGGAAAAGAACCAGATTGTTTTTGGTTCAGCAGGATGTTTCGCTTTGCTCAAAAGTTTCTTAGCCTTAGTCAGATGATTTTCACAGGCCTTTTCTGGGAGTTGCTGATCCCGGCGATGCTTGTATAAGTAGTAGCGAAGGTCTTAATTGAGCGCAAGCTTCAAAGTAGAGGCTGAAATATTCAATTCACGTGACAAAGCGCGAATTCCAATGCCAGGGTAGCCCAAAGCTTTTTTCAGCAGACTTTCGAGGAATTCTGCTGTACGAATGCAATCAGATCGTCTGTTATGTTGCTTTCTTCTAGCCAGAGCCTCGTAGTCTCCATTGCAATTCTTCAGTTCATGCCTGATTGTTTTTACAGTGTTCAGGGAACATTGGGCAGTAATCCTAATCTCCTTATTTTGATGGCCGGCGCAGATCATCATGATAAAAATTATTCACTTCCTTGATTCATGTCAGTTCTAGTCATCCATTCTATCTGTCATCACGTATATGAATGAAGAAAGGGTACAAGTTCTAAATGATGTGTAGTGTGCGTCAATACTTCCAACTTACGGAGAAAAATAACCAAATATTAACAATATATAGCAAAACGCGCTATAGGTGGATCAAAGTGTGATGTATATAACGCGCTTGGTAAAGAAAAAAAAACCTTAAACCTGAGAATTGCATAACATTTGGGAAATAGTTTAGAGGAGCCAAGTTCAATTCCTGCACACAACTGTTTCTGTTTTGGTTGTAGGGACATTACGTGTTCGTTGGTCACGTAACAATTCACTTCCTTAACCATTCCTCATTTAGCGACCTGACTTTCAAAGTAGGATTAAATATGGGGGATATACGGTGTAGTTAATAATATAAAAATAGGGTTCTTGTGTTGTTAACGTACTAGCAAAATGGCGGAGAAGAGCACGTTATATATAGTGCGCTATAATGGCGTAGTAGTTGGCGAATAGTTTCGGCGAGCCAAGTTCAAATCCTGCATCCGACTGTTTCTGTTTTATTTGTAGGGAGACTAATATAATTTTCTCTCTAGGGATTGTAGGAATGGTTTCCCACGTTACCTGTCCATTGGTCACGTGACAATTCACTCGCTTAACACTTCCTCTCTTAGCGAAGGAACAAGAAGCCTCTTTTCTCGGCCCTCGATCTTTGAGTGAACTATATCCCAGCTTGGTTCTTAGAGCCGAATTTTTACCCAAACTCACAGAAAAACCATGCGAGAATTGTTTTTTTTTTGTTTTGTTTTTTTACTACAATGCCTTGTGTTCACTTTGAACACACTGGTTAAATGATGAAATGCAAAATTATAAATCCTGATTATCTGGTGTTGCTTATCCACTGCATTCCTTTTTACTTCTGAGTGTCATCACATCAGCTAAATAATGGACCATTCCGTTTCTATCATAAGGAAAAAAAGGGAAGAAAAAAGACATGCTAGACAGAAAACATTAATAAGAAAGAAAAAGAGTAGGGAAAATATAGAGAGAAGGATGCACACGAGGAAGCGATAACGCTATTTTGTTTCAATCGAACATAATTTAAATATAAAAAGAAGGAAAGCAAGAATAAAAGGGTGAGAAAGAGAAAGAGAAAGAGAGAGAGAGAGAGAGAGAGAGAGAGAGAGAGAGAGAGAGAGAGAGAGAGAGAGAGTTAAAGATTAAAGATTATTTTATATTTTACATATTGAATTATTTCGCCATAGCTCTTATGTAAACATATCAAATGCTATACGAATTAAACTATCATTTCCACAGGTCTTCCTAGTTAAACATATATACCGTTTGTAAAAATGAAGTTGTCTTTTCCTTACCGTAATATTCAGTGTTAGGTTATCATTTTGATAGCCTAGTACATTATAAGGATACCGGTTTTAGCTTCAAATTAATATCCACTAAGTCTTATACACTGGACGCTTAATAAAGGAATGACACCAACAATTCTCCCTAGTGTGGCGGTAGGAGCAAGTTTTTAAGATTATCAGCATATATATATATATATATATATATATATATATATATATATATATGTGTGTGTGTGTGTGTGTGTGTGTGTGTGTGTGTGAATAAAAAGGCCTTAAATACCATGGGTATCGTGGTTATGGACCATTTTCACTCGTGAGTATCTAGTGCTCACGAGCTTCTTCAGACCACGGATATCTTTTATTTAGACAGGCACATGGCCAAAAAATAAAAGATATCGTGGTCTGAAGAAGCTCGTGAGCACTAGATACTCACGAGTGGAAATAGTCTATAACCACGATACCCATGGTATTTAAGGCCTTTTTATTCACAAATAACTTTGCTCTGTTTATAATAATTAAACATTGAGCTCTCATACGGAATCTGAACTCTACAACAAACTACTGGTAGATAATAGGACCAGCCTAGAATCACCTTGTACCAAGAAACTTGGTACCACACCAAAGTATTATATATATATATATATATATATATATATATATTATATAGTAAAGAATAGAGGGGAAAATATGGACAAAAGAACAACTTAAATAAGTAGATGTAGGAGATATATTTCATCGTGCATTGAGTACGACTTCTTCAGTCTTTTTTTTTTTAAAACACTTGGTTCATCATACATTTGTTTTTATAGTAGAGAAAGTGAACGGGTGAGGGGTGAGTTTGGTGATGAAGTCAGGAGGATGGGATTGAGTTTGTGAGGGTTTGATTGGCCAGAAGAAATCTTTCCTGGATTGGGTCGGAAGAGAGATAGGATCAAATATGTGGAATTTTTTGGAAGAAATTTGATAAGTAAGATAGTATAGTGCAATAGAGGAGAACATGGCAGGGAAGAAATTAGGTCAATATTCTTTAGTTGGTTTGGATATTTTTTTTTTTTTTAGATATTTTGATTCTTTGTGGAGAGGGGAGAAAGAACATGATGAGTGGGCAGGGTAGATGAGATAGGTCCGCATTCTTTTAGTTGGATTGGGAATTTTTTTAGAGATTTTGGCTAAACTAGGTTGGAGCGAAAAACATCAAGATTGGATGGGTTAGAGGGAGTCTGATAGGTATAGTGGATAAGGAGAGGGGTGGAAGTTGGTTAGTATGGGAGGTATAGGTAGATTTTTCATTTAGTTGTTAGGAAAAGTTTTTTTATGGGACAGTAGTTTTATCCGTTTTCAATTTTGGTTTAATTTTCGTGTATTATGGTTTTTGCGATTGATATGTCAAGGTTAAAAAAGGCCTCTTGTTAGAATCTTTTGGGCCATCGTGGAGCCCTTAAGCAAGAGCGCTTATTCAGTGGAAATGGATCCTTGATAACGAGTCCTGGGTATTGGTAAAGATCTAGTAATCCTGTAAGTCAGTCCTGAGTATTGGTAAAGATCTGGTAATCCTGTAAGTCAGTCCTGAGTATTGGTAAAGATCTGGTAATCCTGTAAGTCAGTCCTGAGTATTGGTAAAGATCTGGTAATCCTGTAAGTCAGTCCTGAGTATTGGTAAAGATCTGTAATCCTTAAGTCAGTCCTGAGTATTGATAAAGATCTGGTAATCCTGTAAGTCCGTCCTGAGTATTGGTAAAGATATGGTAATCCTTTAAGTCAGTCATGAGTATTGGTAAAGATCTGGTATTCCTGTAAGTCCGTCCTGAGTATTGATAAAGATCTGGTAATCCTGTAAGTCCGTCCTGAGTATTGGTAAAGATCTGGTATTCCTGTAATCCGTCCTGAGTATTGGTAAGATCTGGTATTCCTGTAAGTCCGTCCTGAGTATTGGTAAAGATCTGGTATTCCTGTAAGTCCGCCCTGAGTATTGGTAAAGATCTGGTATTCCTGTAAGTCCGTCCTGAGTATTGGTAAAGCTCTGGTAATCCTGTAAGTCCGTCCTGAGTATTGATAAAGATCTGGTAATCCTGTAAGTCCGTCTTGAGTATTGTTAAAGTATTGTTAGTGGACTTTCGCTTGGCGACATTACAGAGGAATTGAATTACCATTATTCATCATGATCCTAGTCAATCGATTGTGGAAACAATGGCCAGACACTGTCAGGCGATAATTGATGCTAATGGATAGACTACCTAATATTAAGTGGGCTTAAATTGTCCATAACGTCTGATAATCTACATCAATTGTCAAATATTGTCATTATTTTTAAAAAGTCAGCTGCCTTTTTCCATTACTACATACATATATATATATATATATATATATATATATATATATATAGTAATGTAAAATGTAATGGAAAAACGTACACATGAAACTTTAGTAACGGGATATTAAATCCAAAATATTTAATATTGTTTTTAAACCTGCTCTGCTATTCTAGCATTGAGCACCTTTATATGCTAATAATTTTCACATTCTCCATTGATTCTCTCTCTCTCTCTCTCTCTCTCTCTCTCTCTCTCTCTCTCTCTCTATATATATATATATATATATATATATATATATATATATATGGGTATCGAGTATTTCTGTGATAGAATGCAACATTTGGAATGTTAATTTCATAGTTTTAAGGTGTTCTACAAGCATTTTTAAGTTTTTTTCTTATTACTTGAAGTTGTATGAATGGTGTACTATCAGTAGACGGAAAATAGCCCCTCATTGTCTGGAAGGAAAGATTATGCCCCCTAGAATCAAAATTGGTGAAAAAACAGCGAACTGATATCGAAGTGTAGGCATGCTAATAAATGCTCTCTAGGTCATTTCCCACCTGACGAAATCCATATTTATTCGTCTGTATTTAGGCTACTCTCTCTCTCTCTCTCTCTCTCTCTCTCTCTCTCTCTCTCTCTCTCTCTCTCTCGGATCCAGAATTTGCATTCAATTTACTGGAACGTGAGATCAGTTTTTTCTAAGTTGTGACTTGAGGAACAGCCATGTTTTCCTCTTCCGGATATATCGCACGCAAGACACGCTCACACTCGCTTGGTTCCATGTATTTTCTTCTCTCGCTACAGTTGGTCTGGGTTATGCCAGCCTAGCCCTCTTGGACCTCCGAGATAAATTTTCCTGCGCACATTTTTGATGGGAATTATGCTCATATCAAAACGTAAATGTTAATCCCAAAAGTCTTTTAAGAGGATCTTAGATTTTAATTAATTCACTAATTCCCCAAGAATATCACAAGTGAAAATACGATTTCTCATGAAACAAATTCAATTACATACTTACGCTAATTAATTTCAAATTCCCATTAAAAATTCTTCAGCTAAGAATGGCTTAAATGATCTTCGTTTTAATTTCCAGGAATTAATCAAAGACTAATAGAAATATACTTAATGGTTAAGAACACGTGTCGCAGATCAGTTACTACTGAGAATCGATATTGATCTTCACTGGTTCCAGTATACACGTGATCTCTTTACCTGTTTTTGCATTTAGTGATGTGTTAAGATAAAGACATTAAACATTCTAAGTATCCTCCCCCTCCCCACGAAATCTTGATAATGGCCAGAAGCAATCCTGAAGGCGATAGATCACAAACGTTCTGTACAATGTTTACATTCTCTCAATACAAACATCACTTTCCTTGTCAGTAAAATAGAAAAGTTAACCAAAACCAAAAAAAAAAAAATAGGTTTATAAATTCCAAAAATTCACTTTGAAGTGTCCATTTTAAAACATGGCGCAACAGATATAGGGGTTGAGTTAATACAGTTCTAATAGACAATCATCTGCAGTTTCAATCCTGACCAAAGGCGATAATAAGGTTAAATCGAACTTAACGGACCTAAATTCCACCATCGTATGTCACCCGGCCGAAATAAAAAAAAATACCAAAAATCAAGGAATTAACAGTAGGTTTGGTTTCTGGACTAGTAAGATATATAATAAATCGTATGTTCCTTGGAGGTCTTCACCCCAAAGAAGCAACTACCCCTTCATCTAAAAGGTCACGGTCGGCTTATTGCCCGGTGCTTGAGGCTCCTCAAAAGAGGATTGCCGAAGGGATTCTGTTGGAATATTTGGGTATATAAGGTGTGCTAAAATTCACCACCTAAATTTATACACTAAGCAGGGTGACGTGGTCTATTCATCCGCCAATCAACAGTAATAATGCGTGGCTGATTGACTACTTAATCACTGATACTTTCCATAGTTCATTTGCAACCATTGACGAAAGAATTTACTATATTAGGGAGAACCAAAGGATTCTTTGAGTTTGTGTTTGAGTTTTATTTAACGGCATATTAACCTCTGTGGGTCATTTAATGCCAAAAAGGTTATTTTGGATTTCATTCTTTAAAGTAGTGGTTCTATGGAGATAATTGGTTATGTTCTGTTATATTTTGTTGAAAAGGTTGCTTTTTTTTATAAAATTTAAAATGTTTTCAGGGTTTGTATTCTTAAAGATGTCTCTCAGGTTTCTTGCTTGATAGTAATTTGCGCGGATATGTTTAAGTCTGTTACAATTTAGAAGGATATGCTTGGTTGTAAGTTGTACTTTCTTTACCAAGGATTTCCGCTGGGCAAGCACTCTTGGTTGAAGCCTAAAGGATAGCCCATAAAAACGTAATAGATTCACGCACTTTTTGCACTGCCCATTGAATGAGCTTGTATGCACGTGGCTTCATAGGTTAAGAAGCCCGTATGTCAATCCGGTCAGGTGGGAGGCCAGGAAAATACTTACTCATTATCTAGTGTAAGGTTTAAGATACCCATATATTTTTAGACTAACAGTTAATTCGATTTTAGAGGGATAATTTCCGCTTGAATACAAAAGTTAAGCAACGTTCAACTTGTTCAGTATTTAGCTGGGTGACAACTTGAGAAAAGCAGATACTGTAAGCAAAATAAAACGAGGCGCTCTTGACTTAACGGTTATCGACGTAGGATGTGGAATCGGAGGCCTAAGTTCAATTCCTTGACAAAGTTTTTCGCTTTTCACTTCTCGCTAACACCAATGGGGAAAGGCGTGAATCAACATGTCCTCCCTACAGCTATGGGAAAATAGGACAGACTCACTTCGTTAGACTTGTTTAGGAAAATGTCTAGGAGAAATTACATTTTTCATTTCAAGCCAGCTACACTCTGCTTGCACAGCAGGTCTTACGAGTTTTACTCGGATGGTTTGTGTGATCGAAGGTAAGCCGCTGTTTTGTTGGTTGAGATAGAAGAAGTGTTGTTTAGAGATGGGTGGCTGAATTTAAAGTCAGCAACCCTTGCCCAAACCACATTTCTTCCATCTCAAGTCCTAATGAAGGTTTGCTAAAAACCGAAACGTTATAACCTCGACTTCACCATCAAGAATAAATTCCTCTTTTTGTAATAATTTGCGTTTTTCTATATTCTATATACTGTCGTACACACACACACACACACACCACACAAACATAAACACACAACACACACACACACACACACACACACACACACACATATATATATATATATATATATATATATAAACATACATATATATATATAATTAAATGAAGCAAAAGATTTAATATTTTGTTCATGTATTAATTTATTTAATTCGTTTAAGGAAAATTATGGTCTCAAATTCTGGTTTAGCACGAGATTTGAACTCTGATTGCAGCTACTGGAAGCAAAGATACCACACAGGCCGAAGGAGATAATAGAATATAGTGTTTAACGATAATATGAGTGAAATATTAAAGTTGACGGAGTGGCCTATTGTCGGTATCACCGAAGGAGTCAATCACTGTTTCAGTAGCACTTTTTTGTTTCTGAGGTGGAACGCCACATCTACCGTCAGCTTCCCAATTTACCGCACAAATCAGATTACTCATGCTGTGCTAATCATGCGCTAAATTGGCGGGGGGGACCGGTATCGAATGTGGAAACTTGCGAATTATTTGGCGTTTGATCTACCAACTGATCTAAACCGGTCCTTATTCTAAATTCGATCGAATTTTATAATATATATATATATATATATATATATATAATATATATATATATATATATGGCTTCTTTATATAGAATTAGTAAGTTGACAACTAATTTGTTGATTTGAAATTTTGATAACCATTTATAATGGTTGTAATTTATTATTAATAAGAAAGAGAAAAAAGTAGTAAAGTTGACAGTGTGGCCTAGTGTTGGTATCAGCCAGACAGCAAGGGAATCTATCCCCTTTTCACCAGCGTGAGACCAGGGATATTGTTCTTTGCATCTGAGGTAGAGTGTCACATCTACCATCAGCTCCACACTCTACTGCACAGATCCAAACTGTGCTACCCATACACTGAGTTGGCAAGGGCCAGTATCGAACCTGGAACCCTCTGATCGTTTTCCAGCTATACCTTCCGTATTCTTCCCATAATATTCCGCGAATATAACCGATCGATTTTCGTGTTCAAAGGGAACCATTACGGTAATAATAAAATAAAAAAAAGAACTTTTATTCTTTTGTTAATTAAAGGATCAGCTGGAAATATCCCAAGGGGTAGGGTGAGCGATTGAGATATTCTTAGCGGAAAATGAGAGAGAACGGTCCAATTATGTTGCGATTCAGAGATGACCCATGAACTCCTTGCGTTTCCCCTTGTAACATCCTTTCATACGAATACCGATGCTTCTATTTTGGAAAGGAGATAAAGGAGTCCAATCAGCATTTCATATAAAAAAATATGGCGGCTTTAATATGTCGTTCACATAAATTGCATAGTGATCTGAAAATTAGAGGATCCGTTAAATAAGATCATTGATACGATGTGTTATTTTGAGGGAATTACTGTTTATATATATATATATATATATATATATATATATATATATATATATATATATATATATATATATATATATATATATATATATAATATATATATATATATATATATATATATATATATATATATATACCTATATGTATAAATAAATAAATAAATATATTATTATTATTATTATTGGCAGGTGGTCGCTGCTTGCATGGATCCCCAATTGGTTTAAAAGAGGCTCTTTAGCCTTGGACGACGGCCAAACAAAGTCAAAGAAAGTCTGACCCAAAACCTCTGATGCCTTTCAAGGAAAGGCTAGGGGAATAAACCCCGAAAACAAACCGGGAGTCAAAGTCCTTAAAGTGGTGTGATGCTGGAATCCAGTGTTACCCATCAACTCCTGCGACACTACCGTTGCCAAACTGCATTGGTACCTTATCTTTACTTTGGATCACAGTGGCAGTGTTGGAGAGGGGGGATTTGCTACATGGGCAACGGCTTATCCTCCAAACAAACCCACCCAGTCTACGTAGTTCAAAGAAGAGGAGAAAAAACACTTTGACACTACTCCATCGTCTCCTGTAGACGGAAGATTGCCGTTATTATCATTGGCATTTCAGTCTCGGGGGACTATCCTATAGTTGTTGTGCCCCTGAAGTTACAGCACCTTCTGGGAATGTGAAGTCCAATGTTCGAAAAACATTCTCGACCACAGATGTCGCGTTTGAAGGCTGTCACTGTAGATGTTGATGTGCCGGTGCTTTGTTGTCGCTGCTTTCTTCTGGACCTCTTAGCTTCATGGCGTTGTGTCAGGGTGACTCCTGACATGAGCAATCCTCTACGGAGAGTCTGCCGCCACTGAGGGATATATATATATATATATATATATATATATATATATATATATATATATATATATATACTTAGAATATACATTTATTTTGACTTTATAGTCTCATCATTTACATATAAAAAAAATGGGAAAATCACACCAGTAAAACTGACCGTGAAATATTAAAGACAAAAATCAATAAGAATAGAAATGATAAAGCTATAATGCTGAAATAAATTTATATTCTAAATGTATATATCCTTTTTATTTATAATATTCCGTATATGTAAAAATATACAAACAAATCCTTATACGTACGTTTGAGTTCTCAATTTTCGTTGAATCCTACTTCACGCAACTTCTTCAGGTATTTTTTGTCGGACTCGGGAACCTTCTTGTCGTAATCGGGTGAAGGTTCCCGATTACAACAAGAAGGTTCCCGATTACGATAAGAAGGTTCCCGAGTAAGAAAAAAAGGTTCCCAAGTCCGGCAAGAAATAACTGAAGTAGACCGGAGGGCACATCGGCCGAAACGTTGTACAGATAACAATGAAGATGATGACGATAGTCCGAATAATTGTTGTATATTGTACAAACGGAAATAGGAATTTCCAGTTAAATTAAACAAAGAAAAGACGACAAAAATAACAAAGGACTTTTTCCCGGTAAAAGCGAACAAAGAAGTTAAAAAACGGAAGCGAGGCTTTCTGGTCAAAGAAGCAGGGAGAATATAAAGAAATATATAACAAATGCCCGTAATCAGATCAAAAGATAAAAATGCATAGGAGTACCTATCAATATAAAAGGCCTGAGGGTTCGAGCCGACAGGTCAGTCAGACAGCGGACGGCGAACAGAGCATAAGGAGCGACAGACGCTCACGGTCCATTGCAGCCAACGAGTGTGGGACCCACCAGACCCCTTTACCTCACCATCCCAGCAGTAGTAGTAGTCATTGTCAACGCTCGCCGCCCACCACGTACAGCCGAGAAGAGAAATAAAGTCAAAACTCCGACTATACCCATGTGTTGTGTGTTCTTAAGTCTGGCAACTACATACTTCGCCACGTGACCATATATACCCGCAACGTATACAGATACACGATTTAGCAGCGTGAGTTTGAAGAAGCCGCTATATAACATATAGAATTTGATATAGTATATAACATAATCCAAATAATCCAAATTATAAATAGTTTAAAATAGGGTGTTACTTTTGAATCATCCATTAGATACAATGACAATTCATGATGAAATAACAAAAATAATTTTTATTTGCTTAAGCAAACTATCATCAAGTTTCTGTCAGCATGGTTATCCAAAACTATCGCCAAATATCCCTATCGGTCATTATCCCCTGGAGGTCCCCCGTGCTGCATCCAGAATCCACGCAGAGCTAATCGATGGAGATCCATGCTGGGCGGCCAATATTAGTGTGTCCATGTGTCGGTTTCCTCAGGACAAAGTAACTTTTGAGTTCGTCCTTGCTTCTCCAGCAGTCTCCAACACGCCTTGTTTATCACTCGGGTGGTTTGTGTGATAGGGAACAAGGGGCCGTATAGCATTCTTGTGGAACTACCATCTGGCTTAACCTCTAGGAGCTTTGTTAGACCCTAAGTAGTGCAGCCGTACATTAGTACGTACACAACTACGGCTTGGAAAAATATCCTAATATATAGTCTTTTGTGTTGATAAATGGTCGGTTTAGCTCAGCCGGTAGAGCGTTTGGCTAGGTCTCACAAGGTTCCTTGTTTGATACCGGCCATCGGCAACCCAGCGTTAGGGCCGGTTTAGCTCAGTCGGTGGAGCGTTTGGCTAGGAATCACAAGGTTTCTTGTTCGACACCGGCCCTCGCTAACTCAGCTTATGAGTAGCACAGGAATCTGTGCTGTAAAGTGAGGAGCTGATGGTAGTCGTGGTGCACCACCTCAGACGCTAAAATAATCTCCTTGGTCTAGCGCTAGTTAAAAAGGGGATATACTCCCTCACTGTCTGGCTGATACCGACATTAGACCGCCCCGACGTCTTTACATTTCTTTTACTTTTGTTGATAAAAATCTTGAGACTGCTGATAAAAGTTAAAAAAAGAAAGAAAGAAAGAAAATAAGTAAAAGGTTTTAAACACATCAAACAGCATAATTACTGCTTAATATTCAGAAAGTATGGAATATAAAGAATACAAATTTAACAGAACTAAATAATGTTTTGGAAATTATCTAACGCACAAAATTACTGCGTACGCCGTCACTTTTGGAGGTACAGGTGAATAAGTTCAGAAGTAATGTGTAAAATTATGCAACGAAATTACGGAAATTATTTCAGGTATCTAATTAAATTGATTAAATCACCACCTGATTATAAGCATTTGATAAGCGTGGAATTAATTAACAATCCTCGTGTAATAATCTATATGATAATCTATTACCAGTATGTAATACTACTACTACTACTACTACTAATAATAATAATAATAATAATAATAATAATAATCTATATATAGGGTGATAAAAAGACTTTTAAAATAAAGTTAGGACTGTATTTTGGGTCACCATATATATGTATAAGCTGTATATATATATATATATATATATATATATATATATATATATATGTATATATTTAGCTCTGTGCATATATATATATATATATATATATATATATATATATATATATATATATAAACAAACAGACGATTTTTGTGATATGGCTATTTTCAGCCGACAATATTTGGGAGAATATGTGCTTAATTGAAATCGAACCTAATTTTTAAAAGTTAATTAATTAATAATTAATTAATTAGGCGGGATTACCTATTTAAATGTAAGGCTAAACAAATCGAGAAAAAAATCAATCTCTGTATGTGCATTTCGGCAGAGATTGATTTTTCTCGATTTGTTTAGCCTTACATTTAAATAGGTAATCCCGCCTAATTAATTAATTATTTATTAATTAACTTTCAAAAATTAGGTTCAACTTCAATTAAGCACATATTCTCCCAATATAATATATATATATATATATATATATATATATATATATATATATATATATATATATATATATCATCATCATCATGTCACGCTGTTGGCACGGATATCCATGACAATCTCTTTCCATCCGTCCCTATCTCTCATCATTCTTGGGAGGTCCTCTATGCAGCATCCTGTATCCGCACAGAGCTGATCAATGTAAGTCTTCGCTGGTCGGCCCACACTGGCGTGCCCATATGCTGGCTTCTACAGGAGGACGTCGCTTATGAGTTCGTCCTTGCTTCTCCAGCACTGTCCTGCGTGTCTTGTCCGTCTTACTCGGATGGTTTGGGTGATATGTGGCAGGTGGCCGTACAGCTGCTTTCTCGTGGGGTGCTGTTTTCACGTCTTGTTCAGGATGACCCGCAGCATTCTTGAGCAGCTCCCATCTATTCTAGTCGCTTCGTTAGGGTCCAGGTGGTGCAGCCATACAGCAGCACTGATACGACAACGGCCTGGAAGAACTGTCTCTTTAACTGTGAGATTGGATTTCAATATGACCGATAATTTATTTATAGCGGCCTATGCCTTTCCTATACGTGCAGGAAATGTGATATTGAGTAAAGATCTTCAACAAACACCATGGGCTCTTGCTCAACAGCCTATGATTGCCCCTTGGCATGAAACCTGGGTCGCTGTTTATAATGAACATTGATCTGTGAAAACTCTGTAAAATAAATATATATATATATATATATATATATATATATATATATATATATATATATATATCCGACGGTATGTTGGAAATATCGTATTTTATCCATTCTATACTTTTCGTTTTTCAACATATATATATATATATATATATATATATATATATATATATGCATATATATATATATATATATATATATATATATATATATATATATGAATAAAAGGCCTTTTATTCCCAAATAACTTTGCTCTGTTTACAATAATTAAACATTGAGCTCTCAAACGGAACCTGAACTCTACAACAAACTACGGGTAGAGAATTAGGACCCACCTAGAATCACCTTGTACCAAGAAACTTGGTACCGCACCAAAGTATATATATATATATATATACAGGGTGACCAAAAATAGGCCTGACATTAAAAAAAAGTCAAGTATTATTTGTATTATTCGGACTATTGTCCCCATGTTCATTGTTATCGGTACAACGTTTCGGCCGATGTGCCCCCCCCCCACCGGCCTTCGTCAGGTATTAAAAAAAGGCCTTGCAACGATTCGTCCTAGTGGGGCGTCAGATACTAAATAGGAGACACAATAATGTCTCCTATTTAAAATATTAAGTGCAAAAAAAATTAAAAGATAAGATTCCAGGATGTTATCATTTAAATTTTATTTTTTGATTATCTTCACGATCGATCAAATGTTCATTATTTTTGCTCAGAAAGCAAGCTCTGGTTTTTGTATACTCTCTTTCTTTACTTCTATTATTCTTCTGCTCATCTTTGGTATCTTACGTTCTTCTTCTAGCGTCTGGACTTCGTCTTGGGGACTTCGTCTTGGGGACTTCGTGTCTGGTCTTCCATTGGGGATTTCTCTTTATCAGAAGCCCTGTGTCATTGGTAGTTTTTAGATAATAATACAAGACTTCGATTTACTTCAGATCATATTTTATTTCGAAATCCCCACCAGACTACCTGCGCAGATTGAGTACGGCAGTGCGCATAACGCGACTTACCACCGTCGTGGTTTGGCCTATCTGAACCAAAACTCTCTCTAATCTAAACCGGAAGAGGGTCTTCACCACCGATTCTCACGGTATCCACCGAAAGGATCAGTATGAGGTCAAGCCTTGTCATTCAATCCTTCAAGGCCGCGGGCGGCAACTAATAACAGCGATTTTAGTTTCTACTCTACTGTACATAAGTATTAGGAATCTAATAATTATGCAAAATGGTGAGAGTGAATATGTATGTATATTTAATTTGTGGTTAATTGTTTTATTTTCATCCTGACATACATAAACACAACTGTCATTAATATATGTATTGATGTACAAATTAATTGAAATAAAATGAATAATTCCGTTATTATTATAATATCCGCGATCTCTCTGTAAGGCTTGCCAGTGTATTCGTGTAGCGTTACAATTTTCGTATACCTCCTTTGCGTGAAACCTATCGTACACAATAGATGTAGAATAACTAACAACAGTCGAGACAGTCTGGGATGGATTAAAATATTATGCAATCACGGATGACGCAATATTAACCATGGTCAAACATATTTCATCATTCACCCCGAAAATAGATTATTACTACAAATGGCCTACATTGAGGAAATAAATCAATTACACCCTGTGGTGATCATAGAGTGAGTGAAAATAAAGCACTTGCTTCAATTAATTTGCACAGGGGTATATATATATATATATATATATATATATATATATATATATATATATATATGAGAGTACGTAAATAAACACTGTGTTTATTTGATATGGCTTTTAGCCGACAATTTCTGGAGGATATGTGCTTAATTGAAGTCATACCTAAATTTTGAAATTAATGAATTTAGGCGGGCAAATATGTTCAAATGTAAGGCTAAACAAATCGAGAAAATGTCAATCCCTGTATGTACATTTCGACCTATTAGGTCTCATGTTTATAACCTTGCTGATGAGACCTAATAGGTCTAAATTTACATTCAGGGCTTGAAATTTTCTCAATTTGTTTAGCCTTACATTTGAACATATATGCCTGCCTAAATTCATTAATTATTGATTAATTTTCAAAAATTAGGTATGACTTCAATTAAGCACATATCCTCCAATATATATATATATATATATGTATAAAGATAAACCTAATGAGACAAATAAACCTACAAAAAGTTTCGCTTAGTGCTCTTCAGGGCTAATATCTGAGTAAGATCTTAGCCCTGAAGAGCCCTAAGCGAAACTTAAGTAGGTTTATCTGACTCATTAGGTTTATCTTTATTATTTGCTCTACTTAGGTATTGCGCACTCTTATTAGCTTTGTTACATATTAATTGGATCCCTATTACTTTTTAAGGTAGTATAGAAATCCTTATGGCGATCAGTGCAGCTGATGGCCTTGAGAGTGAGTGACAATGCTTGACCTCACTCTGACCTTGCCTTGCGGAAAGGGACCGTGAGAATCGGAAGGCAATAGAAGCCCTTCCGGTTTAAGGTGTAAGGAACTCAGTAAGAGTTGCAGTAGTTAGTTGCAGCAAGTCAGTTGCAGAGTTAGAAGCTAGCAAGATGTGACTCTCAGCGCGCATTTGTCTGGTTCTGGGGGTTTCAGAATAAACTAACATCCAAAGTAAATCGAAGTCTTGTTGTTATTACTAAAAGCTAACAATGACACAAGGCTTCTGATAAGAAATGGTCCCCAGCAGAACCAGACACGGAATCCCCAGATAAGAAAGACCAGACGAGACCTGTAGAAGATATACCAGATCCGGCAGAAGACCATTAGAAGATAGAAGACTAGACAGAGAAGAAAAGAAAAGGCGCTACGTAACATAATAGATATTTGGTGCCTTAAGACCAGTCACGCCATCAAGACGTGATCAGATTCGAACCTGGACAACGTGCCACTAGACAGAGAAGAAAAGAAAGGCGGAAAAATGAAGCAAAGGAAAAAGAAAGAAGAAGAAAAAAACGTGATAGAACTTAAAAAGAAAAACGTAAGTAACGAACGCACACACACACACACACACACACACACACATTGTTTTTAGAAACAGACTATAGAAAAAAAGAGACTGACATTAAGAGAAAAGAAAAAGAGAAAAAAAAGCGTTACTTAGTGATTTTTACAATAAAAACTTGAATTAATATACGAAAAGACGAAGTCTGACTAAATTTGACACAAAAAAAATTGAAGTTAAGATAGAATGTTGAAAAGAAAAAAAAAAAAAAGAAGACAAAAGGGACATTGTTTTAAGTACTTTCAGAGAGAAAAAAAGAAATCCGACTTAAAGACTTGACTGGAGGAAAGAAGGAGAGACATTGTTTTAAGAAAAAGAAGAAGAAAGAGACAATTAATTTTTGTTGTATAAGCTTGAACTTTGCATAAATTTTTAGATTTGTTTTAAAAAAAAAATGTTATCAAAAATGCTAATAGATTGTTTAAATTGTTTAAAATATAGAGAAAGGGGAGACAGTTTGTATGCTATGAAAAAAAAAGGGAGAGACAGAGTGTATATTCCAAAGAAAGAGAAAAAGAGAAAGGGATATTTTGTTTTGATATGTATAAGTTGAAATTTTGTGAGGAAAGACAGAAAGAAAGAAAAAAAATGTTGCTGTATGATTGAATTTGTCATAGTTTTGAATTGTTTTGAAGATAAAAAAAAAGAAAAAGAGAGTGTATGCTATCGAGAAAAAGAGAGAGAAGGACACTAGGAGGATACATTCCCCTCCAAGCAGTGAGAGTGGGAGATACTGAATGTATGTGCCAGAGGTAGAGAGAGAGACAACGGATGTGTCCCCCCCGAGGGTAATTGTTGCATTCAAGCCAGCAGTAATTGTTAAGAAATGCACGTGCGCCAGTTCCTGACCATGGTGGAAGATTTTTTTTTGACCGGTAGAACACGTGGTGAATTTTAGAAGAAAAATTTCAGCCGCCATTTTGGAATTTTTTCTTTTTGATTTTTTTTCGTTTTTCGATTGAAGCTGTATTTTTTTTGTTGAGATTACCCATGCATTTATGTCATTTGTACTCATAATGTTATGATGGATTTAAATAATTTTGTAATTCTAGTGAGTTTTTATCCGTGCAAGGAAAAAGTTAATTTTTAAAGAAGTAATTTTGAAACTTTTAGTTGAGAATGTAATTTTTTTTATCTTGGATCACAATGCTGTTTTTCATTCGGATTGAGGGTCTGATTTTGAGTCAATTGTTGGAGATTCGGCTAAGTTGTATGTTTTGGATCTTTTTGGACTCACGGTAATGAAAGTAGTTTTTACAGAAAACTCGCCAATTCCAGAGATCCTGTTTTTGGAAAATGTCCTAATTAGGCAATTCGATGGTTTTTCGAAAGGCGTGGAAGCCTACATTTTCCTGTGTTTTTGGAGTTTTGAATATGTCAGAATAAGAGATAAATGGTGGTGCCCTGCTCCAAGAGGTTTTTCGTGTTACTCTGCTCCGCACAATGTATATATGTATATATTTTATTTTTTTCTGGGAATACGATTGTGGTCGATTTCTTCAAATTTTTGATCTTTGATTGATGTCTTTGATTAACGCAGGTTGTGGGGTGAAGACATAAATTGTGATTTGAGAGATTAAGAATTTTTCGTAGATAAACGGATAAATGAATAAACTCCAGAAAGAGCAAGTGCCTATTTTTTTAGTTTGAATTTTAGAAGTACTAAGGTTTGTTACCCTGATTAATTGGATAATTTTAAGAAGCTGGTGAATTATTTGAATTTTGGAGGAAAATAAAAATGGCGTATAATTGTAAAATCCTTTGGGGTTGATTTTGAGAAAAGAACCAACTTACCCCCCCCTCCTTGTCTCTCATTGGCTGAAGGATGAATGGAAAAAATTTTTTTTTTGAATAACCAGTCACGTAGACATGGCTGCCATCTTTGAAATGAACGTTTTTTTGAGTCAAGCGGGTAAATTTCCCCACATGTCGGCCATTTTGAATGTTAAAATTTTTAGAAAAAAAGTCGGATTTAAATTTAATCAGAGTTTGTTGAAAATAAGTAACTTAGTAATTTTAATATTGATGAATTGTGGATTTTGACACTGGTGATTTTTGAAAAAAAACAAAAACTTTGGTTTGATTTCGTGAGAAAAGCCTTGGAGGCTGATTGACAATATTTTAAAAGAAAGAAATTAATAATTGACTTTGTACTTTGCATTTTTTTGTCGGTGACCAGTGGTATAATTCGGTTTTTGAATTTTTTTCCGAAAGTTTGACATAGTTAAAAAGTTGATTTTAGTGAGATTTATGAGTGCCAAATTTTTATTGATAGTTTTGAAAATTTTTATTAGTGAATTTTGTGACCTTGCTGTAGTATGGATCGAGTTCTGAACTCATGCCTGACTATTTGGAGAAATTTTTTCCGGTGTTTTGGGAATCGGTGGAGATATGGTAATGAAAGTGGTCTATCGAGGGCCCACCATTTCACGTATTGAGATTCCCTGATGAGCGTCCCATGTGGTTACCGTAGTTACGGAAGGTTAATCCGCGCTTTTTGGGTTTTATTATTCCGACGGATTCGGAATGTTAGGGGTTCTGGAGAGCAGAATAAGAAGAAAGGCGAAGAGGCCGCCCCTGTTTTATGTGGATTGAATTTTTTGGGGGGAATTATGATTTTGGAATGGTCTCCAGAACGTTTTGGCTGAGAGGGATGTCTCGAGTCTGGATACGGATAGCATGGTCAATGAATAATTATATGTTAAGAACAGACAAGTACCTACTTTTTGTGTTGGAGGGTTCCTGGAGAATTTGTAAGCCACTGGCAGTGACCGAGTGTGGAATCAGGATAAAACAGTTTTCCCTCAAAGTGAAACTATTTGGCACAGTAATATATTTTTTGTGAAGAAAATTTAAAATACTTAATGGTATTGGTGTGTTGTGTCGTGTATCCTATATTAAGAACTTATGAGTAACGCATAGCCGTTGTAGATTTTTTATTGTTGCGCGATAAAATTGTTGTTGTTTTCTCCATGCATGTGATGTTTAATGTATTGTAGGGACCATGTGTGCAATGTTTTTGAATCTTTTTTCGGTATCATTGTATTTTTGATGTAAATTGCCTTCCCAGTCTCCAGGTAAGTGACCTGTGGAGCGGAAAGCTGGTGAATTGGTCATTGGAATCCAGGCGAATGTATTGCTGGAGTGACCAGGGTCACGTTGGTTTGTGACCAGGATTTTGGGACCAAGACGTTGGTCCAGTTGTGTTTTGATTTTTGTCAGGATATTGTAAATGGCCCTGCAGTGTTTTTTTGTTGAAAACTTGTTATCATGTAAAATTGATGTATGCATGGGGGGAACCAGACAACCGCGCAGAAAGAGAGAATAGAATTCGAAGTAATCTAGAGAGTACCAGAATACGGTAGAGCCTCAAAATGGAGAGGCAAGTAAAAAGTAAATTCATAATTAATTATGAATTTAAAATGTATGATTATGAGGATGTTACATATTAATTGGATCCCTATTACTTTTTAAGGTAGTATAGAAATCCTTATGGCGATCAGTGCAGCTGATGGCCTTGAGAGTGAGTGACAATGCTTGACCTCACTCTGACCTTGCCTTGCGGAAAGGGACCGTGAGAATCGGAAGGCAATAGAAGCCCTTCCGGTTTAAGGTGTAAGGAACTCAGTAAGAGTTGCAGTAGTTAGTTGCAGCAAGTCAGTTGCAGAGTTAGAAGCTAGCAAGATGTGACTCTCAGCGCGCATTTGTCTGGTTCTGGGGGTTTCAGAATAAACTAACATCCAAAGTAAATCGAAGTCTTGTTGTTATTACTAAAAGCTAACAATGACACAAGGCTTCTGATAAGAAATGGTCCCCAGCAGAACCAGACACGGAATCCCCAGATAAGAAAGACCAGACGAGACCTGTAGAAGATATACCAGATCCGGCAGAAGACCATTAGAAGATAGAAGACTAGACAGAGAAGAAAAGAAAAGGCGCTACGTAACAGCTTTAGTATATCCTGACGGTTTTTATATGAATGTATATATATATATATATATATATATATATATATATATATATATATATATATATATATACATGGTTTGGAGAAACTGGTGGTATTATATTCTCACTAAATGTCTAACCACACACACACACACACACACACACACATATATATATATATATATATATATATATATATATATATATATATATAGAGAGAGAGAGAGAGAGAGAGAGAGAGAGAAAAGAGAGGGGGGAGTGAAAACAATTGATAGGTGGATAGATAATAAATATATATTTTTAGTTTATTTTTATTTGTATGGATGGATATATATTTATTATCTATCAATTTATTTATTCATTAAGGCTCTATCACAGATATTGAGCACTCACCTATTAATAATGTACGTTGGCTTACTACTGTCTTTTCTAGTGTGATAGTGCCAATCATACATTTTAATATATACAGGGTGTTCGGGATGAATTTGACATATTTATATTTGGTTATTTTTCTTCGTAGGTTGAAGGTATCGACGTAAATTACGCATCATTTAAAAGCTTGGATCCTTCTTCATTCATATACGTGCTGACAGATAGAATGGATGACTGGAACCCACCTGAATCATGGAAGAGAATAACTTGTACCATGATGATCTGCGACAACCATCAAAATAAGATTATGGTTGCTGTCCAATGCTCTGTGAACACTGTAAACAATCAGGCTTGAACTGGAGAATTGCAATGGAGACTAAGAGACTGTGGCTAAAATAAAACAATATAACAGACGATCTTATTGCATTCGTACAGCAGAATTCCTAAGAATCTGCAGGAAAAAGTGTTGGAACACTCTAAGATGCCTACGTGGAGTTGCTAAACACTGTAGTCAAGCCCTGGATAACAAGGGTAGCCAATGGTAAGCCATATGTGTGGCAGCAGGATTCAGCTCACTGTCAAATCTCTGGGAAAGTCAAAAATGGTTGTCGGCGAATTTTACATCTGTCCCAATGTTTGGCCTCCGAACTCCCCAGATCTTAACCTCATGGATTATTATGTATGTGGCGCTGTTGAGAAAGTCACCAATCGCCGTGCCAGTACTACAAAAGTCCAGTTAATCGAGAGAATTAAGCTATTTTTGAGACCCTTCCCAGGGAAATTGTAACATCAGCTTACTCCAGGTTCCGGGCAGGATTGAGGCTGTGATCGACGCTAATGCCGGTTATTTTGAGTGAAACTTGTTGACAGTAGTGTATTTTTCGTGCCTGTTGCATTTCTTTACAATCTATTAAATCTTGTAGTCATCAAGCACTTTTTCTTTTTCCTTATGAAGCTGTTAAATTTCTCCCGAACACCCTGTATATATATATATATATATATATATATATATATATATTTAGGAAATGGATATAAAGTAACCTACTCGAGTTTCCTCATCTGAATCGTCAGGGTTACATCCGTTGAATTAATCGAGTTTTCGATTAATGTCAGTTGGTACCACGTATGTCTGTTGAAACAGGTCTTATCGTTATAGATGAACGCTGTTTATGCATAAACTGCGTTCATCTGTAACGATAAGACCCGTTTCAACAGACATACGTGGTATCAACTGATATTAATCGAAAACTCGATTAATTCAACGGATGTAACCCGGACGATTCAGATGAGGAAACTCGAGTAGGTTACTTTATATCCATTTCTTAAATAAATTTTGCTCTACATTGTATTGATCACTTTGTATTTGTTTTTCACGGTCTTAACCCCTGTATACTGTGCGCTCACAACGATCGTACCCGTACCCACCGGTAAGCCACTACTCATACACACACACACACACACACACACACATATATATATATATATATATATATATATATCGGTCGGTGAAGTAAGGTTACTTATTGTCAATATCAGTCGGAAAGCGGGGGAGTCTATCCCCTTTTAACTAGACCAGAGAGATTTTCACATTCAAGGCGGGGTGCTACACCTACCATCAGCTTCCCACTTTACCACACACTAGCTACACTACTCATGCGTTGGGTTGGCAAAGGACGGTATCGAATATACATACATATATATATATATGTATATATATATATATGTGTGTGTGTGTGTGTTTGTGTGTGTGTGTGTGTGTGTGTGTGTGAGATTAAGCGAAACCGTGGATACGCAATCGCATTCTCATGNTCTCATGCAAACATGAATATAATAGTCATTTCCATACAAGAGTTTGATATAATTATGAATAGTGTCTTTTTATTGCTTATTTTTGTTTCAAGTAAAATCATGCACTATTTATCATAATCTTTGACAATTTCCATGCGATAGGTAATTAAATTTCAAATTGTTTCATATCTTCGAATTTTAGCGAAACCACAATATTATTGCGAACCATAATTAGATTAAATTCACGCAAGAAGAAGAAACCAAAAGAAAAAAAACAAAAAACAAGACTAAACAAACACTTGATGAGTAGCTTTCCTTAAATACAAGTGTGTACAGCGCCGACGTCGAGTGTTGTGTCTCTCTTTCACAGTTTCAGTTTCACTTTCACTTCAGTGTGTATTGTTGGCAATACGATACCGTACAAACAGTTGAGTGATTGATGGTCGGTTGATTAGGCAATTATGAACTTTTGTTAGTAAATTAGGTGTCCCAGAAAAAACAGTTGTAATAAAACTGTTAATTTTAACTAGGAGTTTAGGGTTAGGGTTAGGGTTGGAGTTTAGGGGTAGGGTTGGGTTTAGTATTAAGCGTTAGTTTAATGGGAAAATGAATAAATAATTTAGGTTCTGTTTTTTTCTGGGTCAACCCTAACCCCAACCCCAACCCTAAACCCTAACCCTAACCCTAATTGCCCATAGTTAAACTTAACAGTTTTATTACAAAATTTGTGGGTTCTGTTTTTTCTGAGACACCCTAATTTACCAAACAAAAAACCACAAGGTTCCTAGTTCGATACCGGTTCTCGCCAACTCAGCGTTATGAGTAGCACAGGGATCTGTGCGGTAAAGTAAGGAGCTGATGGTAGGTGTGGCGCTCCGTCTCAGATGCAAAAACAATCTCCTTGGTCTAGTGCTAGTGAAAAGGGGATAGTTTCCCTCGCTGATTGGCTGATACCGACATTAGGCCGCCCTGACGACTTTCTTTTACTTATAATGGCTGTGGGTTATTTACTGCCAAATCCTGTTGTTATATATCCCTGTTGGGTATATACCCAAATGTTCTTTTCATAGAGAGCGGAGAGAGAGAGAGAGAGAGAGAGAGAGAGAGAGAGAGAGAGAGATGAGAGGAGAGAGAGAGAGAGAGGTAGCCAGATATCAGAGAGATGTGTGACAATACATATTTGGATTACTTACTTCTTCTCCGTGGCCATCTGTGATCGCCTAGTCTTTTCTATTCTTGTTCTTGGTTCGTCATCTTCTGGCAGGTCTTCTATCTCTTCTTGTCTGATTCTTGTTATTGATTCATTTTCTAGCAAAGACATTCATTGACCAACAACGCCATGGTACTTCTTACAACTTTTTATTCTTAACTAAGTTTCTTACTATATAACAGAGCGCGTACAGTTGAGTTCCAGCTAAGGCAAGAGACATCTCTCTCCGCCAACATCCTGCCTAGAACTGAGGATCTAACTAGCTTTCACGTGACTTCTCGTGATTTGTGGATTCCCGCCTCTGGGGTCAAAAGTTCCCAACGGTCTGTACCTTTCCATTTTCACTACACAGTAATAATCTATGCTACCATAGATTATGCAACACTGTTTTCTTAATATATATTGATTTGTTTATAGAAATATTTTCATCAACGTCATGTGATTTATAAAACACTGCTTGTTGACACTCAGCCATCGATTTCTTGTGCCCCTGTGTTGGTTGGAACTTTCCTTCACTAAGGACGATGATGTAGTGTCCAAAAATTAATATGAATAAATAAAAAATAAATAAATAAAATTATTCTGCATCTGCGCAAGTGATCCTGCAGGTCAATTTCTGAGTGACAGCCTTTTGTGCACTGAATGCGCACAAACTGTGATGCTTTCTGGGGCTGCTGTCTTTTCGCACTCTTTCTGGCTCTCTTTGCTGTCGAGGCTACTCTCCTCTCCGCCTAAACCCTCTCAGTACCTTACTTAAAGTTTAGGCACCAAGCCGTTCTATTTTTTTTGCATTTACCTCCCACGTGTTTGTTTCAATATGGCATACTCTCATGTCTTTCGTGCAGACATCTTTAAAGCGTAGGGGTGGCCTACCTACGATCGGGAGCCTTTTACTAATTTGCTGCACAAAAGACTTTTGGGAAGCGGCCATTTTCCATTCTCTCACACGCCCAAGCCAGTAAAGGCGCCTCTCACAGAGAATGGGAACATGCTGTTCATGTCGGCGCAATCCAGCACGACTGTGTTGGGCACTTTATCCTGCCAGATGGACTGCGCCCCTTTGTTCCGTCGACAATAATTGATACCTTATAAAGAGTTAAAGGATTGTAGGTTGTTGGATGGCTGGTTGGTTGGTTGGTTGGCATGTCAACCGTTGTAGATCGTTAATGAAAATTTGTTTTTTTTCATATAAGGATGATTTGTATATAGAAATGACGAGAAAACCCTTAATTTTGACCTAAATAACCTTTATATTTATACTTGAGGCCCCTCAATGTGGTATAATGGTTAGCCAGCTACATTAGCAAACCATTGTTACTGAGTTCGATTCTCACGTGGTGACCCATACTTCTGGCTTTGTGTTCATACCCAAGCTACGCTAATAAATAACTATATATTCCCATTCGTTTTCCTTAATCTTCGAGCGTTATCCCCTTGTAACACCCTCTGTGTAAAAATGAGAACGTCCATCCCAATCATCCAAGATGAAATGATTCTCACTGAGTGACCCATATTTTGTGCCTTGTGTCGCACCTAAGCTATGCATAGTAAATAACTATATAATCCTACTCGTGTCCCTTAATCATCCGACTGTTATCATCTTGCAATACCCTCTGCTTAAAAATGAGAACGTCCATCCAAATCATACAACTCGTAATTCTGTATTTAATTCTTTATGAGAGTCGTTACTTCAACTAAATAATGGATCATTCCGTTATTAGTAAAAGAAAGGGGAGAAAAAGGTCGTGCTACACAGAACCTCACCATCAGAAATTTTAACGTCATACCCAGGATAATTTGTTTGGTATTCAATTTTGTACATATATATTATTAAATACTGGTGGTTGACACTCGACTACCACTTTTCTAGGGCCTATGTTCAATTGTTGGCAATACCCTCCCACACAAAGAGATGATAGATTATGTTGGCTGGTTGCTTGATTTAATGGCATAACAACCCTTATAAGATATTTAATGCAAAAGGATGCCTTTTTACACACACACACACACACACACACACACATACCCCCACACACTATACATATATATATATATATATAACAATTACAAAAAAAGCAGTGTAATAAATGTATTTTCGTAATTGCCTAATTTTATGATTGTTATATATAGTTATATTTCTATATTGACCAGCACGTTTGTATTGACACTATATCAATGTTATGGTTTGGAAAAACTCGTGGTGTTATATTCTCATTGAATTTCTAACCATATTATATATATATATATATATATATATATATATATATATTGAGAGAGAGAGAGAGAGAGAGAGAGAGAGAGAGAGAGAGAGAGAGAGAGGGGGGGATAAGAAGAAATCTTGAACCTCACAAATCCACAGGGAAATATTTCTCTGGACTTTAACACTGTTTAAATTATATATATAATATATAATATATATATTATATATATATATATTATATATATATATATAGATAAATATAAAAGGTTTTACATATCTATTTATTACATATATATATATTTATTACACACACACACACCACACACACACAACACACACACATATATATATATATATATATATATATATATATATATATAATTATATATATATATATATAATATATAATTTAAACGGTGTTAAGACATATTCAAAATATACAATTTCTCTTTTTCAAACAGGAAGACTTTTAACCCGTTCATGGTCAGTCTGCAACGGATTTTTTCAGAAAAGAAATATTTTTAATAATCTTAAAAATACTTTTTATGTAAAAATATGAATGGTGTAAGGGTTTATTGGGATAATGTGAAATATAAATTTGTTAGGAAGTATATGTCAGAAATGGTTACGTGAAGGAGATTTTATGATTTTTTGAGTACAAGTGTCGCTAAATAAGGAGATATGTTAAAAACAGCCTTGTCCTTGGGGGATGATTTGATGTGTGAATAACGCAAGATTCCATAATTCTACGTAGTGTTCTATTGTGTGTGCAAGTTAATATTTTGACACCTTTAAAATCAAAGGTATGGTTATTGTCTAAAATATGTTCAGCTAGGACGTTGTTTAGAAATCCTCGTTTAATATGATATCTATGTTCAAGAACCGTTTAGATAAAGATCTAGAAGTCTCTCCTAGATATTTTTGTTACAATTTAAGCAATCTATTGTGTGTGTCTATAATTATTTTTTTCTGTAAAATGTTTTTGATTGTTTTCGTGGAGTGAGTAACTGTTTTAATACCTATCGTTTTTAGGTTTCTATTTATTTTATCAGTGATAGGATTATTCGGAAGTATGATGTACCTATCAGAATCGTTATTGTTATGTTGTGTGTTATTAGGGGATGTATGTTATTTTTTCTATTGTGTATTTCAATGCCTATTTTTAGTGTGTGTGTGTGTATAGGGTTGAGGTCGGGTATGTATATATTAATTAATAATTAATTAATAATATCTCAATTTGATTTTTCCCATTTCTCCATTCGTTTTTGAAACCGATGAAACTTAACTGCACATTAAACTTCTCAACCAGCTTTCCCATTGTTGAAACAGCAATTGGGACATTCATTGGGAGGACAATTATTATACAAAAAACATCTGCTAAATTTCAACATGACCCTCACTAGTGTCTCCTGAGAAATAATAGTTCAATTCTTTCTTCTTTCAACAAACAAATATTTGATCTGCGGGGTAAACAAATTACAGTTGTTTAGAGATAGTGATATTTTTCTTTGTTTCTCTGACATTTAGGGACACCCTATATACTATAATATATATATATATAAATATATATTTTATTATATATATAAGCAAATATATTTTTCTTTGCACACAGACTTTAGGGACGCCGATATCTATATCTATATCTATATCTATCTATTCTATATATAATATATATATATATATATATATATATATATATATGTATATATATATAATATATATTATATATATATATACATAAAGATGAGCAAAAGTGATAAGACAAAATACGAACAAATATTTTTGTGTCATATATTTTGATATTTATTCAATTAGTCTTTCAAAGTCAGGTCATTGTCAGGAGAATTTCTTCCGGAAAAATATTTTGTGTACAAAGTTTCTTTTATGTTTATAAAATAGTTTATACAGATGTATATACTAGTATATTTATATATATATAATATATTATATATTATTATATTATATATATAGAGAGAGAGAGAGAGAGAGAGAGAGAGAGAGCACACAACACAGCGCAACACCAAAATATCATATATAATCATATATGTGTATATATATACATATATACTTACCAACCCCTCCACACAAGCAGGATGTAACACCAAGATCAATTCCTTTAAGCGGGAGTTCAACAGGTTTGAATTCAGAGTTTTTTCCATCTGCCTCTTAGAACAGTTGGCGGCGTAAACACCTATGGATGTTAAAGGAGTCCGTCTACCCCTAACTATAATACAATTTATCCATCAAGCTGGTGTGAGGTTGAGTTAGAGTGTTAGGTATTTTTTCATATACCATTTTTTCCCCGATATTAGACAGCTTGTGAGCCCCCTAAGTATGCGATAAAATATAGCTCTCATAGCTGGCATTTACTATAAACATGCTTATACCACATTCAGGCATAGTTTTTTGAATTCTATTAAGTGTGATCCCGCCAGAGTTACTAGTTTCCGACCTCTACACAGTTCCATTTATTTCCCAATAGACATTTAATGCACCAACTTTACTCTCCTCATTGGTCACGCGTGTCTGTCATTATACCATAACAGTATTATGTGAGATTAAGAAGAAATAGAGCGTGAAAACGGTGATCGGTTAGGGAACAATCAGAAGACAAATCAAACAACGCTGATGTTGTAGGATAATATTTTACTTGTTTTTACACATTAATTCTGGAAACAAATTTCATTCGAGATCCTATATATAGTCATTTCTGACTCATTTGGGTGCAGCATACATTTTGTTTCTATAGGGGTGACTTATGTGGTAGACAGTTGCGCAATTCGTGACCACGCGGTTTCAAAAGACAAACGTGATCAATGAAGATGTTTTGTGAAGCTAGTCTATGTTGTATATGTGCGGGATTTTTGAACATACCAAAAACAGTGGCGTCTCGTAAGTTTTAAGACACAGTCTATGATTCCTAGAACTTAACAAGAGATTGAAGAGAATGGGATTGAGTTAGGGAAAAAAACCTCACCCCAACCCGTTTCACACTCTGCCACTAGTTTGAAGAAAATATTTAACGAGATGTATATTGCCTACCAAATTGTGGTTTCATATAACAGGAGGAACACGTGAT
>CM042166.1:26620353-26630353 GCA_023376005.1 Doryteuthis pealeii | reverse complement strand
ATTTTTTGTTGGCGCGTGGTGTAATGGTTAGATGTCGTAGGAATGGACTCGTCAAACCGAGTTCAAATTCTGGATTTGGGGACTGTTTGCATTTCAAATAATGCTACTATCATTGGGAAAAGTATGAATGCAACTTCTCCCCTTCCAGCTATGTGTAAATAGTAGGGTAGACTGGGCTCTTTAACTTTGATTAGACCACCAGTCTAGGAGAAGGAAATCTCTGAGTTCAAACCTGTTAAGCCCCCCTTAAGAAATAACCTCGTTCAGGAATTTAACTTATTTGGTGGGGAGGGTATATATATATTATATATATATATATAATATAATATATATATATATATATATTATACAAATAGATCCAAATGTTTTTTTTTATTGTTGTAAAAACCGTATATTTTTTGTTCACTTATGTGTTTGGTTTAAAGTTGCCTAGTGCACAATGTTCTTGTTTTTTTTCTTCTAGTGCCAGAATCAAGACGGCATCAAGGTTTCAATCCACGAAAAGACTGACATGAAGCTTGCCATGTGAAAAGACAAGGTTTGTCAGATTCAGTCCAACAACATTCAATGATCGACCTTGAAATTTCTTTATTGTCATTGCAAAGCTGAATCTGACAGGAAACTGAAGCTTTTCATATTCAAAGAGCAAGTCACGTGGTCTCATCGGTATTCTGGGAATGGTGCAGTTATTTGAAAAATAGGGGAATTAATTACCTGCCTTGACAGCAAGTATTAATATTTCAATACGTAAAATTAATACTCTTGACTTAAGTATTTCTCACAATAGGGGGGGGGGGGGTAAAATATCTACATTGATTTGCTGATAAAAAATTGTGGGGAAGCGGTAAAGATATCTACGTTAATTTGCCAACAATAAAGGCACACAAACATAACTCGGAAAATATCTGATATGCCGGGTTCTGGCTCACTAAAACATAACATAATTTAAGGAAGGAGGCTGGGAGATTAATACAGTGAAAATCAATTTCCTTTCCAAGATTTGACTGTGTCATCGGTTATTTCCTAGTTGAGTATCATGAGTGACCCAGAAAAAACAGAACCCAAGTTATTTATTTATTTTCCCATTAAACTAACCCTAAACTCCAAACCTAACCCTAACCCTAAAGCCTAACCCTTGTTGGACTTAAACTTTAAAAAATTAGAATTAACAGTTTTATTACAAAATGTGTGGGTTCTGTTTTTTCTGGGTCACCCTTTAATAGTGTTACTCAACTAGCGGGAGGTTAGGGTTAGGGTTTAGGGTTAGGGTTTAGTGTTAGGGTTAGGGTTGGGGTTTAGGGTTGTCTAATGGGAAATAGATAATTTGGGTTCTGTTTTTCTGGGTCACCCTGTAAAATCATATTACTCAACTAGGAAATAACCGTGTAATCTACTATTTTCTAATAATCGAAAAATGCAGGTTCATTCAATTAGATCCTTGTGGTTGATGCTACACAGCTAGATATTTTTTTTTAATCTCCGGCTCCATCGATTTCAATGATATTTGAAGCCCACCCTTTTCACAATGTCGAGAGGTTTATAAAATTTGAAAACTGAAAAAACACGACTAAATTCTCATTCAACTAGGTAGAAAATTCTTAGCAATTTGAAGCTTTCTACTAGAGCGTTCAGCTAGGAATCACAAGGTTCCTACTTCGATACCGGCCCTCGCCAACTCAGTGTATGAGTAACACAGGGATCTGTGCAGTAAAGTGAGGTGCTGATGGTAGGTGTGACGCTCCACCTTAAACGCTAAAATAATCTCCTTGGTCTAGAGCTAGTGAAAAGGGGATATACTCCCTCACTGTCTGACTGATACTGACATTATGCCGCCCCGACGACTTTACTTACTTATATTGCTGTAGAAGCACGTGGTGTAATGGTTAAAGTCATGAAAAATGGACTCGTCGTCCCGAATTCAAATCCTGGACGTGGTAATTGTATTTCACTTAGCGCTAATAGTCTTGGGAAAAGTATGAATCCTATTCTCCCTCTAGCTATGGGTAAATAGTAGGGCAGGGATCTTTAATCTAGGAGAAGGAAAACTCTGAATGCAAACCTGTTGAACTCCGCTTAGGAAATTGATCTTGTGTCACATCCTGCTCATGCGGAGGGGTTGGTAAATAAATATTGCTGTAGAAATTTAATATTCAGAAATCATTTAAGAATTCGTCGGATAAGCAACACCGGATAATCAGGATTTACATTTTTGTATTTCATCTTGTACGATTTAAAAGGTCTCCTTTTTTAACCAGAGGGTGTTGCGAGATGATAACGGTCGGACGATTAAGGAACACAAGTAATATATACAGATATAACGGGCAGGTGTGTTTATGTGTATGTCCGAAGGAAACTTTGGAAATAATACAATTAATGACAAAGTAGATATATATACACATTAAATATCACCAGTTCTTGGTTTTTGAGCAAAAATAATGGAGGTTTGATGTATATTAGTGAAGATACTTGAAAACTACAATTGAAATGATTATAGCATAGATTTTTTTTGCATTTAATATTTCAAATAATAGACATTAATTTTTATTTCCAGAGTGGCTGGATCAACGCAACGTCTTTTGTTTTTACATAGGGATTTTAATGGGGGCATACTACGAGGACCCAACTCGCGATTCAATGATAATGGATTTGTGAGACTAATTTTTTTTTTTATCTCACCCACTACTCAGGCAACGCCGGGTAGCCGCCTCTAGTAATATATAGATTTTCTTTTAAGTTCGACATTTATGTAGAATACTTGATAATTAAATGGATTGCGAGATATATAAAAGAATCTAAAAAGAAAAACTGGAATGATCACAAGAAAAATTGCCTTGAAATTGATCACTGGACACACAGACAGAGAGACTGACAGGCAGACGGACAGACAGACAGACAGACAGACGGATGGACAGGTATGTTTGAGAGCCGAACATCGAGGGTTGAGAACTAACCAAACAGCAATTAATAGAGTGAAATCAATTTTTCTTTCCGAGATTCATTTTCTATTTGCGTGATTGCAGCACCTCCCCCATTTACCCATCCCCCACCCCCCTTTTGTCTAATGTTTTTTTCAATTTCCCCCCTCCCCTGCTATTAGTATTCCTTCAAATATTATGGAAGCACCTAACAACTGTGTCTTTAATAACTCTTGTATAAACATCGGTCTCTTTCTTCTGATCGGAATTTAGTGGAATCAGCCGTCGGGGCAATTTGATTGGTCATTTAGTTGATCAAAAAAGAAATGAGCGGGAAAAAAAAGGTAGAAGAAGAGAGAAAGAGATTTGGGTAGAATGAAAGAATGAAGGAAAGAAAGAAAGAATGAAAAAAGAAGAGTTGATCAAGAAGAAAATGAGCGGGAAAAAAAGGTAGAAGAAGAGAGAAAGAGATTTGGGGTAGAATGAAAGAATGAAGGAAGAAAGAAAGAATGAAAAGAAGAAGAGTTTGATCAAAGAAGAATGAGAGGGGAAAAAGGTAGATGAAGAGAGAAAGAGATTTGGGTAGAATGAAAGAATGAAGGAAAGAAAGAAAGAATGAAAAAGAAGAGTTGATCAAAGAAGAAAATGAGAGGGGAAAAAAGGTAGAAGAAGAGAGAAAGAGATTTGGGTAGAATGAAAGAATGAAGGAAAGAAAGAAAGAATAAAAAAAAGAAGAGTTGATCAAAGAAGAAAATGAGCGGAAAAAAAGGTAGAAGAAGAGAGAAATAGATTTTGGGTAGAATGAAAGAATGAAGGAAAGAAAGAAAGAATGAAAAAAGAAGAGTTGATCAAAGAAGAAAATGAGCGGGAATAAAAGGTAGATGAAGAGAGAAATAGATTTGGGTAGAATGAAAGAATGAATGAAAGAAAGAAAGAATGAAAAAAAGAAGAGTTGATCAAAGAAGAAAATGAGAGGGGAAAAAGGTAGAAGAAGAGAGAAAGAGATTTGGGTAGAATGAAAGAATGAAGGAAAGAAAGAAAGAATAAAAAAAAGAAGAGTTGATCAAAGAAGAAAATGAGCGGGAAAAAAGGTAGAAGAAGAGAGAAGAGATTTGGGTAGAATGAAAAGAATGAAGGAAAGAAAGAAAGAATGAAAAAAAGAAGAGTTGATCAAAGAAGAAAATGAAGAGGGGAAAAAAGGTAGAAGAAGAGAGAAATAGATTTGGGTAGAATGAAAGAATGAAGGAAAGAAAGAAAGAATGAAAAAAAGAAGAGTTGATCAAAGAAGAAAAATGAGCGGGAAAAAAGGTAGAAGAAGAGAGAAAGAGATTTGGGTAGAATGAAAGAATGAAGGAAAGAAAGAAAGAATGAAAAAAGAAGAGTTGATCAAAGAAGAAAATGAGAGGGGAAAAAAGGTAGATGAAGAGAGAAAGAGATTTGGGTAGAATGAAAGAAATGAAGGAAAGAAAGAAAGAATGAAAAAAAGAAGAGTTGATCAAAGAAGAAAATGAGAGGGGAAAAAAGGTAGATGAAGAGAGAAAGAGATTTGGGTAGAATGAAAGAATGAAGGAAAGAAAGAAAGAATGAAAAAAAGAAGAGTTGATCAAAGAAGAAAATGAGAGGGGAAAAAAGGTAGAAGAAGAGAGAAATAGATTTGTGTAGAATGAAAGAATGAAGGAAAGAAAGAAAGAATGAAAAAAAGAAGAGTTGATCAAAGAAGAAAATGAGAGGGGAAAAAAGGTAGAAGAAGAGAGAAAGAGATTTGGGTAGAATGAAAGAATGAAGGAAAGAAAGAAAGAATGAAAAAAAGAAGAGTTGATCAAAGAAGAAAATGAGCGGGAAAAAAGGGTAGAAGAAGAGAGAAAGAGATTTGGGTAGAATGAAAGAATGAAGGAAAGAAAGAAAGAATGAAAAAAGAAGAGTTGATCAAAGAAGAAAATGAGAGGGGAAAAAAGGTAGATGAAGAGAGAAAGAGATTTGGGTAGAATGAAAGAATGAAGGAAAGAAAGAATGAAAAAAAGAAGAGTTGATCAAAGAAGAAAATGAGCGAGAATAAAAGGTAGATGAAGAGAGAAATAGATTTGGGTAGAATGAAAGAATGAAGGAAAGAAAGAAAGAATGAAAAAAAGAAGAGTTGATCAAAGAAGAAATGAGGGGAAAAAAGGTAGAAGAAGAGAGAAAGAGATTTGGGTAGAATGAAAGAATGAAGGAAGAAAGAAAGAATGAAAAAAAGAAGAGTTGATCAAAGAAGAAAATGAGAGGGGAAAAAAGGTAGAAGAAGAGAGAAATAGATTTGGGTAGAATGAAAGAATGAAGGAAAGAAAGAAAGAATGAAAAAAAAGAAGAGTTGATCAAGAAGAAAATGAGCGGGAAAAAAGGTAGAAGAAGAGAGAAAGAGATTTGGGTAGAATGAAAGAATGAAGGAAAGAAAGAAAGAATGAAAAAAAGAAGAGTTGATCAAAGAAGAAAATGAGAGGGGAAAAAGGTAGAAGAAGAGAGAAATAGATTTGGGTAGAATGAAAGAATGAAGGAAAGAAAGAAAGAATGAAAAAAAGAAGAGTTGATCAAAGAAAGAAAATGAGCGGGAAAAAAGGTAGAAGAAGAGAGAAAGAGATTTGGGTAGAATGAAAGAATGAAGGAAAGAAAGAAAGAATGAAAAAAAGAAGAGTTGATCAAAGGAGAAAATGAGAGGGGAAAAAAAGGTAGATGAAGAGAGAAAGAGATTTGGGTAGAATGAAAGAATGAAGGAAAGAAAGAAAGAATGAAAAAAGAAGAGTTGATCAAAGAAGAAAATGAGAGGGGAAAAAAGGTAGATGAAGAGAGAAAGAGATTTGGGTAGAATGAAAGAATGAAGGAAAGAAAGAAAGAATGAAAAAAAGAAGAGTTGATCAAAGAAGAAAATGAGCGGGAATAAAAGGTAGATGAAAGAGAGAAATAGATTTGGGTAGAATGAAAGAATGAAGGAAAGAAAGAAAGAATGAAAAAAAGAAGAGTTGATCAAGAAAAATGAGAGGGGAAAAAAGGTAGAAGAAGAGAGAAAGAGATTTGGGTAGAATGAAAGAATGAAGGAAAGAAAGAAAGAATGAAAAAAGAGAGTTGATCAAAGAAGAAAATGAGCGGGAAAAAAAGGTAGAAGAAGAGAGAAAGAGATTTGGGTAGAATGAAAGAATGAAGGAAAGAAAGAAAGAATGAAAAAAAGAAGAGTTGATCAAAGAAGAAAATGAGAGGGGAAAAAAAGGTAGATGAAGAGAGAAAGAGATTTGGGTAGAATGAAAGAATGAAGGAAAGAAAGAAAGAATAAAAGAAGAGTTGATCAAAGAAGAAAATGAGCGGAAAAAAGGTAGAAGAAGAGAGAAATAGATTTGGGTAGAATGAAAGAATGAAGGAAAGAAAGAAAGAATGAAAAAAAGAAGAGTTGATCAAAGAAGAAAATGAGCGGGAATAAAAGGTAGATGAAGAGAGAAATAGATTTGGGGTAGAATGAAAGAATGAATGAAAGAAAGAAAGAATGAAAAAGAAGAGTTGATCAAAGAAGAAAATGAGAGGGGAAAAAGGTAGAAGAAGAGAGAAAGAGATTTGGGTAGAATGAAAGAATGAAGGAAAGAAAGAAAGAATAAAAAAAGAAGAGTTGATCAAAGAAGAAAATGAGCGGGAAAAAAGGTAGAAGAGAGAGAAAGAGATTTGGGTAGAATGAAAGAATGAAGGAAAGAAAGAAAGAATGAAAAAAAGAAGAGTTGATCAAAGAAGAAAATGAGCGGGAAAAAAGGTAGAAGAAGAGAGAAATAGATTTGGGTAGAATGAAAGAATGAAGGAAAGAAAGAAAGAATGAAAAAAAGAAGAGTTGATCAAAGAAGAAAATGAGCGGAAAAAAGGTAGAAGAAGAGAGAAGAGATTTGGGTAGAATGAAAGAATGAAGGAAGAAAAAAGAATGAAAAAAAGAAGAGTTGATCAAAGAGAAAATGAGAGGGGAAAAAAGGTAGAAGAAGAGAGAAATAGATTTGGGTAGAATGAAAGAATGAAGAAAGAAAGAAAGAATGAAAAAAGAAGAGTTGATCAAAGAAGAAATGAGCGGGAATAAAAGGTAGATGAAGAGAGAAATAGATTTGGGTAGAATGAAAGAATGAATGAAAGAAAGAAAGAATGAAAAAAGAAGAGTTGATCAAAGAAGAAAATGAGAGGGGAAAAAAGGTAGAAGAAGAGAGAAAGAGATTTTGGGTAGAATGAAAGAATGAAGGAAAGAAAGAAAGAATAAAAAAAGAAGAGTTGATCAAAGAAGAAAATGAGCGGGGAAAAAAGGTAGAAGAAGAGAGAAAGAGATTTGGGTAGAATGAAAGAATGAAGGAAAGAAAGAAAGAATGAAAAAAAGAAGAGTTGATCAAAGAAGAAAATGAGAGGGAAAAAGGTAGAAGAAGAGAGAAATAGATTTGGGTAGAATGAAAGAATGAAGGAAAGAAAGAAAGAATGAAAAAAAGAAGAGTTGATCAAAGAAGAAAATGAGCGGGAAAAAAAGGTAGAAGAAGAGAGAAAGAGATTTGGGTAGAATGAAAGAATGAAGGAAAGAAAGAAAGAATGAAAAAAAAGAAGAGTTGATCAAAGAAGAAAATGAGAGGGGAAAAAGGTAGATGAAGAGAGAAAGAGATTTGGGTAGAATGAAAGAATGAAGGAAAGAAAGAAAGAATGAAAAAAGAAGAGTTGATCAAAGAAGAAAATGAGAGGGGAAAAAAGGTAGATGAAGAGAGAAAGAGATTTGGGTAGAATGAAAGAATGAAGGAAAGAAAGAAAGAATGAAAAAAAAGAAGAGTTGATCAAGAAGAAAATGAAGAGGGGAAAAAAGGTAGATGAAGAGAGAAAGAGATTTGGGTAGAATGAAAGAATGAAGGAAAGAAAGAAAGAATGAAAAAAAGAAGAGTTGATCAAAGAAGAAAATGAGAGGGGAAAAAGGTAGATGAAGAGAGAAAGAGATTTGGGTAGAATGAAAGAATGAAGGAAAGAAAGAAAGAATGAAAAAAAGAAGGTTGATCAAAGAAGAAAATGAGAGGGGAAAAAAGGTAGAAGAAGAGAGAATAGATTTGTGTAGAATGAAAGAATGAAGGAAAGAAAGAAAGAATGAAAAAAAGAAGAGTTGATCAAAGAAGAAAATGAGAGGGGAAAAAAGGTAGAAGAAGAGAGAAAGAGATTTGGGTAGAATGAAAGAATGAAGGAAAGAAAGAAAGAATGAAAAAAGAAGAGTTGATCAAAGAAGAAATGAGCGGGAAAAAAGGTAGAAGAAGAGAGAAAGAGATTTGGGGTAGAATGACAATGAAGGAAAGAAAGAAAGAATGAAAAAAAGAAGAGTTGATCAAAGAAGAAAATGAGAGGGGGAAAAAGGTAGATGAAGAGAGAAAGAGATTTGGGTAGAATGAAAGAATGAAGGAAAGAAAGAATGAAAAAAAGAAGAGTTGATCAAAGAAGAAAATGAGCGGGAATAAAAGGTAGATGAAGAGAGAAAATAGATTTGGGTAGAATGAAAGAATGAAGGAAAGAAAGAAAGAATGAAAAAAAGAAGAGTTGATCAAAGAAGAAAATGAGCGGGAAAAAAGGTAGAAGAAGAGAGAAAGAGATTTGGGTAGAATGAAAGAATGAAGGAAAGAAAGAAAGAATGAAAAAAAGAAGAGTTGATCAAAGAAGAAAATGAGAGGGGAAAAAAGGTAGAAGAAGAGAGAAATAGATTTGGGTAGAATGAAAGAATGAAGGAAAGAAAGAAAGAATGAAAAAAAGAAGAGTTGATCAAAGAAGAAAATGAGCGGGAAAAAAGGTAGAAGAAGAGAGAAAGAGATTTGGGTAGAATGAAAGAATGAAGGAAAGAAAGAAAGAATGAAAAAAAGAAGAGTTGATCAAAGGAGAAAATGAGAGGGGAAAAAAAGGTAGATGAAGAGAGAAAGAGATTTGGGTAGAATGAAAGAATGAAGGAAAGAAAGAAAGAATGAAAAAAAGAAGAGTTGATCAAAGAAGAAAATGAGAGGGGAAAAAAGGTAGATGAAGAGAGAAAGAGATTGGGTAGAATGAAAGAATGAAGGAAAGAAAGAAAGAATGAAAAAAAGAAGAGTTGATCAAAGAAGAAAATGAGGGGAATAAAAGGTAGATGAAGAGAGAAATAGATTTGGGTAGAATGAAAGAATGAAGGAAGAAAGAAAGAATGAAAAAAAGAAGAGTTGATCAAAGAAGAAAATGAGAGGGGAAAAAAAGGTAGAAGAAGAGAGAAAGAGATTTGGGTAGAATGAAAGAATGAAGGAAAGAAAGAAGAATGAAAAAAGAGAGTTGATCAAAGAAGAAAATGAGCGGGAAAAAGGGTAGAAGAAGAGAGAAAGAGATTTGGGTAGAATGAAAGAATGAAGGAAAGAAAGAAAGAATGAAAAAAAGAAGAGTTGATCAAAGAAGAAAATGAGAGGGGAAAAAAGGTAGATGAAGAGAGAAAGAGATTTGGGTAGAATGAAAGAATGGAAAGAAAGAAAGAATGAAAAAAAGAAGAGTTGATCAAAGAAGAAAATGAGAGGGGAAAAAAGGTAGATGAAGAGAGAAAGAGAATTTGGTAGAATGAAAGAATGAAGGAAAGAAAGAAAGAATGAAAAAAAGAAGAGTTGATCAAAGAAGAAATGAGAGGGGAAAAAGGTAGAAGAAGAGAGAAATAGATTTGTGTAGAATGAAAGAATGAAGGAAAGAAAGAAAGAATGAAAAAAAGAAGAGTTGATCAAAGAAGAAAATGAGAGGGAAAAAAGGTAGAAGAAAGGAGAAAGAGATTTGGGTAGAATGAAAGAATGAAGGAAAGAAAGAAGAATAAAAAAAGAAGAGTTGATCAAAGAAGAAATGAGCTGGAAAAAAGGTAGAAGAAGAGAGAAAGAGCTTTGGGTAGAATGAAAAGAATGAAGGAAAGAAAGAAAGAATGAAAAAAAGAAGAGTTGATCAAAGAAGAAAATGAGAGGGGAAAAAAGGTAGAAGAAGAGAGAAATAGATTTGTGTAGAATGAAAGAAAGAAGGAAAGAAAGAAAGAAAGAAGGAAAGAAAGAAGGAAAGAAAGAAAGAAAGAACAAAGCTAAACTAAAAAAAAA
>CM042166.1:26597853-26615353 GCA_023376005.1 Doryteuthis pealeii | reverse complement strand
AGTGATATCGATTAAAACCGATATCAATAAAATTCATTTTTATCCATCTACATTTTCTTTCTTTACTCATTTTTTCCTCTTATTGTCGGATTCACTTCCCATTCTATATATATATATATATATATATATATATATATATATATAATATATATTATATAATATAATCCAGAAGTCCAGAGAAGAAATCTTCCTTATGACATAGGAGTTTTTAAAAAAACAAACCTGTCGCAGTTTGCAGAGCTCAATGTGTACTCTTATTGTTAGAGTCATAGAGCAAATTTATCAGTAAAAATTTAACAAAAGACTTAGCATTTTTGCATTATAGTCTATTTCAGGAAGCTTAGACAAAGTGTCTAACTCTCCCAAACCATCAGATACGAATGATGAATTCTTTATTACTTTTAAGGCATTTGAAAACAGCTTTTTTATTGTCCTATACATATATATGAAGCGCGTGTTGTAATGTTTAGAGTCGTAGGAAATGCGTTCGAGCCGAGTTCAAATTCTGGACAAAGATGTTTTCATTTCACATAGGACTAATACACTTGGGAAAATTGTGCATCCAAATATATAACCCCTAGCTATGGGTAAATAGTAGGGCGGACATGGCTCTCTAACCTTGGCTAAGTAAGCAGTCTAGTAAAAGGAAAACTCTGGAAGAATGAAATCTGAAGGAAATCAAATCTATTAAACTTTCTCTGAGAAATTGACCTTCTGTCCTATCCTGCTCGTGCTGAATATATATATATATATATATATAATTATATATATATATATATATATATAGTAAAAGAAAGGAAATGAATCCGACAATATGAGTATGAAAAGGTGGAATGAAATCATCACACAATGCTGTTAAAGAAGAAAACAATTTATAATATAATCATAGCTGATACTGATCAATATTTCGATTTTACAAAAATCATCATCAGAGCTCATTCACTCCCGTAGTTGTTTGGGTCGGAGAGGAATGTCAAATCAGTTTACAAAACAAAACAAACAACCTTAATACTGCAAAAAAAGAACGAAAGTCGTTACAATATTCACCAATGTGGGCATTCGTGCCATTATATATGTCGGTCATGTCTCTATGTATACCTTTTGTCATCCAAATGTAGCGGATTTTTTGAGATGTTGGCAACAAGACGAAACTATTTAAACAGAAGGGATGGGTATTAAGAAATTTGACGGTTGGAATTCAAAAGATTTTTAGAAAAGGAATTTTTTATGATTAATTATTTTTATTTTTTAAATTTTTATTTTTAAGTTCTGTATTTCATAAATGATTAGATATTTACTGTATTTTTTTTATATATAAAGTAAAAAAAAGTTATGGGCGGTATGTTATTATTTTAGAAAAGGAATTTTTATTTTTTATTTTACGATTAATTATTTTTAATTTTTAATTATTATTTTTAAGTTCTGTATTTAATAAATGATTAAATATTTATTGTGTTTTTGTGATGATTTTTTTGTAAAAAAAGTATTGATCATCAGTATCAGCTATGAGTATATTATAAATTGTTTTTCTTCTTTAACAGCATTGTGATGTGTTTTCATCCACCTTTTCATACTCATATATTATATATATATATATATATATATAATATATGAGGTGCGTAGAAAATTAACAATGAAAGAAAGATTAATTTCCTTCAGAAAATAATCAGGATCGGACACATTGCCCTGAAGCTAGAGAGCTAGACATTTTGAAAAAACAACACATTGTCGAGACATTTAATTCGAAACTGAGAGAGAGAGAGAGAGAGAGAGAGAGAGGGAGAGAAAGAGAGAGAAGAGAGAGAAGAGAGAGAGAGGAGAGAGAGAGAGAGAGAGGAGGAGAGAGATAAAGAGAGAAAGAGAGAAAGAGATAGAGATAAGGAGAGAGAGCGAGTGAGAGAGAGAGAGAGAGAGAGAGAGAGAGAGAGAGAGAGAGAGAGAGAGAGAGAGATTATGTCACATCCGTCACGATGACAACGGACAGTTGCATTAGAGCCCAGAAAGTAGTTAGAAAATTGTAAAGATTCTCTAATTCATATTATTTGTTCACGCTGAGAGTTGCATCGGTCATCCACAAAAATTACAGATATTCTATTATGCTCATTAAAGTTTCACCGCTTTCGAGTTGACTAGTATTTCAATCCTTGTGAGTTTTTCACACCCGTGTAAGCTGATGGTCTTTCACTGGAATCTGAGTGACAACAAGTTTCCTCAAGTCTCCAGGACTATTCTGAGTATTCTAGCTGAAGTCAACATTGTCTGGATGGTTTCAATTCTTCATCTGATATCCAGTTCCTCCAGACTTTTTTCTAAACTTCTCCCACCGTTCCAAGCGCATCAATAACTATTGATATCACTTTCACCTTCATATTCAACAGTTTTATTATTTTGAGAGTTTTTCACACCAACGTTAGCTGATGGGCTTTCACTGGAGTCTGAGTGACAAAAAGCAACCTCTAGTCCCCAGGACTCTCCTGACTATTCTATCCGATCTCAAAAAAGCTGTTGTCTGTGTTTTATATTGAAGATATTTAAAAGAAGGTGAAAAAGGAAATAGGGTCTTCCGGTTGGATCGAGGCAGGGAAAAGACGAACAGAGTAACAAAGGACTTTATCCGGGTAAAGTGAACAAAGAAGGATGGGTAACAATAAGTTCGGAAATAGATTTGTCCGCTGATAAGTGTAACAAAGAAAACACGTAGGCGTTTGAGATATATAAAAGGAAGTCAGCCAGAGACAGTCAGACAGTGAACGGCGAACAGAGCACAAGGAGAGACCGTCGACACGGTCCGTCGCGGTCCTACTATACCCATGTGTTGTGGTTTCTTAAGTCCGGCTACATACTTCGCCACGTGACCATATATACCTACAACGAATACTAACATACATCGCTTTGGGTACAGTGAAAACCCCAGTACTAACGTACGCGATTTAGCAAGCGTGAATTAGATGCCGCTATACAACATATAGAATTTGAAGCTAGTATACAATATCTGGAGTGTTTCAATTCTTCATATGATTTCCAATTCCTCTTGCCTGTTTCTTAAACTTTGGGGGACCGTTCCAAGTTGTCAATTACAACTGGTATCAATTCACCCTGATATTCCACAGTTTTTCGATTCTCTGGCAAGGTCCAGGTATATATTTATCTTTTCGTTTTTCTTCATCTTCACTCTGTGATCTTCTGGAACTGCAAAGTCTACCACCTGACACGTTCTCTGTTTCTTGTTAATCAATACTAGGTCCGATCTCCTGGGTTCCAGAGAATTTTATGTGTTTCATTCTCAAGAACAGATTCTGCTTTATGCATATACCATATAGACAAACAAATTAGTTTTTTGCATAATTAGCAGTTAATCACCTTCTCAACCAAGTTAGGTTAAGACAGCTCTAAGTGACAGTTATCTCTGGACTGCAGTTTCAATCCTAGCCAATGGCAGCAGTAACATAGAATAATAATAATGGGATAATGAGATTCGTCTTTATCTCGAAATCCCAGATAATGTTATGCGTTTCATTCTCAAGAACAGATTCTGGTTTATGCATATACAATTTTGTTGTATGATCAAAATTTAATTAGTTGCATAATTCCCAGTGGATCGCCTTCCCAACCCAGTCGTGCCTAGCTTTGTATTCCCGTTGTGCTAGTTTGCTACATTATTATTATATTATTATTATTATCATTTTAGTTTTCACACCCACCGTAGCTGGTGGTTCACCTCAGGTCTCCAGTATTCTTCTGAGTATTCTAGCCGATCCCAACGAGGCTGTATTTTGGATGGTCTCGGTTCTTCCTCTGATTTCTAGTTCACCCAAATTCTTTTCCAGTGCTTTGGGGATCGTTACAAGGGCACCAATTACAATTGGTACGACCTTCACTTTCATGTTCCATAGCTTCTTCAGTTCTCTGGCAAGGTCCAAGTATTTGTCTATATTTTCGCTTTCTTTCATTTTCACTCCGTGATCAGAATCCACAAGATGGCAGGTTCTATTTTTCTGCGTCTCATTCTCTAGGACAAGTTTAGGTTTTTGCATATACCATTTGGTTGTATGGGGAAAATTGAATTTCTTGCACAGTTACCAGTGGATCACCTCTCCCACAGAGTCGTGCCTAGTTTTGTATTCTCTTTGTGCTAGTTTGCTGCATTCGCTTATTATATGATTGACCGTTTCATCTCTGTCTCCACACATTCTGCACTTGCTATTCTGTTGCGTCTTATCTATTTTTGCCTTTATATAGTTTGTGTTAATGGCATTGTCTTGTGCTGTGATTATTAGGGATTCGGTTTCTCATTTGGGGTTTCCTTTTCTTAGCCATTTCCAGGTCTTCTGATGTGATATTTCTTGAGTTTGGCGCTTAAAGTACCCGTGTAGTTGTTTTTCTTCCCATTTCTGTTTTTTTTATTTTTAAATGTATTTCTGTTTGTCACTGTGTTGCAGATGGTTTTATTATTCACTCCTTTTGAGTTTTCACACCAGTGTTAGCTGATGGTATTTCTCCGGAGTCTGAGTGACAGCAAGTCTCGTCGGGTCTCCAGGATTCTTCTGAGTATTCTGGCAGATTGCAGCAGTGCAGTGTTCTGAATGGTTTCAATCCTTCCTTTGATATCCAAACTTTCCAAACCCTTTTCCAATCCTTTAGGGACTGTTCCAAGTGCACCAACCACAATTGGTATCACTTTCACTTTCATATTCCATAACTTTTTCAGTTCTTTGGCAAGGTCTAGATATTTGACTATTTTCTCATTTTCCTTCAGCTTTACCCTGTGATCTGCTGGCACTGCAAAATCCACCAGTTGACAAGTTCTTTCTTTTTTGTTAATCAACACCAGGTCTGGTCTTCTTGCTGGATAAGGTGATCCGTTTTTATTTCAAAGTCCAGAGAATTTTATGCGTTGTTCTCAAGAACAGATTCTGGTTTATGCATATACCATTTTGTTGTATGGTCAAAATTACATTTTTTGCATAATTCCCCATGGATCACCTTCCCAACCCAGTCGTGTCTAGTTTTGTATTCTCGATGTGCTAGTTTGCTACATTCGCAGAGTATATGGTTAACAGTCTCATCTCTATTACCGCAAAGTCTACATTTACTATTCTGTTGGGTCTTATCAATTTTCGCTTTGATGTAGTTTGTCCTTATGGCATTATTTTGTGCAGCAATTATAAGTGATTCCATTTCTCTTTTGAGGTTTCCATTTCTTAACCATGTCCAAGTCTTTTCATGTGCAACCTCATCTATTTGTCGTTTGAAGCGTCCATATAATTGTTTTTCTTCCCATTTTTGTTTTCTAGTCTTTGTCGTTTTTCTGTTTGTCCATCTGCCGTTTCTACTATGTTGGCCACCATAAGTAATTTGTCTTTGCCCTTCCTTGGTAATCTTCAAGTTGTTGGATTGTTGGTTTCTACGCATTCCTCTGTGTTGGCAAGACCTCTTCCCCCTTCCTTTCTTGACACATACAATCTATCTCTATCATCTCTAGTGTGGAGAGCCTTGTGCATGGTCATTAATTTTCTCGTCCTTTGGTCTATCTGTCTGAGTTCTTCTTTTGTCCATTTTAAGAATGGTCCTGAGTATCTTATAATGGGGACAGCCCAGGTATTAATTCCTTTGATCAGATTTCTGCTGTTAAGTTTCGTTTCTAGAAGTTTTCTAGTTCTCCTGAGATATTCTTTTTTAACTTTTCCTTTCATTTCTGCTTGCATGATATTGTCCGCTTCTAAAATTCCTAAGTATTTGTAGCTTTCATTTTCATCAAGAGATTTTATAGTTTCCTGATTTGGTAGTTGTATTATTATTATTATTATTATTATTATTATTATTATTATTATTATTATTATTATCATCATCATCATCATTATTATTATTATTATTATTATTATTATCATCATCATTATTATTATTATTATTATTATTATTATTATTATTATTTCTACCTTAATAAGAAAAGTGCTTATTTGCTGAATAATATCAGACTAGATTGCACGCCAATTTATCACCATTGTTATGACTTCCGCAAAGAATTTTCTTAAAAAACAATTAATTATATTAATTAAGAAATCATGTTTTTGCCTTCGGAATAATCTAACAGTAAATACAAAAAATGTGCCTTATCCTAAAGACGCTGGAATTGCTCGTGTTTTGTCATTAAATAAAGTAATTAATTTAATGATGTTATCACCAATAATGCAACCATAGATATTTGATCACCTACGTACATGGTGCTATTATTGTTACCTTTATGAATTTTTATATGAGACGACCTATTTTTTCCCTTTCTATTTTGGTTAGGTCCAATTTCTTAACATATTTACTTTACCATGGATATATATATATATATATATATATATATATATATATATATATATATATATATATGATTTGTTTGTTTATTAAATTAGACATTGAGCTCTCATACGGGACCTGAACTCTGCAGCAACATACTGTTAGAGAAAAGGACCAGCTTAGAATCACCCTTATACCAAGAAGCTTGGCACTCCACCAAAGAATATATATATATATATATATATATATATATATATATATATATATATATATATATATATATATATATATTGTTGTGGAGTTTAAGGGTAAAAAATAAGACAAGCGACTGGTAACAATGTATACAAATGTATTGAACAAAAGGAGTAGAAATTTACAGCCAAGAAAGTGGAGATTGCGTCCGACCAATACAGTTATGAGCTGACTTGCATTTGCTTCGTCTCAAGCCACAATTGTTCCTATTACTTATAGTAGCCGTCGGCGCATTCCATTTATGTCAATAGGTTATATCACCTATAACAATACGTTAACACTTAAATAGCTTTACCTACACACTTGGGAAAATGAATTAAAAGAACTGATTTAGTTTATTTTCTTTTACCATACGGTCAGTTTTAGAACCACTGCAGTGACAGGGTGTAATCAATTTTTATCTTTTCATTAGATTAAGTTTTTTTAATCACTGTGTTAGCGATCTTGTCCATCCAAGTAATGCCAAGTATACGTCTACGGGGAGCGAATGTAGAAGCTATTTAACCGTCTCTTTTGTTGGGAGTACAGAGTCCATATTTCACTTACATACATGAGTGTGCTGATAACATAAGCCCAATACATTTGTACCTTTGTACGGGTAGTAAGCCTGCTGTTGTCCCACACTCTCGCTGTGAGCTTCCCAAAAGTTGAGACAGCTTTTCCGACCCAGCAACTGAGTTCTGTATCAAGTGACAGGTTGTCGGTGATGGTGGACCCAAAGTAGGTGAAGGTGTTTACAGCTTCCGGGGTATGTTGTACAGCAATATGAATCTATCTATCTATATATATATTACCAAGAAAGAAATAAGATGAGAAAGAACAGAAACTCAACCTGCGAAAATGAAAACACTAAAGAAAACAATTCTTTAATGAAGAAAGAAAATAAAATCATATATAAAGAAATAAAGAAAGAAAAGAGGAAAGAAAGAAACAAACAAACAAAGAGATAAAGAAGCAAAGAAACAAAGAAACAAAGAAACAAAGAAAGAGATAAAGAAAGGAAAGAAACAAAGAAAGAAAGAAACAAAGACAAAGAAAGAAAGAGATAAAGTAAGAAAGAAAGAAAGAAAGAAAGAGATAAAGAAAGGAAAGAAAGAAAAGAAAAGAAAAGGAAGAAAGAAAGCAAAATGGATTGAGAAAATAAGCATTGGCTTGAAGGAAATCCGATTAAATGAAAGATGTGCGCTGAAAATAATCATCTAAATGTTTTCATAGGTCTAGATTGGTTCGGAGCAAGACACATAAAGCCATGATTAGAGATGAGAAAATAAGATGGGGGTAAGAATCTAAATAATGAGGTTCTTCTCTGAAAAAATGCGGAGGCATCACAACACCCTCAGAGGACACACATCTGAAAACCATCACAGTTTGGGGAAATTTAGTCTGAATGACACGAGGATTGTCATTTGGACTGTATGCAAGCTATCTGTTATTTTGCGTGGTGTGCTTTTGATCTTGGGAAACATCTTTCTCATCGGAAAAGAACCAGATTGTTTTTGGTTCAGCAGGATGTTTCGCTTTGCTCAAAAGTTTCTTAGCCTTAGTCAGATGATTTTCACAGGCCTTTTCTGGGAGTTGCTGACCTCGGCGATGCTTGTATAAGTAGTAGCGAAGGTCTTAATTGAGTGCAAGCTTCAAAGTAGAGGCTGAAATATTCAATTCACGTGACAAAGCGCGAATTCCAATGCCAGGGTCGCCCAAAGCTTTTATCAGCAGACTTTCGAGGAATTCTGCTGTACGAATGCAATCATATCGTCTGTTATGTTGCTTTCTTCTAGCTACTGCCTCGTAGTCTCCATTACAATTCTTCAGTTCATGCCTGATTGTTTTTACAGTGTTCAGGGAACATTGGGCAGTAATCCTAATCTCCTTATTTTGATGGCCGACGCAGATCATCATGATAAAAATTATTCACTTCCTTGATTCATGTCGGTTCCAGTCATCCATTCTATCTGTCATCACGTATATGAATGAAGAAAGGGTACAAGTTCTAAATGATGTGTAGTGTGCGTCAATACTTCCAACTTACGGAGAAAAATAACCAAATATTAACAATATATAGCAAAACGCGCTATAGGTGGAACAAAGTGTGATGTATATAACGCGCTTGGTAAAGAAGAACCTCCCTTAAACCTTAAAATTGCAGAACATTTGGGAAATAGTTTAGGGAAGCCAAGTTCAATTCCTGCACACGACTGTTTCAGTTTTGCTTGTAGGGACATTACGTGTTCGTTGGTCACGTGACAATTCACTTCCCTAACCATTCCTCTCTTAGCGAGCTGACTTTCAAGGTAGGATTAAATATGGGATATACGGTGTAGTTAATAATATAAAAATAGGATTATTGTGTTGTTAACGTACTAGCAAAACGGTGGAGAAGAGTACGTTGCATAGTGCGCGCTTGGTAAAGAAAAAAACACCCTTAAACATAAGAATGGCGAAGCAGTTGGGGAATAGTTTCGGCGAGCCAAATTCAAATCCTGCATCCGACTGTTTCTGTTTTGCTTGTAGAGAGCCCTATATAATTTTCTCCCTAGGAATTGTAGGAGTGGTTTCCCACGTTACGTGGCCATTGGTCACGTGACAATTCACTCTCTTAACCCTTCCTCTCTTAGCGAAGGAACAAGAGGCCTGTTTACTCGGCCCTCGATCTTTGAGTGAATTATATCCCAGCTTGGTTTTGAGCGGAACTTTTACCCAACTCACAAAAAACCCATGCGAGAATTGTTTTTTTTTTTTTTAACTACAATGCCTTGTGTTTACTTTGAACACACTGGTTAAATGATGAAATGCAAAATTATAAATCCTGATTATCTGGTGTTGCTTATCCACTGCATTCCTTTTTACTTCTGAGTGTCATCACATCAGCCTAAATAATGGACCATTCCGTTTCTATCATAAAGAAAAAAAAGGGAAGAAAAGACATGCTAGACAGAAAACATTAATAAGAAAGAAAAAGAGTAGGGAAAATATAGAGAGAAGGATGCACACGAGGAAGCGATAACGCTATTTTGTTTCAATCGAACATAATTGAAATATTAAAAAAGGAAAGCAAGAATAAAAGGGTGAGAAAGAGAGAGAGAGAGAGAGAGAGAGAGAGAGAAGAGAGAGAGAGAGAGAGAAGAGAGAGAGAGAGAGTTAAAGATTAAAGATTATTTTATATTTTACATATTGAATTATTTCGCCATAGCTCTTATGTAAACATATCAAATGCTATACGAATTAAACTATCATTTCCACAGGTCTTCCTAGTTAAACATATATACCGTTTGTAAAATGAAGTTGTCTTTCCTTACCGAAATATTCAGTGTTAGGTTATCATTTTGATAGCCTAGTACATTATAAGGATACCGTTTTAGCTTCAAATTAATATCCACTAAGTCTTATACACTGGACGCTTAATAAAGGAATGACACCAACAATTCTCCCTAGTGTGGCGGGTAGGAGCAAGTTTTAAGATTATCAGCATATTATATATATATATATATATATATATATATATATATATATATATATGTATGTGTGTGTGTGGTGTGTGTGTGAATAAAAAGGCCTTAAATACCATGGGTATCGTGGTTATGGACCATTTTCACTCGTGAGTATCTAGTGCTCACGAGCTTCTTCAGACCACGGATATCTTTTATTTAGACAGGCACATGGCCAAAAAATAAAAGATATCCGTGGTCTGAAGAAGCTCGTGAGCACTAGATACTCACGAGTGGAAATAGTCTATAACCACGATGCCCATGGTATTTAAGGCCTTTTATTCACAAATAACTTTGCTCTGTTTATAATAATTAAACATTGAGCTCTCATACGGAATCTGAACTCTACAACAAACTACTGGTAGATAATAGGACCAGCATCTTGTACCAAGAAACTTGGTACCACACCAAAGTATATATATATATATATATATATATATATATATATATATATTATATAGTAAAGAATAGAGGGGAAATATGGACAAAAGAACAACTTAAAATAAGTAGATGTAGGAGATATATTTCATCGTGCATTGAGTACGACTTCTTCAGTCTTTTTTTTTTTTAAACACTTGGTTCATCATACATTTTGTTTTTTAGTAGAGAAAGTGAACGGGTGAGGGGTGAGTTTGGTGATGAAGTCAGGAGGATGGATTGAGTTGTGAGGGTTTGATTGGCCAGAAGAAATCTTCCTGGATTGGGTCGGAAGAGAGATAGGATCAAATATGTGGAATTTTTTGGAAGAAATTTGATAAGTAAGATAGTATAGTGCAATAGAGGAGAACATGGCAGGGAAGAAATTAGGTCAACATTCTTTAGTTGGCTTGGATATTCTTTTTTGTTTTTAGATATTTTGATTCTTTGTGGAGAGGGGAGAAAGAACATGATGAGTGGACAGGGTAGATGAGATAGGTCTGCATTCTTTTAGTTGGATTGGGAATTTTTTTTTAGAGATTTTGGCTAAACTAGGTTGGAGCGAAAAACATAAAAATTGGATGGGTTAGAGGGAGTTTGATAAGTATAGGGGATAAGGAGAGGGGTGGAAGTTGGTTAGTATGGGAGGTATAGGTAGATTTTTCATTTAGTTGTTAGGAAAAGTTTTTTTATGGGACAGTAGTTTTATCCGTTTTCAATTTTGGTTTAATTTTCGTGTATTATGGTTTTTGCGATTGATATGTCAAGGTTAAAAACTCTTGTTAGAATCTTTTGGGCCATCGTGGAGCCCTTAAGCAAGAGCGCTTATCCAGTGGAAATGGATCCTTGATAACGAGTCCTGGGTATTGGTAAAGATCTAGTAATCCTGTAAGTCAGTCCTGAGTATTGGTGAGTAATCTGGGTAAAAGATCTGGTAATCCTGTAAGTCCGTCTGAGTATTGGTAAAGATCTGGTAATCCTGTAAGTCCGTCCTGAGTATTGGTAAAGATCTGGTAATCCTGTAAGTTCGTCCTGAGTATTGGTAAAGATCTGGTAATCCTGTAAGTCCGTCCTGAGTATTAGTAAAGATATGGTATTTCCTGTAAGTCCGTCTGAGTATTGGTAAAGATCTGGTATTCCTGTAAGTCCGTCCTGAGTATTGGTAAAGCTCTGGTAATCCTGTAAGTCCGTCCTGAGTATGATAAAGCTCTGGTAATCCTGTAAGTCCGTCCTGAGTATTGGTAAAATATAAGGTTAATCCTGTAAGTCCGTCTTGAGTATTGTTAAAGCTCTGGTAATCCTGTAAGTCCGTCCTGAGTATTGGTAAAGCTCTGGTAATCCTGTCAGTCCGTCCTGAGTATTGGTAAAGATCTGGTAATCCTGTTAGTCCGTTCTTAAGGAGTGCAGTTAGAATTATGTCTAATGTGGGGGGATTTAAGTATTGTATCAGCCACGCAGTATTGCTAATGATTGGCTGCAAGAATAACCCACGTAACCTTGGCTAGTCTATAAATCCACAGTGGGGAATTAGAGCACACCTTATATACAAAATAATTCCAACACTTCTAAGCCATCCATTTATATTGATCGTTTTCGCTCCTACCTAGTAAATAGTAGGGCAGACTGGGCACTATAACCTTGGTTAAGCAACCGGTCTAGGAGAAGGAAAATTCTGAATTCAAACCTGTTAAAGTTTGCCTAATAAATTGATCTTGTGTCACATCCTGCTCGTGCAGAGGGGTGGGTAGATATATATATATATAGCGTGGCAAACATTGATGGTGGACTTTCGCTTGGCGACATTACAGAGGAATTGAATTACCATTATTCATCATGATCCTAGTCAATCGATTGTGGAAACAATGGCCAGACACTGTCAGGCGATAATTGATGCTAATGGATAGACTACCTAATATTAAGTGGGCTTAAATTGTCCATAACGTCTGATAATCTACATCAATTGTCAAATATTTTTCATAATTTTTAAAGTCAGCTGCCTTTTTCCATTACTACATATATATATATATATATATATATATATATATATATATATATATATATATAGTAATGTAAAAAGTAATGGAAAAACGTACACATGAAACTTTAGTAACGGGATATTAAATCCAAAATATTTGATATTGTTTTTAATCCTGCTCTGCTATTCTTGCATTGAGCACCTATATGCTAATACTTTTCACATTCTCCATTCATTCTCTCTCTCTCTCTCTCTCTCTCTCTCTCTCTCTCTCTCTCTCTCTATATATATATATATATATATATATATATATATATATATATATATATGGGTATCGAGTATTTCTGTGATAGAATGCAACATTTGGAATGTTAATTTCATAGTTTTAAGGTGTTCTACAAGCATTTTTAAGGGTTTTTTTATTACTTGAAGTTGTATGAATTGTGTACAATCAGTAGACGGAAAATAGCCCCTCATTGTCTGGAAGGAAAGATTATGCCTTCTAGAATCAAAATTGGTGGAAAAAAATAGCGAACTGATACCGAAGTGTAGGCATGCTAATAAATACTTTCTAGTCATTTCCCACCTGACGAATTCCATATTTATTCGTCTATATTTAGGCTACTCTCTCTCTCCTCTCTCTTCTCCCTCTCTCTCTCTCTCTCTCTCTCTCTAGAGGATCCAGAATTTGCATTCAATTTACTGGAACGTGAGATCAGTTTTTTCTAAGTTGTGACTTGAGGAACAGCCATGTTTTCCTCTTCCGGATATATCGCATGCAAGACACGCTCACACTTGCTTGGTTCCATGTATTTTCTTCTCTCGATACAGTTGGTCTGGGTTATGCCAGCCTAGCCCTCTTGGACCTCCGAGATACATTTTCCTGCGCACATTTTTGATGGGAATTATGCTCATATCAAAACGTAAATGTTAATCCCAAAAGTCTTTTAAAAGGATCTTAGATTTTAATTAATTCACTAATTCCCCAAGAATATCACAAGAGAAAATACGATTTCTCATGAAACAAATTCAATTACATACTTACGCTAATTAATTTCAAATTCCCATTAAAAATTCTTCAGCTAAGAATGGCTTAAATGATCTTCGTTTTAATTTCCAGGAATTAATCAAAGATTAATAGAAATATACTTAATGGTTAAGAACACGTGTCGCAGATCAGTTACTACTGAGAATCGATATTGATCTTCACTGGTTCCAGTATACACGTGATCTATTTACCTGTTTTTGCATTTAGTGATGTGTTAAGATAACGACATTAAACATACAAAGTATCCTCCCCCTCCCCACGAAATCTTGATAATGGCCAGAAGCAATCCTAAAGGCGATAGATCACAAACTTTCTGCACAATGTTTACATTCTCTCCATACAAACATCACTTTCCTTGTCAGTAAAATGGAAAAGTTAACCAAAAACAAAACAAAAAAAAAAAAATAGGTTTATAAATTAAAAAAAAATCACTTTGAAGTGTCAATTTTGACACATGGCGCAAAAGATAAAGGGGTTGAGTTAACACAGTTCTAATAGACAATCATCTGCAGTTTCAATCCTGACCAAAGGCGATAATAAGGTTAAATCGAACTTAACGGACCTAAATTCCACCATCGTATGTCACCCGGCCGAAATAAATAAAAAAAATACCAAAAATCAAGGAATTAACAGTAGGTTCGGTTTCTGGACTAGTAAGATATATAATAAATCATGTGTTCCTTGGAGGTCTTCACCCCAAGGCAGCAACTACTCCTTCATCTAAAAGGTCACGGTCGGCTTATTGCCCGGTGCTTGAGGCTCCTCAAAAGAGGATTGCCGAAGAGATTCTGTTGGAATATTTGGGTATATAAGGGGTGCTAAAATTCACCATCTAAATTTATAGACTAGGCAGGGTCACGTGGTCTATTACTCCGCCAATTAACAGTCATAATGCGTGGCTGATTGACTACTTAATCACTGATACTTTCCGTAGTCCATTTGCAATAATTGACGAAAGAATTTACAATACTAGGGAGAACCAAAGGATTCTTTGAGTTTCAGTTTGAGTTTTGTTTAACGGCATATCAACCTCTGATGTTCATTTAATGCCAAAAAGGTTATTTTTGATTTCAGTCTTTAAATTAGTGGTTCTATGGAGATAATTGGTTATGTTCTGTTATATTTTGTTGAAAAGGTTGCTTTTTTTTATGAAATCTAAATTTTTTTCAGGGTTTGTATTCTTAAAGATGTCTCTCAAGTTTCTTGCTTGATAGTAATTGGCGCGGATATGTTTAAGGCTGTTACAATTTAGAAGGATATGCTTGGTTGTAAGTTGTACTTTCTTTACCAAGGATTTCCGCTGGGCAAGCACTCTTGGTTGAAGCCTAAAGGATAGCCCATAAAAACGTAATAGATTCACGCACTTTTTGCACTGCCCATTGAATGAGCTTCTATGCGCGTGGCTTCCTAGGTTAAGAAGCCCGTATGTAAATTCGGTCAGGTGGGAGGCCTGGAAAATACTTACTCGTTATCTAGTGTAAGGTTTAAGATACCGATAGATTTTTAGACTAACAGTGAATTCGATTTTAGAGGGATAATTTCCGCTTGAATACAAAAGTTAAGCAACGTTTAACCTGTTCAGTATTTAGCTGGGTGACAACTTGAGAAAAGCAGACACTGTAAGCAAAATAAAACGAGGCGCTCTTGACTTAACGGTTATCGACGTAGGATGTAGAATCGGAGGCCTAAGTTCAATTCCTTGACAAAGTTTTTCGCTTTTCACTTCTCGCTAACACCAATGGGGAAAGGCGTGAATCAACATGTCCTCCCTACAGCTATGGGAAAATAGGACAGACTCACTTCGTTAGACTTGTTTAGGAAAATGTCTAGGAGAAATTACATTTTTCATTTCAAGCCAGCTACACTTGCACAGCAGGTCTTACGAGTTTTACTCGGATGGTTTGTGTGATCGAAGGTAAGCCGCTGTTTTGTTGGTTGAGATAGAAGTGTTGTTTAGAGATGGGTGGCTGAATTTAAAGTCAGCAACCCTTGCCCAAACCATATTTTTTCCATCTCAAGTCCTGATGAAGGTTTGCTAAAAACCGAAACATTATAACCTCGACTTCACCATCAAGAATAAATTCCTCTTTTTGTAATAATTTGCGTTTTTCTATATTCTATATACTGTCGTACACACACACACACACACACACACACACACACACACACACACACACACAAACACACACATACACACACACACATATATATATATATATATATATATATATATATATATATATATATATATAAACATACATATATATATATATAATTAAATGAAGCAAAAGATTTAATATTTTGTTCATGTATTAATTTATTTAATTCGTTTAAGGAAAATTATGGTCTCAAATTCTGGTTTAGCACGGGATTTGAACTCTGATTGCAGCTACTGGAAGCAAAGATACCACACAGGCCGAAGGAGATAATAGAATATTGTGTTTAACGATAATATGAGTGAAATATTAAAGTTGACGGAGTGGCCTATTGTCGGTATCACCGAAGGAGTCAATCACTGTTTCAGTAGCACTTTTTTGTTTCTGAGGTGGAACGCCACATCTACCGTCAGCTTCCCAATTTACCGCACAAATCAGATTACTCAAGCTGTGCTAATCATGCGCTAAATTGGCGGGGGGGGGGACCGGTATCGAATGTGGAAACTTGCGAATTATTTGGCGTGTGATCTACCAACTGATCTAAACCGGTCCTTATTCTAAATTCGATCGAATTTTATAATATATATATATATATATATATATATATATATATATATATATATATATATATATATATATATATATGGCTTTCTTTATATAGAATTAGTAAGTTGACGACTAATTTGTTGATTTGAAATTTTGATAACCATTTATAATGGTTGTAATTTATCATTAATAAGAAAGAGAAAAAAGTAGTAAAGTTGACAGTGTGGCCTAGTGTTGGTATCAGCCAGACAGCAAGGGAATCTATCCCCTTTTCACCAGCGTGAGACCAGGGATATTGTTCTTTGCATCTGAGGTAGAGTGTCACACCTACCATCAGCTCCACACTCTACTGCACAGATCCAAACTGTGCTACCCATACACTGAGTTGGCAAGGGCCAGTATCGAACCTGGAACCCTCTGATCGTTTTCCAGCTATACCTTCCGTATTCTTTCCCTAATATTCCGCGAATATAACCGATCGATTTTCGTGTTCAAAGGGAACCATTACGGTAATAATAAAATTAAAAAAAAGAACTTTTATTCTTTTGTTAATTAAAGGATCAGCTGGAAATATCCCAAAGGGTAGGGTGAGCGATTGAGATATTCTTAGCGGAAAATGAGAGAGAACGGTCCAATTATGTTGCGATTCAGAGATGACCCATGAACTCGTTGCGTTTCCCCTTGTAACACCCTTTCATACGAATACCGATGCTTCTATTTTGGAAAGGAGATAAAGGAGTCCAATCAGCATTTCATATAAAAAATATGGCGGCTTTAATATGTCGTTCACATAAATTGCATACTGATCTGAAAATTAGAGGATCCTTTAAATAAGATCATTGATACGATGTGTTATTTTGAGGGAATTACTGTTTATATATATATATATATATATATATATATATATATATATATATATATATATGTGTGTGTGTGTGTGTGTGTGTGTGTGTGTGTGTCTTTATGGTGAGTGTGTGTGTACTGTTTTTATATATATGGTGATTGCCACTTCTTCACAGAATAAGGCCATTTCTACAAGTTCGGCGGAGATCGCGCGGTGCCCAGGCGTTCAGCTTTGTTTTTATTCACTGTCATACATATGAACCTCTTCCCCGGTTTCCTCTCATGTGCGACCGTACGTGACTGACAAACCCAGCCTTTGTCAGGCAGGCCCTGCCACACGCGTCACATATATAGTCCGGCTTAAATGTAGGAAATGTGTCCATGACGTTCGTCATGTGCCGTTCGCGTAGGGACCGCTTCAGGATGGAGTGTTCCAGCCGTTTTACGTCAAATCCCTTGCAGCTATCATAGACAATCTTTCTCCATTCTGTAC
>CM042166.1:26562853-26592853 GCA_023376005.1 Doryteuthis pealeii | reverse complement strand
TATCTTCACGATCGATCAAATGTTCATTATTTTTGCTCAGAAAGCAAGCTCTGGTTGTTGTATACTCTCTTTCTTTACTTCTATTATTCTTCTGCTCATCTTTGGTAACTTACGTTCTTCTTCTAGCGTCTGGACTTCGTCTTGGGGACTTCGTCTTGGGGACTTCGTCTTGGGGACTTCGTGTCTGGTCTTCCATTGGAGATTTCTCTTTATCAGAAGCCCTGTGTCATTGGTAGTTTTTAGATAATAATACAAGACTTCGATTTACTTCAGATCATATTTTATTTCGAAATCCCCACCAGACTACCTGCGCAGATTGAGTACGGCAGTGCGCATAACGCGACTTACCACCGTCGTGGTTTGGCCTATCTGAACCAAAACTCTCTCTAATCTAAACCGGAAGAGGGTCTTCACCACCGATTCTCACGGTATCCACCGAAAGGATCAGTATGAGGTCAAGCCTTGTCATTCAATCCTTCAAGGCCGCGGGCGGCAACTAATAACAGCGATTTTAGTTTCTACTCTACTGTACATAAGTATTAGGAATCTAATAATTATGCAAAATGGTGAGAGTGAATATGTATGTATATTTAATTTGTGGTTAATTGTTTTATTTTCATCCGGATATACATACACACAACTGTCATTAATATATGTATTGATGTACAAATCAATTGAAACAAAACGAATAATTCCGTTATTATTATAACTAGCAAATATATGCACCCTCCGGGTGCAAGTATTTGAATTTTAATGTAATGAAATATGTTAAATTTGAAATACTTTTGAAACTAAATAAAAATCCAAATAAAATGATTTGAAACAGAGGGGGTATAATCGAAGAATAGAACAACTTTGAAACTAAGTCTTCCATCATTTTTCATCACTCCCTCCTTTTATTGCTGAATTTTCCTAATTTAACTATTTAGTTAAATTAGGAAGTAAAGAATAAAATTACTGTTATTTCTTTATATTAAAGGATTTCTTTTAAGATTTATCCCCGAGTTTTTTGCTCATATTCATTAAGAAAAAAACAAACAATTAGAAATCAATAATACCAAGCGCATATTTAATAAAATTAAACTTTTAATATCAATATGCAAATTAGCTTTCCTGTTCACATTGTAACCCGCTATTTTGTTGCATATACAATTGCATGTTATTAGAATGTAGATAAAGTCAAAAGTATTAATAAGGTATAACAATTTTATCAATAACTGAGGTTTAAATAAAAATAAATTCATGGTGAATGTGACGTCAATAACTAAGGGAATTGTGACTTGAGTAGTGATTTAGTTTCGGCTTCAGACAGACAAACACACAATCTCCATTATAAAAAGTATCCGCGATCTTTCTGTAAGGCTTGCCAGTGTATTCGTGTAGCGTTACAATTTTCGTATACCTCCTTTGCGTGACACCTATCGTACACAATAGATGTAGAATAACTAACAACAGTCGAGACAGTCTGGGATGGATTAACATATTATGCAATCACGGATGACGCAATATTAACCATGGTCAAACATATTTCATCATTCACCCCGAAAATAGATTATTACTACAAATGGCCTACATTGAGGAAATAAATCAATTACACCCTGTGGTGATCATAGAGTGAGTGAAAATAAAGCAGTTGATTCAATTAATTTGCATGAGGGTATATATATGAGAGTACGTAAATAAACACTGTGTTTATTTGATATGGCTTTTAGTCGACAATTTTTGGAGGATATGTGCTTAATTGAAGTCATACCTAAATTTTGAAATTAATGAATTTAGGCGGGCAAATATGTTCAAATGTAAGGCTAAACAAATCGAGAAAATGTCAATCCCTGAATGTACATTTCAACCTATTAGGTCTCATGTTTATAACCTTGCTGATGAGACCTAATAGGTCTAAATGTACATTCAGGGCTTGACATTTTCTCGATTTGTTTAGCCTTACATTTGAACATATATGCCTGCCTAAATTCATTAATTATTGATTAATTTTCAAAAATTAGGTATGACTTCAATTAAGCACATATCCTCCAATATATATATATATATGTATAAAGATAAACCTAATGAGTCAAATAAACCTACAAAAAGTTTCCCTTAGTGCTCTTCAGGGCTAATATCTGAGTCAGATCTTAGCCCTGAAGAGCCCTAAGCGAAACTTTAAGTAGGTTTATCTGACTCATTAGGTTTATCTTTATTATTTGCTCTACTTAGGTATTGCGCACTCTTATTAGCTTTAGTATATCCTGACGGTTTTTATATGAATGTATATATATATATATATATATATATATATATATATATATATATATATATATATATATTATATATATATATATATATATATATATATATATATACATGGTTTGGAGAAACTGGTGGTATTATATTCTCACTAAATGTCTAACCACACACACACACACACACACACACACATATATATATATATATATATATATATATATATATATATATATATAGAGAGAGAGAGAGAGAGAGAGAGAAAGAGAGGGGGAGAGAACAAATTGATAGGTGGATAGATAATAAATATATATTTTTAGTTTATTTTTATTTGTATGGACGGATATATATTTATTATCTATCAATTTATTTATTCATTAAGGCTCTATCACACATATTGAGCACTCACCTATTAATAATGTTCGTTGATCAGCTCTGTGCCGATACTACTGTCTTTTCTAGTGTGATAGTGCCAATCATACACTTTAATATATACAGGGTGTTCGGGATGAATTTGACATATTTATATTTGGTTATTTTTCTTCGTAGATTGAAGGTATCGACGTAAATTACGCATCATTTAAAAGCTTGGATCCTTCTTCATTCATATACGTGCTGACAGATAGAATGGATGACTGGAACCCACCTGAATCATGGTAGAGAATAACTTGTATCATGATGATCTGCGACAACCATCAAAATAAGATTATGCTTGCTGCCTAATGCTCCGCTAACAATGTAAAACAAGCAGGTATGAACAGGAGAATTGCAATGGAGACTACAAGGCTGTGGCTAGAAGAAAACAATATAACAGACGATCTGATTGCGTTCGTACAGCAGAATTCCTCGAAACTCTACGTGGAGTTGCTACACACTGTAGTCAAGCCCTGGATAACAAGGATAGCCAATGGTAGGCCATATGTATGGCAGCAGGATTGAGCCCCCTGCCACACCTCTGGGAAAAGTCAAAAATCTTTGTTTGCGAATTTTATGATTACAGCAGTCCCAATGTTTGGCCTCCGAACCTCATGGATTATTATGTATGTGGCAGTGTTGAGAAAGACACGAATCACCGTGCAGGTACTACAAAAGTCCAGTTAATCGAGATAATTAAGGTAGTTTTTGAGAACCTTCCCAGGGAGATATCAGCTTACTCCAGGTTTCAGGGCAGGATTGAGGCTGTGATCGACGCTAATGGCTGTTATTTTGAGTGAAAACTGTTGACAGTAGTGTAATTTCCGTGACTGTTTATTACAAACTTCTTTACAATTCTTTACAATCCATTAAATCCTGTAGTCACTAAGCACTTTTTCTTTTTCCTGATGAAGCTGTCAAATTTCTTCCGAACACCCATATACATATATATATATATATATATATATCGGTCGGTCGGTGAGGTAAGGTTACTTATAGTCGATATCAGCCGGAGTCTATCTCCTTTTAATTAGAGCTAGATCAGAGAGATCGTTTCACATTTAAGGTGGAGCGCTACACCTACCATCAGCTTCCCGCTTTACCACACACTAGCTACACTACTCATGCGTTGGGTTGACAAAGGACGGTATCGAATATACATATATATATATATATATATATATATATGTGTGTGTGTGTGTGTGTGTGTGTGTGATTAAGCGAAACCGTGGATACGCAATCGCATTCTCATGCAAACATGAATATAATAGTCATTTCCATACAAGAGTTTGATATAATTATGAATAGTGTATTTTGTTTCAAGTAAAATCATGCACTATTTATCATAATCTTTGACAATTTCCATGCGATAGGTAATTAAATTTCAAATTGTTTCATATCTTCGAATTTTAGCGAAACCACAATATTATTGCGAACCATAATTAGATTAAATTCACGCAAGAAGAAGAAACCAAAAGAAAAAAAACAAAAAACAATACTAAACAAACACTTGATGAGTAGCTTTCCTTAAATACAGCGTGTGTACAGCGCCGACGTCGAGTGTTGGTGTCTCTCTTTCACAGTTTCAGTTTAACTTTCACTTCCAGTGTGTATTGTTGGCAATACGATACCGTACAAACAGTTGAGTGATTGATGGTCGGTTGATTAGGCAATTATGAACTTTTGTTTAGTAAAATAGGGTGTCCCAGAAAAAACAGAAACCATAAATGTTGTAATAAAACTGTTAATTTTGACTAGGAGGTTTAGGGTTAAGGTTAGGGTTGGAGTTTAGGGTTAGGGTTGAGTTTAGGATTAAGTGTTAGTTTAATGGGAAAATCAATAAATAATTTGGGTTCTGTTTATTCTGGGTCAACCCTAACCCCAACCCCAACACTAACCCTAACCCTAATTGCCCATAGTTAAACTTAACAGTTTTATTACAAAATTTTTGGGTTCTGTTTTTTCTGAGACACTCTAATTTACCAAACAAAAGTTCATAATTGTTAATTCAGTCGGTAGAGCGTTCGGCTAGAAATCACAGGGTTCCTAGTTCTATACCAGTCCCCGCCAACTCAGCGTTATGAGTAGCACAGGGATCTGTGCGGTAAAGTAAGGAGCTGAGGTTGGTGTGGCGCTCCACCTCAGATGCTAAAACAATCTCCTTGGTCTAGTGCTAGTGAAAAGGGGATAGACTCCCTCGCTGATTGGCTGATACCGACATTAGGCCACCCTGACGACTTTACTTTTACTTATAATGGCTGTGGGTTATTTACTGCCAAATCCTGTTGTTATATATCCCTGTTGGGTATATACCCAAATGTTCTTTTCATAGAGAGCGGAGAGAGAGATAGGTAGACAGATATCAGAGAGATGTGTGACAATGCATATTTGGATTACTTACTTCTTCTCCGTGGCCATCTGTGATCGCCTAGTCTTTTCTATTCTTGTTCTTGGTTCGTCATCTTCTTGGTCGGTCTTCTATCTCTTCTTGTCTGGATTCTTGTTATTGATTCATTTTCTAGCAAAGACATTCATTGACCAACAACGCCATGGTACTTCTTACAACTTTTATTCTTAACTAAATTTCTTTACTATATAACCCAACGCGTACAGTTGAGTTCCAGCTAAGGCAAGAGACATCTCTCTCCGTTAACAACCTGCCAGGAACTGAGGATCTGACTAGCTCTCTCGTGACTTCTCGTGATTTGTGGATTTCCCGCCTCTGGGGTTAAAAGTTCCCCAACGGTCTGTACTTTTCCATTTTCACTACACAGCGTTATCAATAATCTATGTTACCATAGATTATGCAACACTGTTTTCTTAATATATATGATTTGTTTATAGAAATAATTTTCATCAACGTCATGTGTATTAATAAACACTGCTTGTTGACACTCAGCCATCGATTTCTTGTGCCCCTGTGTTGGTTGGAACTTTTCCATTCACTAAGGACGATGACGTAGTGTCCAAAAATTAAATGAATAAATAAAAAATAAATAAACAAATTATTTGCATCTGCGCAAGGGATCCTGCAGGTCAATTTCTGAGTGACAGCCTTTTGTGCACTGAATGCGCACAAACTGTGATGCTTTCTGGGGCTGCTGTCTTTTCGCACTCTTTCTGGCTCTCTTTGCTGTCGAGGCTACTCTCTTCTCTGCCTAACCCATCTCAGTGCCTTACGTAACGTTAAGGCGCCAGGCCGTTCTATTTGTTTGCATCTACCTCCCACGTGTTTGTTTCAATATGGCCTACTCTTATGTTTTTCCTGCAGACATCTTTAAAGCGTCGGGGTGGCCTACCTACCGATCGGGAGCCTTTTACTAATTTGCTGCACAAAAGATCTTTTGGGAAGCGGCCATTTTCCATTCTCCTGACACGCCCAAGCCAGCAAAGGCGCCTCTCACAGAGAATGGAGAACATGCTGTTCATGTCGGCGCAATCCAGCACGACTGTGTTGGGCAATTTATCCTGCCAGCTGGACTGCGCCCCTTTGTTCGTCGACAATAAATATGATACCTTATAAAGAGTTAAAGGATTGTAGGTTGGTTGGATGGCTGGTTGGTTGGTTGGTTGGCATGTCAACCGTTGTAGATCGTTTAATGAAAATTTGTTTTTTTTCATATAAGGATGATTTGTATATAGAAATGACGAGAAAACCCTTAATTTTGACCTAAATAACCTTTATATTTATACTTGAGGCCACTCAATGTGGTATAATGGTTAGCAAACTACATTAGCAAACCATTGAGTTCGATTCTCACTGGGTGACCCATACTTCTGGCTTTGTGTCATACCTAAGCTACGCTTAATAAATAACTATATATTCCCGTTCGTGTTCCTTAATCTTCCGAGCGTTATCCCCTTGCAATACCCTCTGGTTAAAAATGAGAACGTCCATCCAAATCATCCAAGATGAAATGATTCTCACTGAGTGACCCATATTTCGTGCCTTGTGTCGCACCTAAGCTATGCATAGTAAATAACTATATAATCCTACTCGTGTCCCTTAATCATCCGACTGTTATCATCTTGCAATACCCTCTGCTTAAAAATGAGAACGTCCATCCAAATCATACAAATCGTAATTCTGTATTCAATTCTTATGAGAGTCGTCACCTCAACTAAATTATGGACCATTGCATTATTATTAGAAAGAAAGGGGAGAAAAAGAACATGCTACACAGAACCTCACCATCAGAAATTTTAACGTCATACCCAGGACAATTTGTTTGGTATTCAATTTTGTCATGTATATTAATAAATACTGGTGGTTGACATTCAACTACCACTTTCTAGGGCCTGTGTTCAATTGTTGGCAATACCCTCCCACACAAAGAGATGATAGATTATGTTGGCTGGTTGCTTGATTTAATGGCATAACAACCCTTATAAGATATTTAATGCAAAATTTTACCTTCTTACACACACACACACACACACACACACACAAAAAAAAAACCCCATATATACATATATATATTGTTGGATTTTGTTGATATAAGGCATCAGGCAAATGGTCACTTCTACTTATAGACTCGCCTATAAACACGTGACCTGAGAAGGATTTCTATTGTCCAATCACTGGCACTGCTGCTGCTGCTTCTGCTGTATTAATAGACATACCATTCTGAGTTATTTCATTGACATTTGGATTCTCTCGGACGAAGGACTTACAAGGAATACGTTAACACTGGATTCTTATTGGCTTGCCTACTTATTCATTACATCTGGAACGAAGGATGGCTGCCAGATACTTAACAATTACGCAATAACAATTACAAAAATAAGGCAGTGTAATATAATGTATTTTCGTAATTGCCTAATTTTATGATTGTTATATATAGTTATATTTCTATATTGCTCAGCACGTTTGTATTGAGCACTATATCAATGTTATGGTTGGAAAAACTTGTGGTGTTATATTCTCACTAAATTTCTAACCATATATATATATATATATATATATATATTGAGAGAGAGAGAGAGAGAGAGAGAGAGAGAGAGAGATAGAGAGAGAGAGAGAGAGAGAGGGGGGATAAGAAGAAATCTTGAACGTCAACAAGATCCACAGGAAGAAATATTCTCTGGTCTTTAACACCGTTAAAATTATATATAATATATATATATATATATATATATATATATATATATATATATATATATATATATATAAGATAAATATAAAAAGGTTTTACATATCTATTTATTACATATATATATATTTATTACACACACACACACCACACACACACACACACACACACACATATATATATATATATATATATATATATATATATATATATATATATATATATATATATATATATAATTTAAACGGTGTTAAAGACATATTCAAAAATATACAATTTCTCTTTTTCAAACAGGAAGACTTTTAACCCTTTCATGGTCAGTCTGCAACGGATTTTTTCAGAAAAGAAATATCTTTAATAATCTTTAAAAATACTTTTTAATGTAAAAAATATGAATGGTGTAAGGGTTTATTGGGATAATGTGAAATATAAATTTGTTAGGAAGTATATGTCAGAAATGGTTACGTGAAGGAGATTTTATGATTTTTGAGTACAAGTGTCGCTAAATAAGGAGATATGTTAAAAACACCCTTGTCCTTGGGGGATGATTTGATGTGTGAGAATAACGCAACATTCCATAATTCTACGTAGTGTTCTATTGTGTGTGCGAGTTAATATTTTGACACCTTTAAAATCAAAGGTATGGTTATTGTCTAAAATATGTTCAGCTAGGACGTTGTTTAGAAAACCTCGTTTAATATGATAGCTATGTTCAGAGAAACATTTAGATAAAGATCTAGAAGTCTCTCCTAGATATTTTTGTTACTATTTAAGCAATCTATTGTGTGGGTTTATAATTATTTTTATTCTCTAAAATGTTTTTGATTGTTTTCGTGGAGTAACTGTTTTAATCCCTATCGTTTTTAGGTTTCTATTTATTTTATCAGTGATAGGATTATTGGGAAGTATGATGTACCTATCAGTTATTGTTATATTGTATGTTATTAGGGGATGTAGTGTTATTTTTTCTATTGTGTATTTTCAATGCCTATTTTCAGTGTGTGTGTGTGTGTATGGGGTTGAGGTCGAGTATGTATATATCAATTAATAATTAATTAATAATATCTTCAATTTGATTTTCCCATTTCTCCATTCGTTTTTGAACCCGAAAACTTAACTGCACATTAAACTTTCTAACCAGCTTTCCCATTGTTGAACAGCCAATTGGGACATTCATTGGAGGACAATTATTAATACAAAAAACATCTGCTAAATTTCAACATGACCCTCACTAGCGTCTCCTGAGAAATAATAGTTCAATTCTTTCTTCTTTCAACAAACAAATATTTGATCTGCGGGGGTAAACAAATTACAGTTGTTTAGAGATAGTGATATTTTCTTTGTTCTCAGACTTTAGGGACACCCATATATATATATATATATATATATATATATATATATATATATATATATATATATATATATATATATATAAGCTAATCTTGTTTTCTTTGCACACAGACTTTAGGGACGCCACTATCTCTCTCTATATATATATCTATATATATGCATACACACACACACACACACACACACACACACACACACACACACACACACACACACACACACACATATATATATATATACACGCATATATACATATATTTTCTTACTCAGACTTTAGGGACGCCGCTATCTATCTATCTATCTACCCATATATATATATATATATATTGTATATATATATATATATATATATATATATATATATATATATATATATATATATATATATATGTTTATACATATATATACATGCACATATATATATATACATATATATATATATTTGTGTGTGTGTGTTGTTTGTGTGTGAGTGTGTGTGTGTGTGTGTGTGTGAAGATGAGCAAAAGTGATAAGACAAATACGAACAAATATTTTATGTCATATATTTTTTGATTGTTATCAATTAGTCTTTCAAAGTCAGGTCATTATGAGGATAATTTCTTCCGGAAAAAATATTTTGTGTACAAAGTCTCTTTTATGTGTATAAAATAGTTTATATAGGTTATATATATATATATATATATATATATATATATATATATATACATATATGTGTATATATATATATATATATATATATATTTACCAACCTCTCCACACGAGCAGGATGTAACACAAGGTCAATTTTTTCGAGCGGTGTTCAACAGGTTTGAATTCAGAGTTTTCGTTCTCCTAGAACAGTTGCCTAACCAATGTTAAAGAGTCCAGTCTTCCCTACTATTTATCCATAGCTGGAGGGAGAGTAGGATTCATATCTTTCCCAAAGGTATTAGCGCTAAGTGAAATGCAATTACCACATCCAGGATTTGAACTCGGGGCGACGTGTCCATTTCCCATGACTTTAACTATTACACCACGCGCTTCCATACATATATGTATATGTTTGGGAGAATAATATACTGTCGGCTGAAAATAGCTAGATTTGTTTACATTTGCATATATGTGTATATATACACACTTATATGTGGTTCAGAATAGAGGAAAAATTGTGGACAGAACAAATCAAACACGTAGATGTTGAGGAAATATTACGTTACACATTAAGTGCGACTTCTTCAGTCCTTTATTTGAAACATTTGTGCAGCATACATTTGTTTTTATGGTGTAGAAGGTGAACGGGTGAGTGTTGGGTGAAGTGGTAAAGTTAGAAGAGTGGGATTGAGTTAGGGAAAACCCACCCATCACCCGTTCACATACTCCCTAAACGTTCACATTCTCCACTATAAAAAATAAATGTATGCTACACAAATGTTCCAAATAAAAGGACTGAAGAAGTTGCGCCTAATGTGTAACGAAATATTTCCTCAACATCTGCTTGTTTGAGTTGTTTGGTCCACACTGTTTTCCTCTATTCTTAACCACATTTCTTCCAATCCTCCTATCCTCACATATTTATATATACAGGTGCACATATGAAAATTCTTTGAAGTCCTTAGGAGAGCTCAATATATGACAATCATATCATTTACATACTGAAAATTAATACACTTCCATTTACGTGACAAACTTAACTACCACTACATTTGTTTATTATAAATTAATTAATTTCAACTGTTCCCTTTATAAAAGAGGTCAGCATCTTCAGATAGCCATACGCACAGTATACTTAAGTATGTACGTATATGCGTATGTGTGTGTGTAAGAGAGAGAGATAGATAGATAGATAGATAGAGAGAGAGAGAGAGTGAGTGGGGTGGGGTGGGGAGAGATCGCTCTGGTTTCCAATAAATTCGGTCAAAGACAGCTGATCTCTTTAATGTTAAATAACTGTCAGTCAATAAAAACAACAGCTCTCAAGGTGAATTATTTTCATTTAAGATCAAATACTCTCTCTATCTCATGAACATATATTCCACTTCAAAGTCAGTCACTCTTATGTACATTCATCCCCTCAAAGTAGAGACCCAGAAATTCAATTTCAAGTCAACCATGCATGCTAAAGACTCTCATTTGGAATCTTATTTGCTATGCTTTTCTCTCAATGACTCATTTTAATTCCGGTGGTGTGGGAACCCCGTGACATAGTGGCTAGCGTCCCTTCATACTCCATATATAGGTTACATATGCAGAAAAATTGGAAGTGAATCCGACAATATGTAATATATACTGACCTTATAACTCCCAACTGGGAGGTTCAGTGAGCTTCGGCCTCTGGATAAGGTGCTGTTAATTAATAGCGTCGATCCCAGGGGGCCATCCCCCCAGGCAACACCTGACCCCTTGACTTAAAGAGGCAGGGCTGGGTTTATTGCACAGCGCCTGAGGGGAATGCCGAAGGGATCGACGCAATTTTTGTTCTCTCCCACCCATTAGCTTCGGCTTGTTGGTGGGCCCACGTTAAAACGGAGCCTTGTGTCCAGTCCATACAGGTGGGGTATGAGACAAATAAACCGACAATATGTAATATTATTAAAATTGAAAAAACACAAGTTTCATTAACGAATGATGTTTAATGATGTACTACAGTTAATCGATAGAATTAAGGTTTTTGAGACTCTTCCAAGGGAAACTGTAACATCAGCTTGCTCCAGATTCCGAAGGAGGATTGAGGTTGTGATCGACGCTAATGGCGGTTATTTTGAGTGAAACCTGTTGACAGTAGTGTAATTTCAGTGTCTGTTGAATTTCTTTACAATCCATTAAATTTTGTAGTTAGAAAATAACTTTTTTTTCTTGAGAAACTCTCAAATTTCTCCCAAACACCGCCCCTCTCTCTCTCTCTCTCTCTCTCTCTCTCTCTCGCTCTCTCTCTCTCTCTCTCTCTCTATATATATATATATATATATATATATATAATATATTTGTGTGTGTGTGTGTGTGTATGAGTGTGTTTTCGGGTATTGCTTCAACGTTGGAGTGATATACTTTTAGTAATTATCTAACAGGTCTCAATATTTTATAATCGCAAACACTGTGCATGAGTAGCTCAGATTGGACTTGTCGAGTAATGTGGTATAGGTGTAGCGCCCCACATCTCTCTGGTCAAAAAGCTATCGAAAAAAGGGATATACAACATCGCTGTCCATCTTATACCGACTATAGGCCGTTTTTTAAAAAATTGCAATTGCATAAAACTGCATTTTATTGCAATTATGCATAAATCTGCTGTTACGGTATATTAACTCCATAATATTTCATCATTGATTTTATATATATATATATATATATATATATATATATTATATTTTGCTTGAAGGCAATTACAATGCATGTATTGCATAAAATTCGATATTCTTTTTTTTTTTATAGAAAATGAACTTGACAAGTGTAATCCCGGCAAAGCGATCCTTTGCCGAGATTACACTTGTTAAGTTCATTTTCTATAAAAAAAAAAGGATCGGATTTTATGCGATACATGCATTGTAATTGCCTTCAAGCAAAAATATAATATATACTTTATCCAACAATGCTTCTAAAAAAGCAAACATTCAAATATATATATATATATATAATATATGTGTGTGTGTGGTGTGTGTGTGTGTGTGTGTGTGTGTGTGTGTGTGTGTGTGTGTTTGTTTGTGTGTGCGTGCGTGTGTCTGTGTTGAAATTACATATTATGAGAAATATATCAAAAGAATGTCCGGCTGATACCGAATATAGGCCAATTGTTATCACTTTTGACCGTCTGACGATTGCATTTATGTATGAAACTGCATGATACGGTATATCAAATCCATAATATGTAATCTCTGATATATATATATATATATATATATATATATATGAGTATATATAACATAGCTGATATTGAACAATATTTCGATTTTATGAAAATCGTCATCAGAGCTTGTTTATAATCCGTGTTGTTAAGAGCGGAGACAAAAGTCATATGAGTTCAAAACAAAAACCTTGACGTTGCAAAAAAGAAAAAAGTTATACAATAATTTCGAATGTGAGCCACTTCCGCCGCATTTTTCTCGGTCATCAGAGCTTGTTTCCGCTCTTAACAACACGGATTATAAACAAGCCCTGATGACTATTTTCATAAAATCGAAATATTGTTCAATATCAGCTAAGTTACAAAATGTTTTCACTTTAACAGCATTTTGTGGTGTTTTCATACCTTTTTATATATACTCATACCGTCGGATACATTTCCTTTCTTTTAACTTAGATATATATATATATATATATATATATATATATATATATATATATATATATAATATAGGGAACTATAGACACGTGTTTCGAGGTTGCACCTCTCATCAGTATAGTTATACGATTTTTAGCAGCTGCCTCTGGCTGGGTTCGAAACCCGAACGAACTTACGCTCACCAAGCCTCTTACCCACACATCCACAGTCAGTCGCCAAGTATAGCAGGCTATTTAATCGCTATATTTCTAAGCGGAAATGACCTTCACCTAGAGTTCTCAAACTTTGTAAACAAAGTGAGATTTGGCTGAGCCGAATACGGTGAATTTTTGCAATTATATACCTCCTAAATAGAGTGCTCAACCGAAATTAGGAGCGTATAATAGGGTAAACTATAGACACGTGTTTCGAGGTATCACTAACTATCAATATAGTTATACGATTTTTAGCAGCTGCTTCTGGCAGTCAGTCGCCAAGTATAGCAGGCTATTTAATCGCTATATTTCTAAGCAGAAATGACCTTCACCTAGAGTTCTCAAACTATATATATATATATATATATGTATATATATATATATATATATATATATATATATATATATATATATATATATATATATCTGTATGTGTGTGTGTGTGTGTGTGTGTGTGTGTTGAAATTCCTTATTAGGAGAAATCTATCAGAAGAATGTTTCCCAGTGACAACTCTGCCCAGGAGTATCACACTTTTAGACAAGATATGTTTATTGCATTTCTCAATGGCAATAGCATTTATTCCCTTGGGTGGCGTGAATTTTATGCGAGACAGGCGACATGCTGGAAATGAATAAATAGAGACCCAGCCATATTTCAATATCAATTAAACCTAAGCAGGGTTCATGTTTGTCCGATTCTCACTTTTATTAAAGGAATCCAGGAGTGAATCGATATTTACCTTTTGTTCCGCAACCCCCAGCGATAGCAATTACGTCCCGCTTGAATATCAAGGAGGTTTTCATATAGAATCACCATTACTACTCTACAGATAGCATATAATGCAATTTCGGGAAACATTTTATGAAATTAACATCGGAGATGACCCTTAGGAATAACACGCTTTTATAACATATGGCCTCTGGGCAGTTTTATTTGGTGTAATTGTGTAGGACTCTGATAGATTCACTTAATGTATTGTGAATATCTGCATAGCGAACTCTTTATAAATGATATTCAGGTTATAAGTGATTTCGGGAACATTAGCCTGTGCTTGGCTTCTGTTGGACAACTCAGTCCCCAAAAACCATTGCCTCATAATAGACGTTTGCTGATTTAATTGCATAAACTAATAGATATCACCCGATGGCAAAGACATATTATAATCATCATATAAACTTTATCAAACACCTAGCAGGCTGGTTTAGTTAATAAAGCATCGATCTAGAAACTACAAGCTTTTGGGTTCAATACCAGTTCTCACCAACATAGCACAGGATTAGCACAACTTAGACCTAAGCGGTAAAATGGAGAGCTGGTGGGGCTAGTACTAGGTGCTAGGGCTTGACAAAGGAGGGGGTACGAAAAGTTTTAAGCATCATGTATAAGAAGCGTGCATGGTAAAACGTATGATTTTTTGAAAGTACAAATTTTGTAAGTATTCTTGCCAATTTTGAGATTCTAACATGTTTATAATTATTTTTTTCAGATTTATTTCAAGAATTCAGTGAAAAATGGAGAAAACTGAAATTCGTGCAATCATAAAGTACCTACATTTGAAAAGCAAGACTGCCTCAGAAATTCATGATGACATGTTGAGAACATTAGCTGAGAGTTCCCCTTCATATGCAACAGTCACAACTTGGATAAAGTGTGACAGAGACTCGTATTGTAAAATAATCCAATATGTAAAAAGGTATAATAATCAAGTTTTCACTTAAACTGATTTCCAACAAGTAACTGCAACTGCAACAACCTACTGTCAAAAACAATAAAACTCTTTAAACAATAAATTTGAACATCACTAACAACCTTCGCTTGGCATAAAATAACCCTATATAAGTTGACATGCCGTTAAAATCAATCAACCAATCAATCTAAACAATTATCAATTTATATTTTACCTAAACTATTGTTTTGTCACTAAGTTGACGCTAAATAAATAAATGATAAACAGTCTTGATAATATTAAGGGATATTCTAAGACGACAAAACAAGTATAGGATCAATATATAACCATTAAAATACCAAGGGAAGAGCATGGTGTAATGGTTAAAGTCATGGGAAATGGACTCGTCGCCCCGAGTTCAAATCCTGGATGTGGTAATTGCATTTCACTTAGCGCTAATACCCTTGGGAAAGGTATGAGTCCTACTCTCCATCCAGATATGGATAAATAGTAGAACAGATTGGGCTCTTTAACCTTGGTTAGGCAACTGGTCTAGGAAAATGAAAACTCTGAATTCAAACCTGTTGAACTCCTCTTAAGAAATTGACAGTGTGACACATCCTGCTCGTGCGGAGGGGTTGGTATAAATTTGAACGTCAATCTCAACCTACCGCTTGGCATAAAATAACCCTATATAGGTTGACATGCCGTTAAATCACTCAACCAATGAATCTTTACAATTATCAAGGTTGTTTTTTTTCCTAAACTATTGTTTTGCTTTTGTCGCTAAGTTGACGGTAAAGAAATAATTAATAAACAGTCTTGATAATGATATTAAGGGATATTCTAAGACAACAAAAAATGTATAAGATCAACATATAACCATTAATATACGCTCCTACATTTGGGGCGCTGGTTGTTGTCGTCAGTGCAGATTACATCACTGATGACAACCACCAGTGCCCCAAATGTAGGAGCCTATATTCAAAGCATTAAAATAAATAGCGTGTTCGATCCAATAGGTTTAAGGGACCATATGACCTTTAGGCACCCCTTTCGCGATCTCGATTCATTAGCACATGTTTTTCATTTACACCGTCAAAATCCGGTTGTTTGTTAGGGGGTTAGGGTTAGGGGTAAGTTTTATAATAAAAAAACCCTCTAAAAATCGTCTGTTAATAAACAGCCAGATTTTGACGGTGTAAATGAAAAACATGTACTTATGAATCGAGATCACAAAAGGGGTGCCTAAAGGTCATATGATCCGGTTTAAGCAGGTGTATTTGCAAGAAGAACTCGATCATCTACGTAGACGGTAACAATAATATTTCCTGTCAAATATCGTCTGCATCTTGTCTAACCGTGTTGAAGAGAACTTAAATTGAATATCTCACCTGGAGAAGAGTTTTACACCTTTTATTTAATTGAATGTTTAATGACTTTTATACATGATTTTTGCACAACTCCAGATCGTCCTTTTTTCCCCTCCTTGTAAACATGTTTTATTTGCAGCTGATTAAACGCCATCTTAGCCTAAAACAAAAAAAAACAAAACAAAACAAAAGAAAAAAAAACACATTTGTACCAAAATGGACACTTTATTTGTATTGGCTCTACTTTAAGATCTTCCGATAAAGTGAGATAGATTGTAGAGAAAACTCGTATGTAAATTCAAGAAAGCAGACGATAAAATAAAAAAAAAAAGAAAAGAAAAGAAGGTAAAAAAGATAGTAAAAAGAATGAGACTTCGCAATGTGAGAGAAACAGGGTGAGAGATATCTTTAGGTTTACGCGTAAATACCACGTGACATTGGTTTTCGACTATGCGCATGCGTTAACATTAAAACTAGGTACATTGCTACTGCCATATTTAATTTAATCAGCTTTGAATGTATCGAAATAATCGCATTAAAAATTTGCCACGCTCGGCGCGTCAGGGAAATAACAAGGCACCGTTTCTATTTATTTTTCTTCGGGTCACTAAAAATTATCAGGGACAGTATTTCACTTATTGGTTTTATCTACTTTTTATCCATTTGTATATATGTTGTTGTTGTTTTTTTTTTTTTGCGTAATCACCATTTTGTTTTTTGCTTTATCTAACACGTCTTTACGAAGATATAGCACTCTTCCAAGGTAAATACTCTAACAAACAATCGCAGTCGTTGAGATACCAACTTATTTCTACATCCGGGTTCATATGCCAGGATTGGCTTCAAATATATTCAATATACCTGATATTCTCTCTCTCTCTCTCTCTTTCGTTCTCTCTCTCTCCATCTCTCTCTCTTTCTCTCTCTTTTTCTCTTTCTCTCTCTCGTTTCTCTCTCTCTCTCTCTCTCCATATCTATCTATCTATCTATCTATCTATCCTCTATCTTTCTCTTTTTTCTCCATGTCCCTGTCTAATTCTCACAACGATCTCACATAATTTTGTCTTTATAGCTGGGGAAAAGATATAAGACAATCTCCCCCCTCTCTCTCTCTCTTTCCCTCTCTCTAGATGCCAGGATTACCTTCAAATATGTCCAATATGTTTGATATTGTCTCTCTCTTTCTCTTTCTTTCTTTCTTTCTTTCTTTCTTTCTTTCTCTTCTCTCTCTCTCTCTCTCTCTCTCTCTCTCTATCTATCTTCTATCTATCTATCTTTCTCTTTTTTCTTCATGCCCCTGCCTAATTCTCTCAGCGATCTCACTTAATTCTTTCTTTTAGCTGGGGAAGAAATATAAGACAAGCTCTCTCTCTCTCTTTCTTCTCTCTCTCTCTCTCTCTCTCTCTCTCTCTCTCTTCTCTCTCTCTCTATCTATATATATATATATATATATATATATATATCCTATCTACCCCCTCTCTCTGTCTCTTCATGTCCTGCCTTATTCTCTCACCGATCTCACTCAATTCTGTCTTTATAGCCGAGGAGGAAATCTAAAACAATCCCTCTCTCCCCCTCTCTCTCTCTCACTTTTCTTAGTAAGGTAGAAATAATAATAATAATAATAATAATAATAATAATAATAAGTGAATGTAGCAAACTAGCACAAAGAGAGTACAAAAGAAAAGATGGATAAATACCTAAATAAAGAATTGAAAAGCTGTGGAACATGCGAGTGAAAGTGATACCAATTGTTGTTGGTGCACTTGAACGGTCCCAATAAACTTGGAAGCTATAGAAATCAGAGGAAGAATTGAGACCATCCAGGCTACTGCACTGCTGCAATTGGCTAGAATTCTTAGAAGAGTCATGGAGATTCGAGGAGACTTGTCACTCAGACTCCAGTGAAATAGCATCAACTAACGTTGATGTGAAAAAATCAAAACGTGTGAAAATAATAATAATAATAATAATAATAATAATAATCTTATTATAATGGAGATTGTGTGTTTTTCCTTCTGTAACCGAAACTATATTACTACTTAAGTCACAATTCCATTAGTTATTTATATAACATTCTCAATGATTTTATTTTTATTTAAACCTCAATTATTAATAAAATTGTTTTACATTATTAATACTGTTAACCATATCTACATACTAACAACATGCAATTATATTTATATATACAACAAAATAGCAGTTTACAGTGTGAACGGGAAGGCTAATTTGCATATTGATATTAAAAATGTGATTTTAATAAATATATGCTTAGTATTATTGATTTCTAATTGTTTAGCTTTATTTTAATGAATATAAGCAAACATTTCTTCAATGAATCGTAAATGAAATCCGTTAACAAGAAGAAATAACTGTCATTTTATTCTTCACTTCCTCTTTTAACTAAATACTTAAATTAGAAAAAATAACAATGAAAGACGAGAGTGATGGAAGAGTAAGTTTCAGTTGTTCTATTTTTCCATTATACCCCCCTCTGTTTCAAATCTTTTTATCTGCATTCTTATTTAGTTTCATTAGCCTTTCTAATTTAATATAATATATTATTACATTAAAACTTAAATACTTGCACCCGGAGGGTGCATATATTTGCTAGTAATAATAATAATAATAAAACTCAAAAGAAGTAAATAATAATAATGAATACCAACAGCTAACGTTGGTGTGAAAAACTCTTTAATAGAAAATAGAAGAAAAAAAATATAGGAAGAAAAAACAAAATATATGGATACTTCAAGCGACAAATTGGTGAGATTACATTTGAGCAGAGGCGGGCATGAAAAGGAAATCCTCAAGAGAGAAACCTGAATCTCTCATAACTACAATGCAAAATAATACCATAAGGACCAATTACATCATAGAGAAAAAAGATAAGACGCAACTATGACGCAAGTGTAAGCTGCGTAGAAAAAGAAACGAAACAGTTAATCCCATTAGAAGCGAATGCAGTACTTGCGAATTTTCCAATGAATATAATGTTCTATTTTATCATGACTTTCTTTATATTCCACCGGTAATAAGATTGGGAAACCAGACACTAAGTGGTCAATTTTTTCGTTTTGTTTTATCTTTTATCTTTTTGTTCACACTGTTTGCATATTGGGTTTAATTCTGTTTTTTACGAGAGTAAGTAAAGTCGTCCGGGCGGCCTAATGTCGGTATGTGCCAGACAGCGAAGGAGTCTATCCTCTTTTCTCTAGCGCTAGTCCAAGGAGATTATTTTTAGGGTCTGAGGTAGTAGCATCACACCTGCCATCAGCTCCTCACTGTACCGCACAGATTGCACATTGGTTTAATTCTGTTTTTACGAGAGCAAGTAAAGTAGTCGTCGGGGCGGCCTAATGTCCGTATCAGCCAGATAGCGAGGGGGTATATCCCCTTTTCTCTAGCGCTAGACAAGGAGATTATTTTTAGCGTCTCAGGAGGACCGCCATACCTACCATCAGCTCCTCACTTTACCGCACAGATTACATATTGGATTTGATTCTGTTTTTACGAGAGTAAAGTAAAGTCGTCGAGGCGGTCTAAAGTCGGTATCAGCCACACAGCGAGGGAGTCTATCACCTTTTCTCTAGCGCTAGACAAAGGAGATTGATTTTAGGGTCTGAGGTGGAGCGCCACACCTACTATCAGCTCCTCACTGTACCGCACAGATCCCTGTGCTACTCATACGTTGAATAACTTCGCAAACTTCACATTTGACTATAGTGTCAATTCAGAACTACATAAAAAACGACTGTCAAGCAAGACGGAGCATGGCAGCGAGGCTCTCATAGAGGCTGCCGTAGGTGCATGCAAAAAAAAACACAACAGTGTTGCAAATACGGCACGAATAGTTTCCCTAAGTTCCGAGCGCTTTGGATACGTTACTCTTGCGATTACCCTCGTACATATACGGTTTGATCTATGTTTTAATGGTTCACTGATAGTTCCTATATGGTAGGCTCTGGTACTGTGCAGTTATTATTAACCCCTCTGTCTCCGCTTTCAGTCCAACACTTTTCATCTATTGATTAGTTTTTACTACATCAGCATTTTGAATTCTTTATGTGTATCGTCTTTGTAAGGTTTTATTTTGTTCCAATGAATTTTTTCCATTTTTACTATAAAAATGCATTGGAAATGATTTTTACTATAAAATGCATTGGAAATGATTTTTACTATAAAAATGCATTTGACAATTATTTTCACTATAAAATGTATAAAAATTATTCTTACAATAAAAAGGCATTGGATATGATTTTTACTATAAAAATGCATTGGAATTATTTTACTATAAAAATGCATTGGAAAGATTTTACTATAAAATGCATTAGAAATGATTTTACTATAAAAATGCATTTGACAATTATTTTCACTATAAAATGTAAAAAAATTATTCTTACAATAAAAAGGCATTGATATGATTTTTACTATAAAAATTAAAATGCATTGGAAATGATTTTTACTATAAAATGCATTAGAAATGATTTTTACTATAAAATGCATTTGACAATTATTTTCACTATAAAATGTATAGAAAATTATTCTTACAATAAAAAGGCATTGGATATGATTTTTACTATGAAAATGCATTGGAAATTATTTTTACTATAAAAATGCATTGGAAATGATTTTTACTATAAATGCATTAGAAATGATTTTTACTATAAAAATGCATTTGACAATTATTTTCACTATAAAATGTATAGAAAATTATTTTACAATAAAAGCATTGGATATTTTTACAATAAAAATGCATTAGAAATGATTTTTACTATAAAAATGCATTAGAAATGATTTTTACTATAAAAATGCATTTGACAATTATTTTCACTATAAAATGTATAGAAAATTATTCTTACAATAAAAAGGCATTGGATATGATTTTCTCTATAAAAATGCATTGGAAATTATTTTTACTTCTCTTATAATGTTCTTTGCTGCTTACAATATGTAACAGCAATGTTAGATAATCTGTAGAAAGATTATAAATATTCTGTGGAATTAAGATAAATGTTTATAAGGAACAGCTGACAGGTCTCAGACCTAATATACTAGCTGAAAGGATATTATTATTATTATTTCACCCCATTCGAGTTTTTCACACCTGCAGAAGCCGGTGGTTCACTGGAGGCTGAGTGAAAGCAAGTCTCCTCAGGTCTCCAGGACTCTTCTGAGTATTCCAGCCGATCTCAATCATGCTGTAGTCTGGATGGTCTCGATTCTTCCTCCGATTTTTAATTCATCCAGACTCCTTTCTAACCCCTTTGGGATTGTTCCGAGGGCCCCAATCACAATCGGCACGACCTTAACCCTCATGTTCCACAGTTTGTTTTAGTTCTCTGGCAAGGTCTAAGTATTTATCGATTTTTTCGTTTTCTTTCATTTTCACTCTGTGATCAGCCGGGATGGCAAAGTCCACGAGATGACAAGTCTTCCTCTTCTTGTCAACCAAGAAAAGATTATTATTATTATTATTATTATTATTATTATTATTATTATTATTATTATTATTATTATTTACTCCTTCTGGGTTTTCACATCAGCATTAGCTGATGGTCTTTCACTGGGGTCTGAGTGACACCAAGTCTCCTCAGGTCTTCAGGACTCTTCTAAGTATTCTGGCAGATTGCAGCAGTGCGGTGTTGTGAATGGTTTCAATCCTTCCTCTGATTTCCAAACTTTCCAAACCCTTTTCCAATCCTTTTGTGACCGTTCCAAGTGCACCAACTACAATTGGTATCACTTTGACTTTCATGTTCCATAACTTTTTCAGTTCTCTGGCAAGGTCCAGGTATTTGTCTATTTTTTCATTTTCCTACAGCTTCACCCTGTGATCTGCTGGAACTGCAAAATCCACCAGTTGACAAGTTCTTTCTTTTTTGTTTATCAACACTAGGTCTGATCTTCATGCTGGGATAAGGTGATCCGTTTTTATTTCAAAGTCCCAGAGAATTTTATGTGTTTCGTTCTGAAGAACAGATTCTGGTTTATGCATATACCATTTTGTTGTATGGTCAAAATTTAATTTTTTGCATAATTCCCAGTGGATCACCTTATGGCAACCACCCTTGATATGAATGCTACTGATAATATGAATATAATTCATCCATATTAAGACGAATGGTATAAGTTCTAAGACTCCAGAACCATTAAGATATTGCCATCAATTTTTATTATTAGAGATGGAGATAAGACAAAAGTTCGATAAAAACAAAAATATCTTTTTTTTGTTCTTTGGTTTTTTTCTTTATCACTAAACTTTTGAGACTGAGTTTTGAGAAAGGAACGTATCATTTTGTAATATGTCTTGTGTATAGCCCGGGACTAGCTTTTGAGGCAGGAACGTATTATTTTTAATATGACTTGTGTATAGCCCCAGAGTGAATTTTGAGACTGGAAAGTATTAATTTGTAATATGTTCTGTGTATAGCCCAGGACTGAATTTTTACACAGAAAAGTATTAGGACATCAATACATTGTAGATATCTATGTTTCAAAGCATGGGGACCTCACGTAGTCTAATGGTTAGCGAGCTAGATTAGCAGACCATTTATAGTGAGTTCGATTCTCTCTAGGTGCCCCATAATTCAGGCCTTGTGCCAGATCTAAGATAAGCTTAGTAAATAGAAAGGCACCTCCCGTAGTGTAATATTAGCAAGCTAGATTCGCAGGCCATTGCTAGTAAGTTCGATTCTCATTAGGTACCCCATACTTCTGGTCACATCTAAGCTAAGCTTCGAAAATAACTATGTTTCAAAGTATCAGTTTTGTAATATCACCTGAGTTATCCTCCTTGATTTGAATACTATCGTTAGTTTGAGTATAAATCCTCCGTATTAAGACACATGGTATAAGTTTTAAGACACTTGAACCATTAAGCCACCGTTCTTTTTCTTATGAGTGTCGTCACCTAAATCAGCGGTCCCAATTTTTTGCGCCACGGGCCGGTTTCATCTAAGACAATATTTTCGCGGACCAGCCTTCATATGCTCCGGCCTACATTTGCTCGATAATCGTTAATGACGTAATCTAATAATAAATCATCCGCAGTGGTCTTATGTAAAATGCAAACATCAACAGACAATAAACAACCTTTTGTTCATAAATTAATAATCAACAACATCTCTGTAAACGAAAATATTTATTTTAGAACGAAAATCCTTTTCTAATAAGAAATAATTATAAAAAACTCGATTCAAGTGACAATAATGATCATTTCTATATAAAAGTTGAACAAGTGAATTAAATAATAATAATGACAATTAGTGAGCGAGACCGAGACCTTTCAAGAGGCACAGAAGTCACTTTTCAAAATAAAACATCAACATTTAGACTGATAATCAATAATAAAAAAAGAAGAAAAATTCAACCGTACTGTGCGGCCCGGTACCCAATGGCCCGAGGCCCGGTACCGAGTCGCGACCCGGTGGTTGGGGACCGCTGACCTAAATAATGGAACATTCTGTTTTTATTATAAAGAAGGAAGAAAGTGAACATGCGTTAAATAAAAATATAAAGAAAGTGGGTACGGGAATGATAGAAAGAGGGAGTGAGGCGCGCGCAAGTGATAATGCTAATCTGTTTCAATAAAACGTAATGAAAAGATGAAAAGAAGGAAAGAAAAAATGAGTGAGGGAGAGTTAAATCATAATTATTATACCTTTTACAGATTGAAAATTTTCAATAGCTCTTAAATAAACATATAAAACTTTGTAATGATTAAATTATCATACTGTAGTATATCCACAGGTTCTGCTTGTATATTATTATTACTACTCAGCCAACTGAATTACCAACTCTTTATCACTTGAATTTTATCTTGTGGGTGTTATTAACATTTCTTATACTGGAATGTGCTTTCCTCTTTGTAAGAGTTTGGTAAGTGTAATTTTAACTAGAATTTCCTTTCTTTATTACTTGATATTGGTATTAAATTGAATTTATACATTTATTTTGTTGTAATTTTCTATTATCATTTTACGGTATTCTTGAGCATCAAATGTATCAAAGGAAAGAGATTAAGTAGAAGGTTACAGAAGACCACAAAATAAAATATCAGTTAACATTTAAAACTCTCTTTGTTCTTCCCCGAGACTGATACACATTGTTTGGTATTTTATGCTGAATTCTTTCGGTGAGAGGTCGAGTAGTTTAGTAAGGATATTTCTTTCTTTGCTTACTGAATTTGTTTTGGCTTCGCGTTTACTCTATGTAGCATCTAAACTGATATAGTGTCTAAGTATTTCTTTAATCTCAAATGGTTGTTTTTATATGTCAATTCTAATTCGATTAATCCACTTTCACTATTTTCTCTGTTGACGTAGAGATGTCCTATAACTGCTCTTCTAGGATGCATTATGTGGCATATAATTTGTTTCCTAACTTTAAACCTTTTTCTTCATTTAAATCAAACAAATATATATATATATATATATATATATATATATATATATATATATATATATATATATATATATATATATATATATCATTTATTTTTATTAAGTAATAATAGTAATAATTTAGGATCAGGATATGTATTAATCTTTGAAAGAAACCAATTTCAAATCTGGAAATTTCATAGCCAAGAAACTGTCAGTTACCAAGTAACAGTCACTTCATGTCTTCGCTACCCTAAGTTATATATATATATATATATATATATATATATATATATATATATATATATATATATTATATATTTATATATATATATATAAATATATATATATATATATATATATAATAGAGTAAACTACTGACACGTGTTCGAGGTATCACCTCTCATCAGTGCAGTTATATATATATATATATATATTATATATATATATATATATATATATATATATTATTTTTATAATTAAGTAATTATCTTAATAATAGATGATAAATATATATATTAATCTTGAGAACAAAACAATGTTAGAGTATGGTAACCCCCCTACCAACACCACAAGGTCCAGGGAGGCTCATGCGATTGTTTTTCAAAGAAAAAATAATCTGCAGACATTATACCATACTCTTCTAAATGCTTAGGGCATCTACAGGAATAAATCCGATTCTGGCTAAATGAAGGAACGGTTGACATTATGGGAAATTCCAATTTACCAATCTGAAGAAATTGGTAAATATAAAAATATACTCGTTAAAGAATTCAAACAAAAATTTAAAGATAAGAAATATCAAATATATTTTCACATGACAAATTGGCTATTAATTTCCTTTGCAGATTTAAACAATGAATTATACGTTCCAATTTTGAGTGAAAAACAACAACAGCAACGAAAAAAGCAGAGCTTTTTTATTGCTATTTGTTCAATACTTGTGTATTTTCACATCAGGTTAATTCCATGTTAAATCATCCAGGCCATGTCACCACCCCTTCAATATTTCTGAAATTAAGGATTTCTGATTTGCAAAAATTTTAACTGATGTTGGAGTTTCGCTTCTGAGCAAACACATCCTTTTGGTACAAATAATGTTCAATATATGTGAAATAATAATAGCACAATTTTTGTCATAGATGCAGTGCCACATCGGGATATTGATCTTTGTTATGAAAAGATTTTTAAAAATCATGAATAATTTTAAAACTGGTTAACTTTCATACTTTTTTGATAGCATTTCCAGATTCTTGGACAAAAATGCTTTTATAAACCCATTCTTAGGATTAGGGATGCTCTAGAACTCATTTTACAGACAAAAATATATTACAAAAAATCGTCATTTTTTCGAACTCATCAAATTTTGAAAGCTAAAATTTGAAATAACTCCAACAATCTTGGAATTGGAAGCCCAAAATTAACATAGTCCACACCTGTACAAAAAAATTGATCGGGGTGGGTGGCAATTTTACTTTTTTCTGGATGATTTGACAGCTTAAGCTGATGGTCTTTCACAAGAGACTGTGTGACAGCAAGTCTCCTCAGATCATTATTATATTATTATTATTATTATTATTATTATTATTAGATTTTTCACATCTGCTATAGCATTCGTAGCTGGTGGTTCATTGGATGGTCTCGATTCTTCCACTGATTTCCAGTGCACCCAAATTCTTTTCCAGAGCTTTGGGGATTGTTCCAAGGGCACCAATTACAATTAGTATGACCTTCACCTTCATGTTCCTCAGCTTCCTTAGTTCTCTGGCAAGGTCTATGTATTTGTTTTTTCTTTTCGCTTTCTTTCATTTTCACAAGGTGGTCGGCTGGGACAGCAAAATCCACGAGATAACAGGTTTTCTCTTTCTTGTCAATCAATACTAGGTCGGTACCTCAAAGTCCCTGAGAATCACTTTGACCTTTATATTCCATAGCTTTTTCAATTCTCTGGCAAGATCCAGGTATTTGTTCATCTTTTTGTTTTTCTTAATCTTGACCCTGCGGTCCTCTGGAACCACAAGTTCTTTCTTTTTTGTTAATCAACACTAGGTCTGGTCTCCTGGCTGGGATAGGGTGATCAATCTTTATTTCGAAGTCCCAGAGAATTTTATGCGTTTCATTCTCAAGAACTGATTCTGGTTTATGAATAAACCAGTTTGTTGTGTAGTCAAAATTTAATTTTTTGCATAATTACCAGTGGGTCATCTTCCCAACCCAGTCGTGCCTAGCTTTGTATTCCCGGTATGCTTGTTTGGTACAGTCATTATTATTTACTCCTTTTTTTCACATCAGTGTTAGCTGATGGTCTTTCACTGGAGTCTGAGTGACAGCAAGTCTCCTCAGGTCTCCATGATTCTTCTGAGTATTCTGGCAGATTGCAGCAGTGCAGTGTTTTGGATGGTATCAATCCTTCCTCTGATTTCCAAACTTTCCAAACCCTTTTCCAATACTTTTGTGACTGTTCCAAGTGCACCAACTACAATTGGTATCACGTTGACTTTCATATTCCATAACTTTTTTCAGTTCTCTGGCAAGGTCCAGATATTTGTCCGTTTTTTTCAATTTTCCTTTAACTTCACCCTGTGATCTAATGGCACTACAAAATCCACCAGTTGACAAGTTCTTTCTTTTTTGTTTATCAACACTAGGTCTGGTCTTCTTGCTGGGATTATTATTATTATTATTATTATTATTATTATTATTATTATTATTATTATTATCTGGCATAGTTATATGTTGTTTTTTGGATCAATACAAGAAATAACACTTGACATTGTATTAGAGCATCCTCTTGGGGTGAGACTGTGTAAATACATACTGGAATTTTAGAGAAAACGTCTGGGGAAAAAGTATAATCTGCCTCGAGTCAATAGTTTGGCAATTTTCCAAGCTGTTTCGTGTTTCAAGTATTTCTGCGTCTGATCACAAATTATGGAGGTGTTTATTGGCGGTGAAGGAGCAAGTTCTGCCAACCAAGTACAAGTGCTTTTGCTTGGATGCTGTTCAAATATGAAAAAAAAAATGACCTCATCACCCGGAACTGAAGAGCTCCCTGACCTTTTTGTTTTCAAGGCTTGTACCATCTTTTCTGAAACATCTGTAGCACGCTTTCGCTGCGAGATCCTGGACCTTTCACATCATTAATTTATTTTGCCGCCGCCATAGCACTTTTTTCCCTCAAGTACAAAAAAAAAAAAAAATAGTGCACTATACTTTTCTTTCTTTCTTTCTCGGCTAACGACGGATTTCTTTTTTATCAAAAAAAAACATTATATAAATATTTTTTTTCAACTATACTTTTTAAATTAATTAATAATTATGCTTAATAATATGAAATTATTATTTTTTTAAAGTTCTTTTTTTTCTTTCTTCCAACGCGCACGTGTTCAGTTATAACAAAACCAATCCTAAAAAAAAAAAAAAAAAAAACAAAAAAACACACACAGAGAAAAAAAAAGACAGTTAATTTTCAATATTTATAAACGTATATATTTTTTAATTTTGTTAAAAAAATATTCATTCATTATAAATGGATACTTATATCGTCGATGATGCTGAAGAAATTATTTTATGATAACAATTTGAATATGCCAAGTTGGGAGTCAGAGTTCAATTCTGAGTCTCGGCTCACCTGAGAAATTGAAAATGGTACTAATTGCTCATATTCTTTTTTTTTTTTTTTAATTCTTGTTTTCTAAAATAAATTCAATTGTTTGCGAACCGTTTTTTTTTTTTTTTTCGTTTTGGCGATACGTCATTGAGAGATAACCAGGCAAGAATGCTTATACTTAAATAATATTAGTGGAATGCAATACGTACAAAAGTGCTTGAGCATCAGCATTTAACTTTAATCGACAAACTCTGAAATTTAATTATATTAAAACTCAAATACTTGTACCCGGAGGGTGCAGTTTTTCTTGCTAGTGCCTATAATATTTTAAATAATTTGTTGCTTTTATTGTTACTGGTGTTACAATATCAGCACATTTTACAACATGTAGCACAAACTGAGTAATTTGATCTGTGCAGTAAAGTAATGAGCCGACAGTAGGTGTGGTGCTCCATCTCTCCCAAAAGTATCTTCCTGGTCTAGTGCTAGAGAAAATGCGATAGACTCCCTCGCTTTTTGGATGATAGTGACAATAGGTCTCTCCGCCAACACGACTTGGTATACTTTTATTCTCAGTACATATTCTCAAGAAAAATTTAAAACTTGATTTTATTGTCATTATCTGTATAAGTAGTAGGCGGATAACCCAAAATCGTTGCTAATAAATGAAACAAGCATCTAATTTGACACAAGTGTCCTCTAAGGTATTACTAATCAAATCTGCCCGATTGGCCAATTGAAAATCCAAGATGGAGATAATATTTCAAGATGGCCGCCAAAATAACCACCGAGCAATTCCATGTCAAATCAACCAGAAAAAGGAAAATTGTCACCCACTCCCTTCAACTTTTCTGAAATTGTGTACAGGTGTGAACTCAGTTTAGGTTATTTAATCCCCAAAATTTGAGCTTCCAATTCCAAAAATTGGTGGAGTCATGTCGATTTTAGCTCTCAAAATTTGGTATATATTTTTGTCTGTAAACTGAGTTCTAGAACTTCCCTACTACTAAAAATTAGTTTATAAAATCATTTTTGCCTGAAGAATCCAAAAATGCTATCAAAAAGTCTTAAAATGAAGCAATTTTTAGTTATTGATGATTTCTGATTTTTTCACAGCAAGATCAATATCTCGATGTGGCACTGCATCTATGACAATTTTTTTCAATTAATATTTCACATATTGAACATTATTTTTACCAAAAATCCTCTTATCTACCGCCACTAAATTTGATGCGTAGATGGCAATTCCACCGAACTAAAGTTGTAAATTCCAAGAATTAAAGAAGATGTGATACTCTAAAACACACCTGTCTTTGTGCTATTCATAGTACATAGTTTTGAAGAAAAAATAAACTTAAATGTTGGTTTTATTCTTTTTCAATTCAATGCAAAGATTACAATCCAACCAAAGAAAATATT
>CM042166.1:26537853-26560353 GCA_023376005.1 Doryteuthis pealeii | reverse complement strand
ATTATTTTATTATCTGTATTCTTATTGCTTGCCTGTTCTGTCAAATTGCTTCTATACAGCTATGTTTCTGCGTGTGTAATGCACAGCTAGACTGTTTTCAACAATATATGCTTAAATACACTTAAAACCACTTTCCTGAATCTGACCTGCTAAAATCGGGGTGCGTCTTATATGCCGTCAAATACGGTATATATATATATATATATATATATATATATATATATATATATATATATATATATTATTATTATTATTATTATTATTATTATTATTGTGTATGGTTGGCACTAGTATACTAGAAAAAGTAATCCAACGTACAGTGTTATTAGAAGAGTGCTCAATATCTGTGATTGAGCGTTGATAGTTGAATGAAGTGACAAATAAAAGGTTTAGCTTTTATTAATTTATTTGGGAACGATATTACTACCAATGGTTTCCTGCTAAGGCATTCATCACGTAAACGAAATTTTTTGTCACACCATTTCTGTCATTCGAACAAAGCTTGTCATCTTGGTTAATCCATTTAAAAAACTAAGACATTATTTTTAGACTATTCCATATATATAGAGAGATTATTTTTTAAAATCTCATAATTTATTACAGAATCATTATTTTTACAAACAGTGAATATGAGAACATACATAAGATGGGGGTTACTTTCATCTGCTTTTTGTTTGTTTATTGATTTTAACGGCATATCAATACGTCTGGGGTTATGTCAGGCCTAACAGTTAGGAAGTTATACATATCGTGTATTTATATTTATACTTTTTAGTAATTGGTTTTAAAAATGTGTTAGCATTATAGCGAATTATATAGTATGGTATTGATTTGTTTCATGTCTAATTCTATGGTATAATTTTATTTCTCTTAAAAAAGAGAGAATATCCTCCATGTTGACATTTCCAAACAGATCTTTCATATTGTTTGCTTTAAAATAACCGTTTCTGATGTGAGCAAGAAACCTGCATTCCATGAATAAGTGTTTAACTGTCTAAGGTGTTTGACATGTTCCATATTGTGGTTGTTGTTCTTGTTTGAGTATATTGGAGTGCGTTAGTCTTGTATGACCAATGCGTAATCGGGACACAATAACTTGTTCCTTCCTAGACTTCATTCGGACTATCTTCCTCATCTTCATTGATATCTGTACAACTTTTCGGCCAATATGCCCTCCGGCCTTCTTCAGTTATTTCTTGTCGGACTCGGGAACCTTCTTGGACTCGGGAACCTTCTTTTCGGACTCGGGAACATTCTTGTCTAATCGGGAGCTATCACGGAACTTTGAATCTAATCCTTTATTCAGTCCACAGGGGTATCCTGTTCTCATTTCGCTAACCATAGCTGGAGTAGAGGCGTTAAGCTGTTCGAATTATTATTCTATGTTACTGCTGCCCTTGATCAGGATTGAACCTGCAATGCAGAGATAACTGTCACTTAGAACTGTCTTAACCTAACTCCTTTATCCACTAGGCCATGAGTCCAATTGGACTACAATATACAGATAACAATGAAGATGAAGACAATAGTCCGACTAATGCAGATAATAGTAATCAACAAGTCTCATCTCAAACATTCAGAGAAATAATAAGATGGGGGTTTATCTAAGATTCTATATTGGCCACCAATCACATAAGCTGCTCGGGAATCGAATCCACTGATATTTCCAGGAACTCTTGTGGAATGGCAGGAATCAGTTCTCGTATTCGTCCTTCAAGATCTTCCAAAACTGTTTTCGTAGAGTAGATTGCTCCATCAACCAGCCCCAAAAAACACACAAACACGTAAGCACACAACACCAACCAGTCAAAAAACGAGACAACTAACATACATACGCACTACTCTCACACAAACAGGAGAACATGACACACTCACACACATACCAACAAGCCTAAAACGATATACCTATACCCACACACAAACTAACAAAAATAGGAAGTTTCTGATATCATTATTTTATTCTCCAACGTATTAATGATTTTATATAGAAACCAATTAAAATAAATATGATTAAAATAAGTGTAATCTTTTTATATGCGTTCTTATTTAATTTCATGAATCTTTCTAATTTTTATATATTTCATTACATTAAAACTTAAATAACTAAACCCTAAAAATTGTTAAAATTTCTAGGTACTCCACAAAACATCACGTGATCAGTTTGAAGGAAGAAACGTAAATATTTATGAACTTTTTGTTTTTAAAATCTCGCAAAAAAGAAAAAAACTTCCACGCTCACACACCACGATTCTCGTTCAAATAATTTCAAATTCTTAAAGGATGGATAGAAATAACTTAAAATCCTATGTTTAATGTTTAAACACTTTCTCTTCTTCAAGTTAATGGCATTTCAATACATGAAAGAAAAAAAAACACCAGAATATTAAACACATAATGTTTTTAAACCTGCTGTTAAATATTGAGATCATCTTTTATATTCTGAAATTATTTTCTTAAACACCATATATATATATATATATATATATATATATATATATATATATATATATATATAAGTTCGTCCTCAAGATCTTTCAAAACTGTTGATTTCGTAGAGTAGAAAAAGCTAATATATATAAGTTATTTTCGTAAACATCCGCACACACACGACACACCACACACACACTATATATATATATATATATATATATATATTATATATATATATATATGTATATATAATATATAATATATATATATATTACGTTTGTCCTTCAAGATCTTTCAAAACTGTTGATTTCGTAGAGTAGAAACACCTATATATGAATATATATATATTATATATATATATTATATATAGATGTTAGAGAGAGAAGAGAGAGAGAGAGAGAGAGAGAGAGAGAGAGAGAGAGAGAGAGAGAGAGAGACAGAGTTGGGGAGAGAGTTGGGGAGAGTGAGAGATTTTTTATAAGAAAATACTAAAATTAACCTCAGCTTTTAGAGATTTACTCGTGTTCCACCACCCCAAAATATCCATAAATAATAAAATAACCCCGCGAAATGATACCACGAAATATATAATTCACATTTAAACCTAAAAAATAGGGAAAAAACAAAACAAAAAAGAAAACATTAAAACAAGAACATCCTCCTGATCTCAATGTAAACATATCAATTTTACAAGAATAAACTTTGTGATATTTTTTTGAAGATGAGATTGTTCTTGTCTTCCCTTTTGTTTTTGTCTTTTTTCTTAACTGGGGTTTAAATATGACTAGAAGCGGCTACCCGGCGTTGCCTGGGTAGTAGGGGAGGTAACAAAAAGTTAGTCTCACAGATCCATTATTATTGAATCGCGAGTTGGCTCATCGTAATATGCCTCACTAAAATCTATATGTAAAAAAAAGACCTTGCATTGATCCAGCCCCTCTGCAAATAAAAAATTAATGTCTATTATTTAAAATAATAACTGCAAAAAATATCTATCCTGTTATCATTCAAATTTCATTTTTTTTTAATATAGAACAAACTTTCATTATTTTTGTACAAAAAGAAAGATCTGCTGATAGTGAATGTGTATATATATTTATAATTATTTTCATAGTTTCCCCGGGATATACATACACACAAACTGCCCTTTATATATGCATAGGTGTACACTTTTTGTGGCACCTGTTATGCTGTGAATGTATTCTTGATTTATTGTTTCGCCCTGTGTAACCAAATTCCCTCGCAGAATTCGACACAGATTTATTTTATTGAAAATACATAAAACTCTTTTTTGCATATGTGTGTTGAGATTTTTTTCTACATATCAGGTGTGTGCTAGATTCTCGCTCCCACTTATAGACTAGGCCTGATCATGTGATCTATTCCTTGGCCAATCACTGGCAGTACTCGGTGGCTGATAGAATACTTAACCGACCCTACTGGTCATAATTCCGCTACCATTCTTTGACGACGGACATAGGATAAAATCACTGGACCTTTACCAATACGCAGGATAGGACTTGTACGCTTACCAAAGGATCACCAAAGGATTCCATAACATAGGACTTTCTTTAAGCATGTTTCAACTGGCCAAGGATGGCACTTAAAAACCTTACAATGTGTGAGGTCAAAAATAGCACTGGCCATAGTGACCATGGTCAAATTAGCGCTGGACTATTATTGTCAGAATAGAGTGATGCTGTTTTGATACTAAAATTAGTAGTTGTATATTTATCTCTGGGTCAATACTCCTACATTGGATAGGCTCGAACCTTGGTTGCCGAGTCTTGATATATGGAGACTGGAAACCAACTTAGAGTGCTGGGGGAGATCTTGCCTTGTGCAATTGATAGTTTTTAGTAATATCACAACTCTACTTCTTTTTCTCATGGGACTTTTATTCCCCCCAAGTCACAACTGTCGAGAGCAAGAGCCCATGTCTCACTCTCAACGCATCGTACCAGACTCACTCCACACTCTCACCACTCACTCCTCCTCTCTCCCACTCACCACGTCTCACTTCTCGACCAATAGAAAAATGTCATGTGGCCTTAGGATGATTCATCCTTAAACTTTTCCATTCTAATCTACATGTAATTCTTCCTAACAACTTTACCATGCTATTTTACACGTCAGGTTATATTCCTGGCTCTTACATCCCTGTTATGTGACATTCTCGTTCTCAATATATATATATATATATATATATATATATATATATATATGTATATATATATATATTATATAAATATATATATTATGATAATGGTATACGGTAATAACGTACTCGAGTTTAACCATGAGGATCTTCCGGGTTAAATCCACTGGATTAATCAAATAATGATTAATTGCAGTTGATTGCACCTGTTTTTTTTTTTTGCGCGCAATCAACTGCAATTAATCAATATCTTGATTAATCCAGTGGATTAACCCTGAAGATCCTCATGGTGAAACTCAAATAGGTTATTACCGTATACCATTATCATAATAAATTCGCTCTACCAACGTATTGAGCACTTTACATTTGTTATATCGCTGCATTGTCATTGGGAAACTTGAATCAACTAACCATTGTGACCTGTTTCACCGGTAAGTCACCTTTCCACAAATACCACATATATATATATATATGAGAGAGAGAGAGAGAGAGAGAGAGAGAGAGAGAGAGAGAGAGAGAGAAGGGACAGTTACTAGGCGTAAAAGTCTGAGATAGAGAGCACGAGGAAGAAGAGAGAGAGAGAGAGAGAGACAGGGAGACAGAGAGAGAGAGGGGCAGTTACTAGACGTAAAAGTCTGAGATAGAGAGCACGAGGAAGAGAGAGAGAAAAAAAAAAGAGGGAGAAAGCGACAGGCAGTGTGAGAGAAAGAAAGATAAAAGACCAAGTGAGTGAGCAATTAAGTTAGAATCGAAGAGTAATAAAGAGATAGATAGATATATATATAGAGAGAGTTAGCTCTCTAGAGAGAGAGAGAGAGAGAGAGAGAGAGAGAGAGAAGAGAGAGAGAGAGAGAGAGAGCGTGGGAGATGGGGAAGAGAGAGAGAAAGAGAAAAATATAGATTAATAGAAAGTGGAATAGAGAAATCTTTTCAAAAGATAAGTCCCATTCCAACGGGCATGTATTGTACCAACTGAGATTAATCGAAAACTCGATTAATTCAACGGATGTAACCCTGACGAATCAGACGATGAAACTCGGGTAGGTTACTTTTATCCATTATATAAATAAATTTTGCTCTACATTGTATTGAGCACTTTGTATTTGTTTTTCTCAGTCTTAACCCCTGGATACTGTGCGCTTCCAACGATCGTACTCGTACCACCGGTAAGCTAATACATTAACATATATATATTATATATATATATATAATATATATATATATATATATATTATATGAAAATTGGGTAAAAAACGTTGATAATCGATAAAATAAATTGACCGGTTAATTCGTAAATATGAATGAATATAAAAGTGCTCAATATGTTTATAGAGCTCGTTTAGAAAACATGGCTATATCGCTGTCATGTATATATATATAATATATATATATATATTATATATATATATGCATATATATACGAAAAGAACAGGTGCATCCGAAATTACACACGCGCAAATACATAAACAAACAAGTGACACTCAAATACAGTTAACCAAAACGCTCACATTTGACCACGTTTATATCATTTGCATCATTTTTAAAAACACTTTAGTGCCTGATGACTCCCGCAGAGCAAGAAACCCAATGGTAGTAAAAATTGTTCAATCAATAAATATAAACTAAAAACATTTCTTTATTCATATAAATATATATATATATATATATAAAGAGAGAGAGAGAGAGAGAGAGAGAGAGAGAGAGAGAGAGAGAGAGAGAGAGAGAGAGAGAGGGGAGAGAAATAAAAAGAGAAGCAGAGACATATATAGAAATGTGAGATTATGAGTAGGTAGATAGATGATAGAGAGAGAGAGAGGAGAGAGAGAGAGAGAAGAGAGAGAGGAGGGAGGAGGCGAGGGAACGAGGGCACGCACGAGAAAAAGAATAGCGAGAAATGGAGAATGTGGGAAAGAAAAAGAGGAAAGAGAGAGACAGAGAGACATAGAGAGAGAGAGAGACAGACAGACAGACAAAGATCTCTAGATTCCAAAGTGGTCAGCGTAATATATTTAACGGTGGCGAAAGTGAATCTCAAAACCATAGGAAATTTATAGGTAATTATGGTGTTGTTTGTTAACCTGTGATTTATTCTTAATTCTTAATATTTCGGGATAAAAATCCCTTCTACAGAAGATTACTAAAACTGAAGTTGTTGCTAGTGGCTGTTCATTTATTCTGCCTCATGTCTTCCAAATTATGTGTGTGTGTGTGGGAAGGGGGTGCTTGTTTATGTGTGTGTTGTGTGTGTATGTGTAAGTGTGTGTGTGCGCGTTATGTCTGTGTGTCTGTTCATTGCTTTTTTGTCAAAAAGAAAGATTTGCTGACAGAGGGGAGAGAGAGAGGAGAAAGAGAAGAGAGAGAGGAGAAAGAGAGAGAGAGAGAAATTTTGTGAAAAGTGAAGAGAGGAAAATATATTGAGAGAGAGAGAGAGAAGAGAGAGAAGAGAGAGAGAGAGAGAGAGAGAGAGAGAAATTTTGTGAAAAGTGAAAGAGAGGAAAAATATATATTGAAGAGAGATGGAGAGGAGAGAGAGAGAGAGAGATGAGAGAGAAGAGAGAGAGAGAGAATATAATTGTGAAAAGTGAAACAGAGGAAAATATATATTGAGAGAAGAAAAGAGAGAGAGACAAAGAGACAGACAGACAGACAGACAAAAATCTCTAGATTCCTAAGTGGTCAGCGTAATATATTTAACGGTGGCGAAAGTGAATCTCAAAACTATAGGAAATTCATTTTTGATAATCATAAATTTTGAAAATGGCTTCATAGAAAGCACTTATTATTTGATTATAAAACGATTTTTTAAAACACGGCTTTTATTTAATTGTGAGTTTCAAAGTTCATCATTTATATGAAACACAAAATAATGAGAAATATATTTGCTGAAAGCACTTACTATTTAAATGTAAAATAAGTTTTTAAAATATGTGTTGGGTTATTTTAGGTATAGTTATTTACTAAGTTTCGCTTAGATGTGGCACAAGGCCGAATATAAGAGACACCCAGTGAGGCTCGAACTCACTAATCATGATTTGCCAGTCTCACTGCTAACCATTACACCACGAGAGGTGGCCAATATTTTGTGTTATAGTTATTTACTAAGCTTCGCTTAGATGTGGTACAAGGCCGAATATAAGAGACACCCAGTGAGGCTAGAACTCACTAGTCATGATTTGCCAGTCTCACTTGCTAACCATTACACCACGAGAGGTGACCAATATTTTGTGTTATAGTTATTTAGTAAGCTTCTCTTAGATGTGGCACAAGGCCGAATATAAGAGACACCCAGTGAGGCTCGAACTCACTCGTCATGATTTAAAACAAGTTTTGATAAATACATGACTGGTAGTGTGTATCTATATATAGTTTGTTTTATTTTAATACATATTTAAAATTTACATTTCAAATTGTTTTATTTTTTAATCCTTTAATGAATTTGATGATTTTACTTACTTGGGGTACAAACTCGCTGACATTAATTTTTTAACTCCTACCCCTCAAGCAATATCTTTCAAAAATCTATTTTTACATCGCCGGAGCGTGTATTTTATTTTGCTAGTGTTATATAATTTACTATTTAAAGGCGTTGATAAATTGTCCTAAATTTACACTCTAGAAGAACTCATAAACATATTTAACAGCCGGACTATGCCAACTAAATCCCGCTAATAATATATATTATATATATATATATATATATATATATATATATATATATATATATATATATATTGTTATGCTATTTTTGTTATGCAACCAATAATGCAATCAACATTATGCAATTAATTCAATATTCTATAAAAAATTTTGTTTGTGAATATATGTAATTAGACGGACATCTAAAAAGCTATATATTCAAAACAAAAAATGTAAAAAATAAGAAATGAAAATAGAAATAAAAATAAAAATAAATAACAAAAAATCCAATTAATATTAATTAATCTATAAGTTTATATAAGTAAGTAGAATTAATCCTGTGAATACCGTTCCTTAATTGCTTAATTGAATGTTCAAGAATTGTTGTATGGTTTTTGTTTTGTATTAATTATATCAATTATTATTGGATCACATTGTTAGAAATGAACATTCTCTTAGATTTATTAACGAGAGAGAATAAATAATCATGCCAATAATCTTTGATATTCTATGATTTTGAAACCTTGCTTTAATATATCACTTCTCTCTTTCTCCATCTTTAAGTTTGAGTTTGAGTTTTATTCGGCATATCAACCTCTGTGGGTCATTTAATGCCAAAAGGGTTATTTTGGATTTCAGTCTTTAAAGTAGTGGTTTTATGGGGTTTGAGTTTGTTTAAACGGCATATCAACCTCTGTGGGCCATTTAATCCAAAAGGGTTATTTGGATTTCAGTCTTTAAAGTAGTTGGTTTTATGGGGTTTGAGTTTTGTTTAACGGCATATCAACCTATGTGGGCCATTTAATTCCAAAAGGGTTATTTTGGATTTCAGTCTTTAAAGTAGTGGTTATATGGTTTGAGTTTTGTTTAACTGCATATCAACCTCTGTGGGTCATTTAATGCCAAAAAGGTTATTTGGATTTCAGTCTTTAAAGTAGTGGTTTTATGGGTTTGAGTTTTGTTAACGGCATATCAACCTATGTGGATCATTTAATGCCAAAAGGTTATTTTGGATTTCTGTCTTTAAAGTAGTGGTTTTATGCGGTTTGAGTTTTGTTTAACGCATATCAACCTCTGTGGTCATTTAATGACAAAAGGGTTATTATGGATTTCTCTTTAAAGTAGTGGTTTTATGGGGTTTGAGTTTTGTTTAACGGCATATAACCTCTGTGGGTCATTTAATGCCAAAAGGGTTATTTTGGATTTCAGTATTTAAAGTAGTGGTTTTATGGGGTTTGAGTTTCGTTTAACGGCATATCAACCTCTGTGGGTCATTTAATGCCAAAAAGGTTATTTTGGATTTCAGTCTTTAAAGTAGTGGTTTTATGGAGATAATTGGTTATGTTCTGTTATATTTTGTTGAAAAGGTTGCATTTTTTTCGTAAAATTTAAAATGTTTTCAGGGTTTGTATTCTTAAAGATGTCTCTCAGGTTTCTTGCTTGATAGTAATTGGCGCGGATATGTTTAAGTCTGTTACAATTTAGAAGGATATGCTTGGTTGTACTTTGCATGTTGGGCACGCTGGGGCATCCTCCCCTCTCCATCTTTATGTCTTTCTGTATCTTTACGTCTTTCTATATCTCTTTCGTTATCTATATTTATATCTCTATCTTTATTTGTGGCTGAGCAGACCATGACACGCGACATTTCACTTTGGTCGTTATTTGGGCAAGATGGGCAGTCGAAGAGGGCCCCTCCGGTCAACACGCTGGTCACGTCAAGCCCTAGTACATATATGATTGTCCCAACCATATAAATATATATATATAGGAAAAGAGAGCGAGAGAGAGAGAGGACTGAGAGAGAGAGAGAGAGAACAGACAGACAGACAGAACAGACACAGACAGACAGAGAGAGAGAAAGAGAAAGAGAGAGTGGGAATATCTATGAATACATATGTAGAGCAGAGAGGAAAATGAAAGATATGTAGATAGAGAGAGAGAGAGAGAGAGAGAGAGAGAGAGAGAGAGAGAGAGAGAGAGAGAGAAAGAGAGAGAGTGGGAATATCTATGAATACATATGTAGAGCAAGAGAGATAATGAAAGATATTTAGATAAGAGAGAGAGAGAGAGGAGGAGAGAAGAGAAGAGAAGAGAGAGAGAAAGAGAGAGGAGAGAGAGAGTGGGAATATGTATGAATACATATGTAGAGCAGAGAGAGAAAATGAAAGATATGTAGATAACGAGAAGAGAGAGATAGATAGATAGATAGATAGAGAGAGAGAGAGAGAGAGAGGAGAGAGAGAGAGAGAGAGAGAGAGAGAAGCAGAAATTGAGAGGAAAGACATATATGACTAGGATAGAGACAGAACCAGAGAATGAGAGACCGAAGGAATAGAGTAAGTAGGCGATAAAGAGAAGAGAGAGAGAGAGAGAGAGAGAGGAGAGAAGAGAGAGGAGAGAAGAAGAGAGAGAGAGAGAGAGAACATTTACAGAGATAGCGACAAGAAAGAAAGAGAGAGAGAGAGAGAGGGAAATATGAGAAGAGCTAAAGAATGAGGGAGTAACAGATAGAGAGAGAGAGAGAGAGAGAGAGAGAGAAGAGAGAGAAGAGAGAGAGGGGATAAAGAAAGATATTCTGAGAGAGAGTGAGAGACAGACAGACAGACATAGGAAGATATATAGACAAATATAGAAAAAGAAAGACTGGGTAAGAGAGAGAGAGAGAGAGAGAGAGAGAGAGAGAGAGAGAGAGAGAGAGAGAGAGAGAGAGAGGAGAGAGGGGAATAGAGAGGGGGAAATAGAGAGGGGGGAGATATGCCGAAAAATTAATAATTAAAGAAAGAAAGAAAGAAAGAAAGAAAGAAAGAAAGAAAGAGCAATACGCCGTGTATTTTGCATAAACGTTTTTTTTTGTTTTTTTGTTTGTTTTGTTTTCTTTTCTTTTATCAGGAAGAAACCTAACTGTATTTCACCCTTCTAATTTCTCGGTCAGACATTATTGAAAGAGCATTACCCTGGATAGTTTCTTCCAATCACAGGAAATGAAAGAAAAAAAATAAAAGGTACGCAGTGCTTGGAGCTCTAACCGGAAATCAATGCGATTTGAAGAAGCTTTTTTTTTTCGCTGTAGCCTGGTCTTTCTTGTTCAAGGTCAGAAAATGAGACTGAAGGCCATCGTGAGATATGATAACCAACACGAACAAGAAACACCCGATCCAGGCTAACTAGTCGTTAGCCAGGTCGGGATGATGGTTTGTTAATTTTTTCATTCTTCGAAAGTTATATATATATATATATATATATATATATATATATATATATATATAATTGGTTAGGAGGTTGATTTAGAAGGCTATCACAATGCAGGTGTAAAGAAAAAAAATAATACGGTAACAATGGTGTTGTGTGTTAACCTGTATTTAATTCTTGAATTTTCGAGATAAAATCTCTTTTTCAAAAGATCACTGAACTGAAGCAGTCTAGTTATGGCATTTCTTTTTTAAAAAATTAAAAAAAAGAAATGGCATAACTAGACTGCTTCAGTTGCAGTGATCTTTTGAAAAAGAGATTTTATCTCGAAAATTCAAGAATTAAATACAGGTTAACACACAACACCATTGTTACCGTATCATTATTATTTTTTCTTTACACCGGCATTGTGATAGCCTTCTAAATCAACCTCCAATGCTTCAAGCAAATGATAAAACTCTCTTATATATATATAATATATATATATATATATTATATATATATATATATATATAAATAAGAAGCAAAAAGGAGTAATAAAAGGGGAGTGGTGGGGTGAATTTTCGCGAAGTAGTTCACTAGTGTGCGGAAAAGAGGTATGCTTCTTAGGAACAAATTTCTATCCGAGAAGGCTAGCCCACTTTCTCTCCAAACCTGTCTCTTTAACAATTAATTTTTCCACTTTACTATGCATATCCTCTGTAACTCTCTTCTCTTCTGATTTCCCCTCCCTCCCTTTCCTATGATTCCCTCCTGACCAATCAAAATCTTTCCTCACAAACGCTATCCCACCCACTTGACCCTTCCCCCATCCACCCCTCTCCCTTCCACTTTCCCTTCTATAAGACACATGTATGATCCCTTAATAATCAATAAAGCGACTGATGAAACTGAGCTTAAGGCTTAGCGAAATATATCCCCTACATACGTTTGTCTGAGTTTTGTTCTGATGTTCCTCATATCTATACCACACACACACACACAGACACACACATACACACACACACACACACACATATAAATATATTATGTGTTATAGGGTGCAATACATTTAAGGTGCGATTGTTACCATTGGTTTCAAAGCAGCGTGTTGGTCCCTTATCGTCAAGACAACTCGCAGTATCTAAGTTTGAATGTAATGAAATATATTAAATTAGAAAGACTAACGAAATTAATTTTTATTTGTGTTTGTATAAATTATTCATATGATTGATTTTAATACTTAGGAGAATAAACCAATAATATTAGAGATCAATAAGACCAAATGACTATTTATTAAAACCGGTTTTGTTAAAATCAGTATGCAAATTAAGCACACTATAAATTATGTAAACCTTTATTACTTGGTAATATATAAGTCACATTGTGCAAAAACCATGTGGTATTTCGAGATAAAACTAACTCAGATTTTTCATAGAGACGTAGTTAATAAATACGATTTATTCTATATATTGATATTAATGATTTTGACTCGAAATCAAATACTCATTGATAATGTAAAGTTTTTAAGTGCCATCCTTGGCCAGTTGAAAAGGGCTTAAAGAAAGTCCTATGTTATGGAATCTTTTGGTAAGCGTATAAGTCCTATCCTGCGTATTGGTAAAGGTCCGATGATTTAACCCTATGTCCGTCGTCTATGAACGTGCAGTAATTATGACCAGTAGGGGGGGTATGTATTGTATCAGCCTCAGAGTACTGCCAGTGATTGGCCAAGGAATAGATAACATGATCTCGCCTAGTCTATAAGTAGGAGTGGAGATCTATCACACACCTTATATCTTAAAAAATCGAAAGCGCGTGGTGTAATGGTTAAAGTCATGGGAAATGGACTCGTCGCCCCGAGTTCAATTCCTGGATGTGGTAATTGCATTTTCACTTAGCGCTAATACCCTTGGGAAAAGTATGAATCCTACTCTCCCTCCAGCTATGGATAAATAGTAGGGCAGACTGAGCTATTTAACCTTGGTCAGGCAACCGGTCAAGGGGAAGGAAAATTCTGAATTCAAACCTGTTGAACTCCGCTTAAGAAATTGACCTTGTGTCATATCCTGCCCGTGCAGAGGGGTTGATAAATATATATATCTTAAAAAATCTCAACAAATAACTCGTGCAATTCGTAGTAATGTAGTTTCGGTTACAGACACCGAATCTCTATTATAATAAGATTACTGGAGATTTTTATCAAAAAATGAGTAAATCAATTAATAAAGAAATACTTTTTGCAGATGTCTCATCAGAACCTCCATTAATATTAGGAAATATTAGCTAAGAGCACACCTGATCTCATTTACAGTGTAATGCAAAACAACCAGGCGCTTCTATAACTGAAATAAATAAGAGGAAGGAAGCATTTATCATTAGACTACAGTACTATCGACTTGACAAATTTTACAAAAGCGTATTTAGCCACAATACACCCATTCATCCATCAGGTGGTGTGTTAATTGAATCCTGAGTGTGTCTGTGTTTTATTTTATGTCTTTTCAAACGCTTCCGCTACAATCGCACGCTGATCGTTCCCTACGAAAATTTTCGCTTGATTTCTTTATATTCAGATGAGATAGCTGAAGGGTAACTTGAAATTTTAAAGAAAGAATCAAAATAACTATATATAAGGATGTTTTGTATTGTGAAACATTGTGTTGAATGTTATGTCAATTCTATTCCATCATACATTTCGGTGACAACCGCTTTCGGTAAATCTTACACATATGACGTGTTAGATTATTAATAAACGTCACTTGTTGAATAAGATTGTCACTATTGATAAACGTCACTCCATTATTATTGTAATATCTAGAATATTTAATGCAAAAACCACATACACATAAGCTATAACAAAGATGTGGGATATCGAAAAAAATGTAAATCCTGATTATCTGGTGTTCCTTATCCGCCGAATTCTTATTTCTTATGAGTGTCGTCATCTTAGATAAATACTGGACCTTTCGGCTTTCATCGTAAAGAAATAAAGGGGAGAAAAGGGTATGTTAGACATTGTTGGAATATTTATATATATTTATTAATATAGATAAAAGGATATGAAAACACGCAATGCTGTTAAAATTAAAAAAATTTTTATATCATATTCATAGATAATATTGAACAATATTTCGATTTATAAAAATCATATTCAGAGCTTTTTTTTAATCCGGACTCATCGAAAGAGAAGCAGAAAATAATTTAAATTCAAAACGAAAAACATTGATGTTCCAAAAAGCGTGCAAGTCATGTGATCGTTTCGTCATTAGCACATCCGCTACGCGTTTCTAAGCCAACGACATAATTGTTTATCATTAGCGTAACAGTTTTTGAAAGAAGAAGACATTTCAAATTAAAAAATAGATAAATTCTCTTTTTCAAACAGGAAGAGTTTTAACCCGTTCATGGTCAGCCTGCAACGGTTTTTCTTTTAGAAAAGACATACATTAAATGTGGTGCAAGGCCTAAAAGGGGAGGAGGGAAAGGTTGGTATAACTATCCTAACTTTTAACTTAGCTATTCTGATTCGTGACCCGATTCGTTCTACAATTTTCCATTCACCATAAAAACAATTCGCACAACAGTCACCAAAACTTCTCAGTCACTCTATAAAACGTTCTCAGGGAGGGGAAAATTATACATATTTACAAAATAAAAACCCCGATGCAAAAAGGAAAAGAAAAAAAAGATAAATTTGATAATAATAAAATATTTTGCATATAAGTGTGATACAATACACCACTTGAATTTATAGACTAAGCGAGGTTACGTGGTTTAACCATCAGCCAATCAACAGCCCGAATGCATGTCTGGTTGACTACTTAAGCACTGATACTAAGAGACGTCCTTTTGCAATTATTGAGGAAGAACTTGCAAAACTGGGGAGCACTAAGGAACAACCAAAGGATTCTTTATCAAGGATATCCGCTGAAAAGGCGCTCTTGCTTGAAGCCCAAAGGATGGCCCATATAATTGTAATTGACATGAAAATATAATAAGAAACAAAGGAAGAAAGAGAGTAGGGAAAGATAGATTAAGGGTGTGAGCGTGCTGAAACGATAATACTAATTATTATTACTAAGATTATTATACTTTTTACATATTGAACTATTTTGACATAGCTCTTACGTAAAATACCAAACGTTGTAATAACTAAATTATCATACTATGGTATATCTACAGGTCCTGGTAGTTACTACTTTAACTAAGCGATGTCTATATATATATATATATATATATATATATATATATATATATATTTACAACCCATCCGCACGAGCAGGATGCGATTCACGGTCAATTTCTTCAGCGGATTTTAACGGGTTTGAATTTAAAGTTTTTCTACTCCTAGACTGATTACATAGCCATGGTTAAAGAGTCCAGTCTGCCCTACTATTTACCCAAAGGTGGGGGGAAAATTTGATTCCCAAGTGTATTAGCGCCATGGCAAATGCAAACAGCTTCGTCCATTAATTGAACTTGTTTCGACGAGTCCATTTCCTACTACTCTAACCATTACACCACGCGCCTTCAGCGATGTCTATATGTGCGTAGGAAAGACATGAACTGCTATAGACTGATTAGCAAGCACGTGGAAATCAGCTTTCTTTGATAAGATCAAGTGAAAATTCTTCCAATCTCTAGCTGTGCCAGTGCTACCGTAGTGATAGCACTAAAAAAAGAAGAATTGCACGGCCACTTAACTCCTATCACACGAACTATTCGAATAATACAAACAAGACATGGACACTGCTAGAGAAGCAAGAGCGAATTCATAAATGACTATTGGCACCTACAAATGGGAACCCCAGTTTAATTCGGCCAGCAAAAATAATAAATCGATCAGCTCTGAACGGATACTGGATTATATGCAAGGGACCTTCCAGGGGCGATATGTGATAGGGACGGGTGTCGAGTAGGAGTCATTGATAATCCATGCCAGTGCTACTGTCTTGTGAAACGCTGCTGCTACAATCTCACGCTGATCGTTCCTACGAAATTGTTCGCTGGATTTCTTTATATTCAGATGAGATTGCTGAAGGGTAACTTGAAATTTTAAAGAAAGAATCAAAATAACTATATATAAGGATGTTTTGTATTGTGAAAAATTGTTGAATGTTACGTCAATTCTATTCCATCATACATTTCGGTGACAAGCGCTTTCGGTAAATCTTACACATGTGACGTGTTAAATTATTAATAAACGTCACTTGTTGAATAAGATTGTCACTATTGATAAACGGCACTTCCTTATTATTGTAACTAGCAACAGAAAACACTCCCCGGGCGTCGTAAAAATTAATTTTTGAAAACATTGCCTGAGAGGGTGGATGTTAAAAATTCAATGTCAGAGGGTTTATATCATAAGTAAGCAAAATCCTCACATTTATTAAAGGAGTAAAAAAAAAAATAAAAAAAACAACAACCCAAAAGCAAACAAAAAATTTGAAATGAAAACTGAGCCCCGTCCCTCTCAAATAAAATGTTGCGTGCAAGTAATAATCAAACAATTATTTTGAATATTTTCTACATCAATTTTACACAAAATCGTAGGTATTTATTTATTTGTAAACTTTTAAGTTAACTTCTTGTTACTGTAAAAAAAAAAAAAAAGGACGAGAGTAAAAAACGATTTTTAAAATTGCTTACTCAAATTTTGGGTGTATATGGCATAAGAATATTGTGAAGTAAGTTGTGACAGAGCTATGACGTAGTTTTTGTTACAAACAGAAATACAGACAATCTCCATTATTAATAGATATCTAGCAATTTAAAGCAAAAAAAACCAAACAAAACAAATTACAAAAAACAACAAAAACACACACACACACACATACACACACACAAACGAAAACAACGATTTACAATGCACGACATGATGATGATGATGATGATGATATATGAAATCTTATTATAATGGAGATTGTGGGTTTGTCTATCTGTAACCGAAACTATATTACTATACAAGTCACACTTTCCTTTGTTATTTACATCACATTCTCCATGATTTTATTTTTATAGATAAAATTGTTTAATATTATTAATACTGTTTACCATATCTACATACTAATGACTTGCAATTGTATTTATATATACAACAAAATAGCGGTTTACAGTGTGAATAGGAAGGCTAATTTGCATATTGATCTTAAAAAATTGATTTTAATAAATATATGCTTAGTATTATTGATTTTCTAATTGTTTGGTTTTAGCTTATTGAATATGAGCGAAAATATCGGGTATAAATCTTAAAAGAAATCCATTTACAAGAAGAAATACTTTTAATTTTATTCTTTACTTCCTATTTTAACTAAATAGTCAAATTAGGAAAATTTACCACTGAAAGACGGGAGTAACGGAAAATGATGGAAGAATTAGTTTCAAAGTTGTTCTATTTTTCAATCATACCCCCTCTGTTCCAAATCTTTTTATCTGAATTCTTATTCAGTTTCATTAGCCTTTCTAATTTAATATGATATTTTATTATATTAAAACTTAAATACTTGCTAGTTAATTTAAAATAGAAATGCATTAGAATAGATTCCACTATAGGAAATATTTTTACTATAAATATCACACAGAAGACTAGACAACAATAACAACATTGTTTTTTCTTTCCTTTTTTAACATTTTCTAAGATATAATCGTAAAACCTTTAGTTAATGTTTCAGGTCATTTAAATAAAGGAAGCAATTTTTCGTAAGAGGTGTTTGCGATGCTGTAAATTCAATATTGATTTACGAATCAAGTCAGTGCTAATTCGCAACCGTCTCGATTTTATTTGTTAAGTGGCGACTTGGATAAACACCAACAATTTCTGCTGTTAGGAATCAGCCAAATGTAATTAGACGTAAGTTCCAATCGAAACAATTTTAGTCTTGCAAACATCAGTTAAATAACAATCACCTTTATTGACAGCCACTTGTCATCTATCTTTTAATCGTCGCCAATGACTGACTGATCATTATAGGCAAGCATCTAATTCCTTGATTCATTTTTTTTTCTTCTCATTTCAGTCATTCAATTTGAGAGAAAAGGTTGGTTGGTTGGTTGGATTTTAAGGCAAAAGATTGAGAGAGAGAGAGAGAGAGAGAGAGAGAGAGAGAGAGAGAGAGAGAGAGAGAGAGAGAGAGATGTGAAAGAGAGGGGTAGAGATAGAGAGGAGAATGTGAGAGAGAGAGAGAGGGGGAGAGATAGAGAGGGAGAGGAATGTGTGAGAGAGATAAAGAGGGAGAGAGATGTGAAGAGAAAGAGAGAGGGAGGGGAGAAAGAGGAGAGAGAGAGAGAGAGAGAGAGAGAGAGAGAGAGAGAGAGAGAGAGAGAGAGAGAAGTTAAAAAATCACTTCGTCGCCAATGACTGACTGATCATTATATGGAATCAAATAATTCCTTGATTCATTTTTTTTCCTTCACATTTAAGTCATTCAATTTGAGAGAAAAGGTTGGTTGGTTGGAGAGAGAGAGAGAGAGAGAGAGAGAGAGAGAGAGAGAGAGAGAGAGAGAGAGAGAGAGAGAGAGAGAGAGAGAGAGAGTTAAATCAGGATATTTATACTTTTTACATATTGAACTATTTTGCAATAAGTCTCATGTAAACATATCAAACGTTTTAATAGTTAAAATAACATACTGTGGTATATCCACAGGTATCATACTGTGGCATATCCTGCTAGTAGAATATAAAACGGTTGAGAGAGAGAGAGAGAGAGAGAGAGAGAGAAGAGAGAGAGAGAGAGAGAGAGAGATTATTATACGTTTAACATATTGAAGTATTTCACAATAGCTCTTAAGTAAAAGAACGTCAAAATTAACATAAATGATTAAAGTATTTACTCAAATTTAATCATGATAGATTTTAAAAAAAATTTAGAATTAGAAAGAATTTTAGAATTTTTTAGAATTTTAAGAAATTTAGAATTAAAAATGATTTCATTTTTGAACATGCGTTTTCTAATATTGGTTGGTTGGTTGGTTAGTTAAGTGGTTGGTAGATTGGTTTACGGCATATCGAACCTTGTTGGGTTATTCTATGCCGAGGACGCTTTGTTTTATTCATACTTGCTATTACTCAATTTCATTTTCAAACTTTGTTATTAAACTCATTTTTATGTGACTTATAGATGGTACCCTAACAGTTACTACCATTCCGTGTCAGAGTCGACCTGAGAGTAATGGAGAGGAAAGCGTATTCCACACGCTCTAAAGCTACATAATTGAAACTTCTTCATTAGATGTAGTTTAACATCATACCCAGGACAATTTAGATATAAGGCTTTATTTTCCAGGCGAAGAAGAGGGATGTCGGCACAGAAAATAAAATCGGTATACCGAGTTGAAATTCCAAGTTGTAGCCGTGTCACTGTTACTGTATGGCTGCACTTCTTTGATTTTAACGAAACACTCATTTTTCTTAATAATGTATTGGAAATGATTTTAGCATAAAATGCATTCAAAATGATTTACTATAAAAATGTATTGGAAATGGATTTACTATAAAATGCATTCAAAATGATTTCACATAAAAATGTATTGCAAATGGGTTTACTATAAAAAATTGCATTCAAAATGATTTCACTATAAAAATGTATTGGAAATGGGTTACTATAAAAATGCATTCAAAATGATTTTACTATAAAAATGTATTGGAAATGGGTTTACTATAAAAATGCATTCAAAATGATTTCACTCTGAAAATGTATTGGAAATGGGTTTACTATAAAATTGCATAAGAAATGATTTCACTATTAAAATATATTGGAAATGAGTTTACTATAAAAATGCATTCAAAATGATTTTACTAAAAATATATTGGAAATGGGTTTACTATAAAAATGCATTCAAAATGATTTCACTATAAAAATGTATTGGAAATGAGTTTACTATAAAATTGCATAACAAATGATTTCATTATAAAAATGTATTGGAAATGAGTTTACCATAAAAATCGCATAAGAAATGATTTCACTATAAGAATGTATTCGAAATGAGTTTACTATAAAAATGCACGAGATATGATTTCACTATAAAATTGCATTGGAATGATTTTTAGTATAAAAATGTATTCCTTAAACGACACTTGTCATCTATCTTTTAATCGAAATAAAAATCAATCCGTTGCCTGTGAAGTACCGATAATCACGAGGGAGCAACTAATTCCTCGATTTATTTTTTCCTTCTCATTTCAATCATTCAATTTGAGTGTTACATTTTTATTTTCCAGACGTATTAATTTATTAAAAGTGGGGGTCATGCAAGGCATATCAGCAATGTAAATGGTTTGTTGGTTGGATTTTACGGCATGCCAACCCCTGTTGGGTTATCTTATGCCTAATACGTTTTTTTATTCATTCTTAATCATACACAAACATCTTTAAGTCAGTTTTTAAAAATCATATTTTTCAATTTAATCCATAGATGGGACACTAACAGGTACTACCACTCTGAGTCAAAGTGGACCTGGCAGTAATGGTGATCAAGGAGTAATCAACATTCCCCAGAGCCCCAGAATTGGAACCTCACCATCAGAGAGACTTTAACGCCATACCCAGGACATTAAGCCCCTCAGCGAGCGCCTTCTAGATTAAAAGAGTTGGAGCTTGCCCTAATGGCAATAGGTTAGGGGCAATCCAATAGGTGCTACGGCTTGACGTGACTGATTGATGGAGGGGTCCCCAACCGCCCGTCTAGCTCAAGTAAGGGCCAAATTGCAATAGACCATGTTATGGACTGCTCAGCCACCAGGAACCCTTACTTATAATTAGGCCAAAATAAATAGATAAAGACGAAAGCTTCAAATTTCTGGGCAAATGGAGAACTTTTAAAAAGGTTCCAGAAGTACTAGAACCGGAAACAGATTAACCCCCCGACAACAGAGGCGGAAGTAAAAGAGACAGATTTTGAAGTCGACAGAAGAGGCAGTAACTCGCCTGAAGAGAGGTCGAGTTCTGCAAGGTACGGTGATACTTAGAATGAAGAATCCCTATTAATAAAAAAAGATTAGTCAGTCTTTCTCTCTCTGACCTAACAACCCATGCTGGCGCAAACAAGAAGTTAATCCTGATACCGGACTTGAAAAAGTAATACTGTGTTCGCCTGTTGTTTTCTATGTCAGATGCCTGAGCGACCACATGGCATGACTCTGGTAGGTATGGTATACCTTCTGTACGTACTCATTGGAAAAGAAAAGCCTGCATAAGGACAGTCGGTGTATTCTACACATCCAGCAAACGGGGCAGAGAGAAGGATTTACTCTCGTCTACTGGCGTCATGATATGTGTTATGTATTGGACGCCAATGAACCTGGTGCCCGACTGCATGACCGACAAACAAGGGAACGTTGGGTGCAAGAAATGGAGACGGGCTAGATTCGGGGATATTTTAAAGGGTTAGACGTACAGTGGGGGTATTCTATAGCCCCAGGTACTACCACTCAGGATGAACATGGTGTGTAATGGTGATCAAGGATGCTCCACATTCCCCAGAGCTCCAGAATTGAAACTTCACCATCATATAGAGTTTAACGTCATACGCAGCACATTAAGTCCGTCAGCCACCGCCTTCTAGCACATATATCATAAAAAGGGATAGAGCTTGTCATAAGGACAATAGATTTGGAAGATATCCTATAGGTGCTAAGGCTTGACGTGACAAGCCGATTGATTGCCGTCAAGGCAAAATAAGGGTTTAAGTAGAGTGCTTGGTTAAATCCAACTTAATGGACCTAGATTCCCCCATCGTATGTCACCCCGCCGAAAGAAAAAAATACCAAAAAATCAAGGAATTAACCGAATTTAATGAAATTTTCAGTGTTAATATATTGATAAATAAAAGATATAATGCACCAATTATTTTATTTAAAAACTTTCACATTTTTTCAGGCCAGTTAACTTTGAACCAACTATCTTTGAGGCATAACACAGATTCTCAAAGATACGTAGGTCAAAGTTAACTTAGGGTCCGTTAAGATCGATTTAACCGAGTGCTGCCTGTCACTGACTTCGTCTTTAAGCATCACGGGTAACCACCCACGGCCAATGGGTGGCCCCAGTGGGAGGGGTTTCTTACCTCTCGGCGGGGGTGCAATCGGTGTATTCTACCGCCCCAGC
>CM042166.1:26525353-26535353 GCA_023376005.1 Doryteuthis pealeii | reverse complement strand
AAGTCTGGCAAAGTATTGAGTTGGGTATTTATAGAAACTAAATCTGATGGACGTAAAATTAAGTACAAAATTCAGACAAGAAAAAAACAATTTAAAAAAGACGACAATTTCCATTACAAAAAGTTTGTGAATTTATATCTTTTTTTAAATATTTTATTGTATTAGTTAAAATAAGGAAATGAATCCGACCGTATTTATGGATAAGATGATATGGAAAAAAAACCACACAGATTGTTACATACTCATACACATATTCCCATGTTGGGTATAAACACAAGTGTTCTTTTACTGGAGAGAGGGGAAAGATAGACACAGGTAGACAGAGAGATGCATATGCATTTTGCATTACTTACTTCTTGGTCATTTGGTGATCTCTAATCGTTTCTATCCTTTCTCTCCTTGTTGAATTCTATTTCTAGATTCTTGTTGGCTGTTCGTCTTTGATCCATTCCTTCTTCTTGGTCAGTCTTTTTGCCAAGACATTCGTCAAGCAAGAACACCATATTATGTCTTTAAACTTTTATTTACTTAACTAAAGTTCTTCTAACTAACACAACGCGCGTGTGCATTTGAGTCCAGCTAAGGCAGACATGTTTTCTGCCTGACGTCCAAACCGGAAACTGAGAGTTAACTCGGTCCCACGTGACTTCACGTATTTCGCGGGCTTTCTGTAATATTCCATGGAAAGTCCCGCCCGTGATATTAAAAGGAGCCATCCCTTCAGAAAGACAGGGGGTTGACAATAACCTATGCATAGATTATGTAACAAGATGTTGTTTAATTGGATTTATTTCTTCAACTTTACATTGCCGATATTGCAATATTTCGATTTTTAAAGAATCCGGTAGAAAACAATCACATCATAAAACGGTCAAAATTGTCTTCCTATTAATATTCTCTGAATACTTTTTTTTTTAAAGAATCGAAATATTGCAATATCAGCAATGTAAAGCTGAAGAAATAAATTCAGTTAAACAACATCTGTGTTTTTTCATATCATCTTATCCATTTATTGTATCATTTAAAACTTGAGTTTTCAAGTATGACAGTCGGGACGAAAGAAAAATATTATACTGAATGATATTAGCATTTATAAGCATTAAATTTAAATGTGCCTAATTAAAATACGAGTAATCATTAACACACACACAAAAGAGATCAGGTGATCCTGTTAATAAACAAAAAGAAAACCTTACTTAGAGGCAAATCAAATCTGGAATAATAATTAAAATAAAATAAAAAAGAAATGATCAGACACACAGACATAAGCACGCATGCACACACACACACTTACACACATAAGCATGCACACACACACATTTACACACACACACAAACACACACATAAACAAGCACCCCCAACCACACACACACACACACAGAATTTGGAAGACCCTAGACAGAACAAATTGAGCAACTGCTAGGACCGCTTCAGTTCGAGTATTCTTCTGATGATGGGATTTTTCATCCCGAAATATTAAGAATAAAGTGACAGGTTAACAAACAACATCATAGTTACCTTCTTTTTTCTTTACACTTGCATTGTGACAGTCTTCAAAACCAACCAACAAACCAATATATATATATATATATATATATATATATATATATATATAATATATATATCATAAAATAGTTAGAGGTTCCTTCTTTAACTTTTGGTGATTTGGTGATTTAAACATCCAGAAAAAAGTAAAAATTATCACCGATCCCCTTCAATTTTTTTGAAATTTTGTGGACTGTGTTAAAATTAGACATTCCTCAAAATTTGAACTTCTAATTAAGAAAATTGGCGGAGATATGTCAATTTTTAGCTCTCCAAATTTGGTGGGGTTTGCGAAGAATGGCGAGTTTTTGTAATGTATTTTTATCTATAAAATGAGTTCTAGAGCTTCCATAGACGTAAAAATTGGTTTATAAAAGCATTTTCGTCTGCGGAATCCAAAAATGTTAACAAAAGACTTAAAGTCAAGCAATTTTAAGTTATTGATTATTTCTGATTTTTAATAGCAAGATCAATATTCCGATGTAGCACTGCATCTATGATACATTTTTTCCTATTATTATTTTACATTTAGTGAACATTATTTTTACCAAAAACATAGTTTGGTGTTTGCGCAAAATCAGAAATCATTAATAATTTAAAACTGGTTAACTTTCAGACTTTTTTGATAGCATTTTTGGATTTCTTGGGCAAAAATAAAATAAAAAAAAAATTTTTTCGAAATAGTGAAGCTCTAGAACTCATTTTACAGACAAAAATAGATTACAAAAGACGCCATTATTTGCGACTGACCTCCCAAATTTGGAAAGTTAAACTGACATAATTCCGCCAATTCTTTTTAAAATTGGAAGCTCAAATTTTGGTGATTTTCTAACTTTAAGATAGTCAATATCTGGATAAAATTTCAGAAATATTGAAGTGATAAATTTTAACAAATATTAACAAAATGTACCTTTGGTTCTGAGCCAAAATAACCTTTTTGAAAAATTGAAGAGGGTGGGTGACATGGCCTAGATGATTTTACATAGAATTACCCAACTGTTAAAGTTAAATCCACACAACCAAAAAGGGATTGGCCAGTTACATTTTTTATTGTATTGTTTTATTGGTTGATGTGTGTAGGTAATGGTTATTGTTGAAGGAAATGTACATGGCAAGAGGAGTTCAAATCCTGGATGAGACGGATTACATTTCATATAATACTAATAAAGTCGTCGGGTCGGCCTAATGTCGGTATGAGTCATACAGCGAGGGAGTATATCCTCTTTTCACTAGCGCTAGACCAGGGAGATTATTTTCAGCATATGAGGTGGTGCGCAACACCTACCATCAGCTCCTTACTTTACCGCACAGATCCCTGTGCTACTCATACGCTGAGTTGGCGAGGGCCGGTATTGAACTAGGAACCTTGTGGTTTCTGACCGAACGCTCTACCGACTGAGCTAACCCGGCCCTTACTCTTGAGAAATGTATGCATCCAACTATTCTCATTTCAGCTATGGGTTAAATAGTGTGGCAGTCTGGGATCTTTAACCTGATTAGGCGACCAGTCTATATATTAAAGGAAAGCAACCCTGGATACATTTGTTAGGATATCCCTTAACAGATAACACCCCCTTGTGCATTTTCATCAGTATCTGCACAAATGCGTTCGAGCACTTATACGATAAAATATTTGGGGTTTGCCATAAGGACAATCATATAAGTACTAGGGCTTGACGCGACCGCCCATTTAGCCTAAGTAAGGGCCAAAGTGCGGTGTTGCATGTTATGGACTTCTCAGCCACAAGAATTCCATTATTAGGCATCAAGGGTGGCTATCCACAGCCAAGTAGCCCGATTAGAGGGATGTTTACCCCTTTCCGGATGATCAGCGCTGTATTCTACAGCCCCACCGACTGGCCGGTGTTAGAATTGGAATTCAACGGCTTTAGAAAAGGTCTAATTGGCATTAAAAAGTGTCGCTTTGGTCCGTATTGTCAGAAAAAAGTATGGGTACTTACCTTCCAGTGGTTTTAAGCCGAGTTAGTGAAGATTGTGATGCGCCTGCTTTGTATTGGGGCATATTTATTACATGTTTATTTACATGAAAGTCACGAGTCGGCTGCATATGTCACATATTCCATCTTGCCCTATAATATAAGGGCCTTGTTTTCACGATGAGACCATTTTTATTACCACTCAACCTACAACACGTCGATCTTGCATATAGAACGAGAGGGATACGAAACTAGTAGACCGTGGTATTGAATTCCGAATTAAGGTCGCAACACCGGCAATCTGATATGCAAGTCTAATTGTGTCTACTTCAAATTCCAAGAGGTACTAACAATTCTTTCTTTTTTGGTTTGATGTACAAAAATATACCCTTTGGGTAAGTCCAATGTTCGTGTCATAGGTGAGTCAGCTACAACAGTGTCGTACCCAAAATATTTTTTGTTTTGTTTTCGGGTTCTTTTTAGCGGCGGGGATACAGTCAACGTATTCTACTCTTCGTCGACTGGGTATAGAAATAAATAGTAGACATTACTTTCAGATCGAAACTTGTAGATTTAAAAAATAAACATTTTAAAGAAATAAATAAGAATAAAAACAAGCTAAAAAAATCAGAAGCTGGATCTCTCGTAAATTCATTTAACACTATAAGCTCAAATAATTAAGACAGTTCGGACATTTTCAAATTAAACCCGAACATGAAAGATATTTTTAAAGAACCACGAATACTGGCTGATCTTTGACTGAATAAACTCAAAGAAATGATAGGAAGCAACAACATTTTAAATAATAAAGTAATCCTTAAAAAAAAGCTGAATAAAATCCGATAAATTTTGCCAATCATCCTAAGAACAACATACGCTGCAAAACTCTCAAAACACCCAACTCATTTATTACATTCACAGATAAAAGAAGAAAAAAAAATTAAAAAATTTACTAAGAATCTAATTGCTGTAGTAAAAGATGTAATTTATTTATTGGATTGCACACGATTCGAAAAGCAATTTATTGGAAATGCAGAACGGCCATTTTGATTTAGACTAAATAAATAAACATAAAATCAAAAATATATGGATTACAACAAACAAATCTTTGTAGAAAAACATTGCTGCTCAATCAGACAGAGATACAAAGTTCAACATAAAGGATCGGGTTAGCTCAGTCGGTAGAGCGTTCGGCTAGAAACCACAAGGTTCCTAGTTCGATACCAGCCCTCGCTAACTCAGCATATCTGAGCGGTAAAGTAAGGAGCTGATGGTAGGTGTGGCGCTTCTGCCTCAGACGCAAAAACAATCTCCTTGGTCTAATGCTAGTAAAAAGGGGGTAGACTCCCTTGCTGATTGGATGATACCGAGTTTAGGCCGCCCCGTCGACTTTACTTTACTTATACCTCATCCAAGGTTGCTTATATACCTTAACATACATATTTATATACAAGGTTGCTACCTTAACACACATATACATAATTGGATGTATATATAAATAAAGAGGGCTGAATATCACTTAGGATACGGTAGACATAAGAGCTAACGGTGTTTAGTTACTGTCAGTTTCTCGCCTATGCGATCAATCGGACCAGTTAGCCTATATGTCTACTCTAATGCTAGTGAAAAGGGGATAGACTTCCTTGCTGATTGGATGATACCGACTTTAGGCCACCTCAACGACTACAACTTGAAGCATTAAAAACGCATTACTCAATATTACAATAATAATAGAAATACTCGAAGATAAATAGATCACCCAGTGTATGATCAGTCCATGACATGCAACACTCCATTTTCTCCCTTACTTAGGCTAGAATCCAACTATTCTCTCTCCAGCTATGGGTAAATGATAAGACAGGAAGGTCTCTTTAACCTTGGTTAGGAAACTAGTCTAACAGAAGGAAAACTCTGAATTCAAGCCTGTTGAACTCCGCTTAAGAAATTGACTTTGTGTCGCATCCTGCTCCTGTGGAGGGTTTGGTAGATATCTATATACACATCATGACCTATACAGCGTATATGTGTTGTTAAGAGGTACGTGGTGTAATGTCGTAAGAAAATGGATTCGACGACTCCGAATTTAGATCCTGGACAATTATTGAGATTATTATTCGATTGTTCCTGGGGCGCCTTAACTCCAGGCAGCACCTACGTCTCACCTAAAAGGGGACAAGGGCTGGCTTTATTGTATTATTGAAGGGACTCTAACAGAGACTACTCTTTGATCCAGTGAAGACATGGAGAAGCCATGTCAAGCCTTAGACCTTATAGGATTGTCCCAATCCTAGTGCCCTTATTGCAAACCCAACCCTTTTTATCATGTGTGTGCAAGAAGGCTGGGTCTGAGGGGCTCAGTGCCCCAGGTATGACGTTTAGGGACCGTGGTTGTTTGGTGAGTGTTTAGTTGAGGAGTTGAAGAAGATCCGAGTTATGGGTCCCCACAATTTAAATGTATAAGACTACGGAAATGAAGTTTCCATAGAAAACAAAAGAAGAAGACAAAATTGATAAAGAAAACAAACTTTATATACATTAATTTACAATTGGTATATTCAATTGTTCTTTCAGCGATGTTGCCGACTGTATGTGTCTGTACGTAGTTGTGTGTGACAAGTGTGACATGTATTGTTATATTTGTGCGATTGGTTGTGTCAACATTGTAGCAGTTTTGTCTGTGATTGAAATTTGTGATTGAAATTTGTTGTTGTTGAGCGAGAGATAGAGAAAATTGGAAACGAAAATACGAGACCAACCTTATATATATTTGTGTCTTCTCCCCATTGTGTCGATGTTGGGGGGAAACTTTCGCTTCTACTGTCGAGTTAGAGGGCATTCGCCCCAACTCTGTCAGGTCGTGAAGAGCGTAAGCTCCCCACTGTCTGGTCTTTCAGCTAAAAGGGTATTTTTTATAATTCTCTTTTGTAATTGTCTACGTGATCATTAAGCTAAAATATTCATCAAATATCAGCTGATTTGCAATGATGCAATATCGAATGATTTTGTACATTCCGATGACGTACATATTTTCCCATGGAATTCAAACCATTGTTTCTATTGTTTCTAAAATATTTCTAAACTAATATTCATTCGATTCTCTTTTGTTTACCTAATTCTAAACTCATGACATACCATTGTAAAACTAGTTATTTAAGAAAACTTAATTATTTTAATTTGGTCAATTCCACATGCCGTAAAAATATAGGGCCAATCTCTATAGACGTTAAACAACCGTAAAGTTATAATATTGGAGTACTGGGAAGTGTGGAGAAGTCCTTCATCGACATTCCACCCAGAACAACTTCGACCGAGAGTTGTATTTCCTGTTAGAGTCCCATATATTCGTTAAATAGAAAAATGAGTTGAAAAAGTGTTTAAAAATTTAAAGTTAAAAAGAAATTTGAATACACATCAATGAATTGATAAATAAAAATGTCATTGGCATAAAAATAATGCACACACGCACACACACACACACACACAACCACACAAAGACACACACAAACACACACACACAACACACACACACATATATATATATATATATATATATATATATATATAATTATATGTGCATCACAACAATCGAGAAAATGTCACAGCCTTACATTGAATATATATGCCCGCCTAAATTCATTAAATATTAACTAATTAACTTCAATTAAGCTCATAAAATTGTCGGCTTAAAGCCATATGAAAAATAAACACATTGTTTGTTTACTTACTTTATATATATATTATATATATATTAAACAAGGCACATCTCCTGTTTAACAATTTTATTAACAATCTTTTCGAGACAACTTTTTTACATTTGGATGCAATCCGTGTATTAGTCCACCGAAGTTTTTATCCAAAGTACTAATTACTCTCACTAATACTAAATTAAAAAAAATATGGAACACAAACACATCACCTCTGATGATATCACTTCAAAGTACCGAAAGTACTTGGGATAAAAACTTCGGTGAACTAATACACGGATTCCATCCAATGTAAAAAAGTTGGACCGACTTATTAATTAATTGGGAATAAACAATTATATATATTTACCAACCCCTCCGCATGAGCAGGATGCGCCTCAAGGTCAATTTCTTACGCGGAGTTTAACAGGTTTTAATTCACAGTTTTCCTTCTTCTATACTGGTTACCTAGCCATTGTTAAAAGTCCGGTCTACCCTGCTATTTTCCTATAGCTGGAAGGAGAGTAATTTGACGCATACCTTTCCCAGTAGTATTCGTGCTATGTGAAATGTAAACAGCTTCGTCCATGATTTGAACTCGGGTCGACGAGTCCATTTCCCAAGATCTTAACCAGTACAACACGCACCTCCTGAGTAAACAATTATAGATTCAATTAACTAATAAAAATCCTTAAGTAAACAATTATAGATTCAAGTTACTATTCTTAATAAATATGACCGCCTTGTCGGCTGGGGCGTTAGAATGCACCGACTGCACCTCTGCAGAGGGATAAGACTCCCCCAATGGGGCCACCTGTTGGCCGTGGGTGGCGACCCGTGATGCTTAAGGATAGAGCCCAGGTGGATGAGCAGTTCATGACATGCAATACCCCACATTGGCCCTATCTTGGGCTAGACGGGCGGTCGGAGAGGCCGCCCCCTTCGATCAATCGGCTGGTCACGTCAAGCCCTAGCAGCTATATGATTTTCCCAACCCTATTGTCCTTATGGCAAGCCCCAACCCCTTTTTATCATATGGGTGCTAGAAGTCGGTGGCTGCGGGTCTACATGTCCTGGGAATGACGTTAAACTCTATCTGATGGTGAGGTTCCAGTTTTGGAGGTTGGAGAATGTGGAGCACCCCTTCATCACCATTGCTCCCTGGTCCACTCTAACCCGGAGTCGTAGTACCTGTTAGGATCCCATCTATAGTTAAATAGAAAAATGTATTTATAAAAAAAATTGTATTATCCATTAAGAATTGATTTATTTCAAAACTTTTTCGGCATTAAATGACCCACTGAGGTTGATATGCTGTAAAACAAAACAAACAAAATTAATAAATATGATTTGCACACAATTATGTTTTCAAGTAAAAATTAATAATCCTTAGTAAACAATAAAAATCTCAAGTAAGTATTTTTAATGAAAAATAATTTACCGTTATATAGCACTAAACTTTCTAATAAGGAAATGCATAGTTTTAATGGAATGCATGATCTCGTCTCCCCAATCTTGATGGGGTTAATTTTTTAATGATATTTTTTTTTAAACTTCTAATTTGGAAGCTCTAGCAGAATTTAATTGGATAATAAATTGTGCCTTAGCACGTTTTAATTTTTTTCTTTTTCTTTTTCAAAAAAATCAATTATTTTGCACTGATTATTGCTCGCACCTGTTCATATTTTTTCTGATTTTCTCTTTTTCTTTTCTTTTTTTTTTTTTTTTCGTTCAATTATACAAAAAAAATTATAATTAACCCTTTCCCTCTTCTCGTATTTCTCTTGTATTTTTCTTCTTTTAAATCTTTGCCTTGACATTTGCCCCTGTTTTATAATAATGATTTCTGTTTCATTCTGCCATTTTAAAATTATCGCCTCATCCACTTGACATCGGGTGGGGACAAGGGTGCCATCCGTTTCCTTAACCTCTTCGCTTTCACCATTTTTTTTATTACCTGTCCAAAACAGTCTTTTTATTTGCTTAATTATCCCTTTTATATTTGATTAAGTGAATTTGAGAATATTTCTTATAAAATTATCAATATTCTTGAAGTTATATGGCTTTGAAATTTATCCTGTTATTATCATCCCGAGTATTCTCGGTTTAGCCATTACACACACACACACACACACACACACACACACACACACACACACATATATATATATATATATATATATTATATATATATATTATATAGTATGAACAAAAAGTAATTAGACAAACAGGAATATTTTATATATGTTATTTATTCTCAACTAGTTTCGACCTTTGGTCATCGTCAAGAGAAAATTTCTTATTTGAAGAAATTGTTTTTAGATTTTTTGAAAGCATTATAGAAGAACTATAAAACTTGGAGTATTTTTGAGGGCTTGACATGCTATTAAAATCCGGGTAGAAGAGTGTGTTAGTATATTGAAATTAAAACTTATAGAATCCTTATTGTTTAAAAGTCTTTTTCTTTTTTTCTCTCAAGTTTTGGTACCATTTTTTATGTTATCATCTTGAAAGATGTTAATCAGTTGTCTGAAAGGTATTTATTTGTAAACAAAGTACTTTCGGTTCTTTTCTCAACTATTATACAGGCAGTTTATATTCATCATTATCCAAACTGTTTATTACTTGGCTAAATTATTATTTTTTTGGTCACCTATGCGACGCTATATATATATATATTATATATATATATATATATATATATATGTGTGTGTGTGTGTGTGGAGAAAAGTAGACAAACACGGGATGTTATGGAAACTTGATGTTTATTGTCGACGGTGCAACGTTTCGGTATCACGAATCTTTGCTAATCAACGAAGCAAACAAATTTACTT
>CM042166.1:26497853-26520353 GCA_023376005.1 Doryteuthis pealeii | reverse complement strand
TTGTTTATTTTCGTTGTTTCATTCAAACATACATAGACAGCAACTGCCTTTATATATGTATAGATTAGCTCACCAGATAATCGGGACTTACATTTTGCTTTTTATCTTGGACAATTTGGATGGCCTCATTTTTAACTGGTGTTGCAAGATTATAACAATCGGACAATACAAGAGTATTAATATATAGATATCAAAACTGAATATAAGATAATATCTAAAATGAATGATAATAACCAAAAGGAATAATGATATCTTAAATAATAATACAATGGTTGATAAGAAATAAGTATAGTATATAATCAATAAAAGATTAATAATATAAAATCTAAAATGTATGGTAATATCTAAAATGAATGTTATCTTAAATAATGTTTTAAAAAACGGATAGAATATTATAAATAAAAGTGAATATAAGGTAGTATTTAAAATAATGAATAATGAATGATAATGATAATGAATGATATCTTAAATAATGATTAAAAAAGGATAGAATATTATCAATAAAATTGAATATAAGTTAGTATTTAAAATAGTGAATGATAATGATAATGAATGATACTATTTAAAATGAATGCTACAAAGGTGGTTAAAAAATAAGGATAGTATATAATCAATAAAATTGAATATATGATAAATCTAAAGTGTATGATAATATGTAAAATGAATAATATTATCTAAAATGAATGATATCTTAAATAATAATACAATCGTTGATAAGAAACAAGGATAGAATATCATCAATAAAATTGAATATAAGGTAGTATTTTAAAATGAATGATAATATTCAAAATGAATGATAATATTCAAAATGAATGATAATATCTAAAAATAAATAATACAATGGTGGATGTAAAATAAGGATATAAAAATAGAATATAATCAATAAAATTGAATATATGATAATACTTTACTGTTACGGTTCCAGCTGCGGCATTTATGGAGGGCTGGTTGAGCCGGCTCCACCCAACGAATTCACCGTATCCCGAATAAATGCTGACCATGCGCGTTGATCCAACACAATTGAGGTTATCAATGTCAGCCATTTGAGGTTCGACGAACTCCATAAAGGCCTGGGTCCAGGATCACTTCGGTATCTTGCTTGACTGAGTTTTAGTGTTCAGACATTCCAGCATGCGAAATGATGAAATTTCTCTGCGGCGGAATATCCCAGGCTGCTAATTTGACACTTGCACCAATGGAACAGGGGATGCTATATAAAATTAATTATAATATTTAAAATGAATGGATAATATCTAAAATGAATCATAATATCTTGAATAATAATTCAATTCAAGATAAGAAATAAGGACAGAATCTATTCAATAAAATCTAAAAATTAATATTATTATAATATTATAATATCATAATAATGAATGATAATATATAAAATTAATTATAATATGTTAAATGAATGATAATATCAAAACGAATCATATCTTGAATAATAAAACAATTCACGAAAAAAATGTGGACAGAATCTAATCTATAACATCTAATAATAATATAATAATATTAATATTATTATATTATATTTTTGCTTGAAGGCAATTGAAATGCATGTATCGCATAAAATTCGATACTTTTTTAAAAATAGAAAATGAACTTGACAAGTGTAATCCCGGCAAAGGATCACTCGGTGTGTAGAACATCGTACAGACTGTTTCGACTTTATTAAGTCTCATCAGCGATGTATACTAACGACTTCCCTCCGACAGAAATCGATTTCGGGATTACACTTGTCAATTTCATTTTCTATAAAAAAAAGTATCGAATTTTATGCGATACAGGCATTGTAATTGCCTTCAAGCAAAAATATATTATATTCTTTATTCAACAATGCTTCTAAGAAACAAACCTCCAAAAATCTTATTAATATCATTATAATATTATAATAATAAATGATGATATCTAAAATGAATGATAATATGTTAAATGAATGATAATATTTAAAATAATAATACAATGCAAAAAGAATATAATATAACCAATAGAATAAAAAATAGATATGAAATAATTCTATAATAAAATAATAAAAAAGCCTAACTGAAATGATTTGTAGGAAATTCCTTTTTATCTATTTTCTATTTTCTTTTTCAGCCAAACAACAGATTACATTTCCTGGTTTTACGCTTTATTCCCAAGAAAAACAATTTTTGCTTGTCATAAAACAGATGCTCAACTGACACAATAGGATTAAATGTATTCAAAACGAAAAAAAAAAGAATTAATATATCAGTGAGAAAAGGAAATATATTGTGAACTGGAATGAATTTAAATATAAGGTTAATACAGACATTTACAATTTCATCGTTCGTACAATGTGAATGAAATCTTAGAAATGCTTCTGGTAATGGTTGGTTACATAAGTAACAAAAAAATGAAGTAAGTTTCTTTTATTTTAGGAGGGTTTAACCATGTTGGGTCATTTATAATTGGATACCCAATCTTTTTCTTTATTTAACCTAAGACACTGAGCTCGCTTGATACTCTCTAAGTGCTACTCGTCGGATTTGCCTATATTGCTTGAGTTTGCTTAGAGTACTTTTATGTTGGATTTTACGGGATGTCAAACTTTATAGGGTTATTTTATGCCGAGGACGCTTTGCTGAGCGAAAAGGAAATGTATTGTGAACTGGATCAGATTGAATTTAAATATAAGGTTAATACAGACATTTACAATTACATCGTTCGTATAATGTGAAAGAAATCTTAGAAATGCGTCGGGTAATGGAATGTTACGTAAGTAACAAAACATCAAGTAAATTTGTTTTACTTTAGGACATATCAACCTCGTTGGGTCATTTAAAGCCAACAAGGTTTTGGAATAAATCCATTCCTAATGGATACTCAATCTTTCTATAAACACATTAGTTCTATTTAACCTAAGACACTGATCGCCTGATAATCTCCAAGTGCTACGCGTTGGAGTTGCCTATATTGCTTAGGTTTGCTTAGACTTCTTTTATGTTGGATTTTACGGCATGTCAATCTTTATAGGGTTATTTTATGCCGAAGACGTTTTGTTTGATGGGTATTCAACATTTTTCTTTAAGTCAATTTTATTTTAACACATTTGACTATTTCTTGTTTCTTCTATTTTCCCATAGATAGGACCCTAACAGGTCCTACCACCCCGGTTCAGATTGGATATGGGTGTAATGGTGATGAAGAGGTACTCCACATTCCCCAAGCCCCAAAACTGGAACTCCACCATCAGATAGAGTTTAATATCATACCCAGTACACTAAGATACTCAGCCACTGCCTTCTAGAACATATATGATAAACAGAGTTGCCATGAATGCAATATCGTTGGGACAATCATATACATGTTAGGGCTTGACGTGACCAGCGGATTGATTGAAAGGAGCCTCTTCGACCACCCGTCTAGACTCTGTAAGGACCAAAATGGTGTGTTGCATACCATTGACTGCTCAGCCACCTTGGTTCCATCCTTAAGCATCACGTGTCACCACCCACCACCAGCAGGTGGCCACATGATGGAGGGTCTTACCTCTCCGCAGAGGTGCAGTCAGTGGTGAAAATGAAGCAAGTAACAAAAATGAATCGAACAATTCATATTCTAGTGCCTATCTTGTGTGAACCTAAAGACGAGGATGAGTTTAAAAAAGCAATGACATTTTGTTTAGGACAGGTATGATTAACAACACAGGAACATGTATCATACATCAAAATAAAGCTGGTCCTCTGTGGATCACCACTTCTCCACATAGTCACCGTTTCTCTCAATAGCTATGTTCCACCTTCGAATGAGAACATTTATTCCTGTCCTGTCAAATTCTGTTGGCTGTTCTTTGAGCCACCTCTTCATTACACATTTCACTTCCTCGTCACTGTAATAATGTTTGCCTCACAAAGTCTCTTTCATGGGACCGAAGAGATAATAGTCTGACTAGGCGCTAAATCTGATAAGTACGGAGGGTGTGGTAAAGTAGTCCACCCAAATGAGGCGATTTTCTCCCTTGTCTTGATGCTTGTGCGTTGTCGTGCATTGTCATGCAGAAGGAGGACATTGCCGATTGGCAAGATGGGTTTTACTCGTTAGATTCTTGCTCTGAGTCTCGTTAGGGTCTACCCAATATATTTCAGCAAAAGTCTGATATTACTTATACCAGCCCACAGTCTGGAGTTTCGTGGTGTAATGGTTAACGCGGTAGGAAATGGACACGACGATACGAGTTCAAATCCTGGACGAGGCTGTTTTGCATTTCACATAACATTAATACTCTTGGGAAATGTATGGATAAAAATGTTCTCCCTCCGGCTATGGGAAATATTTTCGGTAGAATGGGCTCTATTATAGGCAAAGCGATAATGTAGAAGAAAGTGGGAGGGATATATTTATGAAGAGAGAGAGAGAGAAGAGAGAGAGAGAGAGAGAGAGAGAGAGAGAGAGAGAGAAAGAAAGAAAGAAAGAGAAATGGAGAATAAAAGACCAAAAGAAATGATGCTCAAAGAAGGAGGTGAAGAGAATTATGAAGAGAGAATGAAACAGAAAATAAGAGAGAGACAGAGAGAGAGAAACAGAGAAGAGAGAGAAGAGAGAGAGGAGAGAGAGGAGAGAGAGAGAGAGAGAGAGGGGGGAGAAATAATGAAGAGCAAAGAAATGGTACTCAAAGAAAGAGGAGGAAAGAGAATTATGAAGAGAGAAGTAAGAGACAAAGTGAGAGAGGAGAAATAAAGAGAAAGAGAAATCGTTCTCAAAGATAGAAGAGAAAGAGAATTACGAACAGAGAAGAGAGAAGAGAGAGAGAGAGAGGAGAGAGAAGGGGAGAAGAGAGAGAGGGGTAAATGAAAAAATAATAATAAAAAAATGATGCCCAAACGAAGGCAATGAGAGAGAGAGAGAAGAGAGAGAGAGGGATTCGAATAAAGAGCAAAGAGAAATGGTGATCAAAGAAAGAGGGGAAAGCGAATTACGAATAGAGAGAGAGAGAGAGAGACAAAGAGAAAGAGAGAAACAGACAGACAGAGGTGGGAGAGGAAAGGAGAGAGAGAGGAGAGAGAGGAAGAGACTGGAAAGAGAGAGGGGGGGAACAGATATATATATATGTCTTTCACAAGGGCATTAGTACAAAAAGAAACGCAAAGCAAGACTTGAACTCGGTTCATCGATTCTACTTCCGCAAACAATAACCATTAGATACATTTAACCAACCCCTCCACACCAGCAGGATGCGACACAAAGTCAATTTCTTGAGCGGACTTTAACTGTTTTGAATTCAGAGTTTTCCTTCTCCTAATTGGTTGCATAGCCAGGGTTAAAGAGCACAGTCAGCCCTGCTATTTAACCATATCTGAACGGTGAATTGGATTCATATCTTTCCCAAGGGTATTAGCGGTATGTGAAATGAAAACAGATTCGTCCAGGATTTGAACTCGGGTCGACGAGTCCATGTCCTACGACTCTAACCATTACACCACTCACCTCCATCGATAACCGTTATACACCACGCGCATCGATTCTTTTTCTAAATGTTCGTACTACATAATTATGTCAAAGCTCTGTTTAGGTTCAATGAACTTTTTCTTAAGCACGTTCAATATCTCTGCTGGTATCTCTATAAAAATGTGTGTTATATATGCTCATGTATATTATGAATGTGTATATGTCCGTACGCGTCTTTGTATAAGTTTTATACTGCCATAGATTATTTTTTCTTCTGAACTTTCCTACATCGTAAAATAAATTCGTGATAATCAAATTTTAGTTTTCTCCATCTGACGGATTTCCCAGTCACAATTTGACTTCCTGGAATAAAACGATTTAGGAATATATATATATATATATATATATATATATATATATATATATATATATATATATATATATACATATATATATATACATATATATACATATATATAATATATACATATATATATATAATACATTTATATATATATATATATATATATGAAGAAGATAACAAATATATAGAAAAAGAATATACAATCCTTCCGTTTCTTTCTTTAGAATTTAATATTACTAAATCATTTGTTTCTAACTATCTGGAATTTCAATCATAATCTGTTCAAGAAAAAGGACAAATTTGGTTTTGAAACGATTTTTTTTCATACACACGAAATGTTCTGTAAGTTTGTAACAAAGTTATCACGAATTCCAAATGGACTTTGTGAGAAACATTTACAATTACTTTGCCGTAACCCATCGAAGATTATGTTCTTTGTATATCAATTATATATTGATTACTTTGTACTGTTTGCCCTTGGCTTATATATATATATATATATATATATATATATATATATATATAATATATATATATATATTGAAATATGTGTATTTGGGCAGCATTCTTTCATTTATACATGTAGAATTAAACAAAAGGCACATCTGTTTAACAATTTTATTTTTTATCTTTTCTAATTTTCTGGCCAACTTTTTAATGTTTGGGTGGAATTGGTGGATAAGTCCACCAAAGTTCAGTTCCCGAGTACTTTCGGCACTTCGAAGTGCCATCCTCAGGGGTGATGTATTCCAGTTTTAATTATATTAATGTGGAGGCTGGAAGGAGAAGAATGTGTAAGAAATGTGTTATAGGCATTTTAGAATGTGTGTACTGTATTGGAAATATATATATATATATTATATATATATATATATATATATATATAATATATCTTCGTTACGACACAATAGTTTTATTTAACAAAATTGTCGCAGTTTGAGAGCTCAATGTGTGCTCTTAATGCTAGAGTCACAGAGTAAATATATAAGTAAAGAAATAACAAAAGACTTCGTATCTGATGAGTCGGGAGAGTTAGCCACTTTGTCTAAGCTCCCTGAAATAGACTATAATGCTAAATCTCTAAGTCTTTTGTTATTTCTTTACTATATATATATATATATATTATATATATATATATATATATATATATATATATATATATATATATTTGTCAAAAATTGTTTGACAAAGGTCACCCGAAATATTGGAAAAACAAAGTGAACCAAAGGCAAAACAATTACGTCCGATTTTGTTATATATTCTATGCTTCCAATATCACGAAAAAGGCTCACAAGAACAATAAATTGATACACAACTAAATTTATATATATCTATTAATTCATAACTTCCAACCAGGATTATAAACCACCCTCAGATAATAATTCACTTATGTAACTAACATATGCTCTATCCCACTTCAACTTCCCCTCGCCTCATCCAGCCCTCCTAGCCGCCAAAACTGAGACACTCTCCCCAAAAATTTAGAATGTTAAGCCCCCCTGTATCCTGGGCAATTCCTTCAGTAATAACCATGTTTTTCCCTTTTTTTTCCATCTGATAATGCCGCATTCATGCAATTGAAATAAATTATTACAATGCAGCAAATCTTAAGTTTTTTTCTCGTTTATTCGCTCCCCTCTCCCCCCCTCCATCTCTCTCTCTCTCTCTCTATATATTATATATAATATATATATATATATATATATATTGGGAGATTATGTGCTTAATTAACGTCATACCTATTGTGTAATTAATTAATTATAATTAAATGAATTAGGCGTGCATATCTGTTTAAATGTAAAGCGTAAACAAATCGAGAAAAAGTCGACCTCTGTATGTACATTTCAGCCCATTAGGCCTCATCAGCAGAGCTATAGACAGGGCAGTGCTTTGCGCGCGATTCGAACCCTACCTGTCAGGCTGACAGGCGGACATTTCAAACACATCGTTTGACCACTTCATATATATATATATATATAATATATATATATGCAAATATATTGAAAAATATATATGTATACACACACCCACATACAACAAACACACACACACACACACACATATATATATATATATAATCATACCTAATCTTCATGTAGACCACAAAAACAATATTGCAGTGCTAAGTGAAATCTTTAGAACTATTCTGATTACACAAGGAAATATCATCAAAATATTATTGTACAAAACGCCACACACTCACATACACACCACATACACACACGGGACACCTACTGATACAACGCACATACACACACAAACACCGAATACACGAACATACATAGGCACACGCACTCGCACTCGGACTTGCACTTATATACTATATATATATAATATATTCACAAAACACACACAAATATATATAATATATATATAATATATAATATATATCACAAACACACACAAATATGTTATATATATATATATATTCACAAACACACCCCACAAATATGTATATAATATATATATATATATATATATATATATATAGATATATATATATATATATATATATATATATATATATATATATGAATGTATAATATCGTCTTTGCTTTTTTACTAGGGCGATATGTAATTATGAATCCATTTTAATAATTACGCGGGTAAATCAAAAGTTCTTTTTATCGATTCCCCATATTCCTTTACCCAATCGAAAATATTGTAAACAAGCAAATAATTAATTTCAATTAGTTTTTTTCCGCAAAAAAACCATCAATAACATAAATGTTCGCGACACTAATTAGTTTTCTTTTTTTCTTTTGTTTTGCGCATCTTTTCTGCAATTACAAATCATTTTTGAAATCATTGAAGAGTGCATCAGTAGTGCAAAATGGTCGTACACGCGCAACACACACATACGCGCAGGGAAATCCCTTCGGCGCAGTGGATAGTACGTGAGTAGTAGTACGCGAGCTGTAGTAGTTGTCGTAGTTCGTGAGTTCAAACTCCAGTCCCGCTAATATGTTCACTTTCGGGAGAGAGAGAGGGGGGAGAAAGGGAAAAGAGAGAGAGAGGGGGAGAAAGGAGAGAGAGGGGAGAAAGAAAGGAGAGAGGGAGAAAGGGGGGAGAAAGGAAAAGAGAGGGGGATAAAGAGAGGGGGAGAGAAACGGAGGGGAGAGAGAGAACGGAAGAGAGAGAGAGAGAGCAGAGAAAAGAAGAGAGAGAAAAGAAGAAAGAGAAAGAAGAAAGAGAAATATCCTCGTGAGAGGTATGAGTTTTTGGTCTGGTTTGGTTTGTTTTACGGCATATCAACCTCAGTGGGCCATTTAATGCCGACAAAGTTTTGAAATAAATTCATTCTTATAATAATATGGATAATCAATTTTGTTTATAAACATGTTTTTCTTTCTTTCACCTCCTTCTTTAAGCACAATTTCTCTTGGTCTTTATTCTTCCTCTCTTTCTTTCTTTCTTTCTTTCTTCTCTCTCTCTCTCTCTCTCTCTCTCACTCTCTCTCTCTCTCTCTCTTAATATTTGTTTATAAACTCGTTTTTCTATTTAACCCATAGATGGGACCCTAACAGGTGCTACCACTCCGGGTCAGAGTGGACCAGGGAGCAATGGTGATGAAGGGGTGCTCCACATTCACCAGACTTCCAAAACTGGAACCTCACCATCAGATAGAGTTTAACGTCATTCCCAGAATACGAAGATCCTCAGTCACCGCCTTCTAGCACCCATATGATAAAAACGGACGGGGCTTGCCATAAGGGCAATAGGGCCGGGGAAATCATAAAGGTTTGACATGACCAACCGATTGGTCAGAGGTGGCCTGTCCGACCGCCCATCTGGCCCATGAAAGGGCCAAAGTAGAGTTTTGCAAGTCATGGACTGCTCAACCACCCGGGTTCTATCCTTAAGCATAACGGGTCGCCACCCACGACCAACAGTTGTCCCCATTGGGGGAGTCTTACCCCTCTGCAGAGTTGCAGTCGGTGAATTCTAACGCCGACAGGGCGGAGGAGAGGTATGAAACCCTGAACATCCAAGCTATAGGTTAAAAAGTTCCACACACTGTTTTTTTCTACAAGTACGTCATTAAATAACCCACGAATGTTTATATGCCATTAAAACAAATAAACTAAATTAAACCAAACCAAAAACATACAGAAAATAATACTAAAACAAACAAATATTATCTGCATTATTCGGACTATTGTCCCCATCTTCATTGTTATTTGTACAACGTTTCGGTCGATATGCACCCCGGCCTTCTTCAGGTATTTCTTGTCGGACTCGGGAACCTTCTCGGACTCGGGAACCTTCTTTTCGAACTCGGGAACTTTCTTGTCGTAATCGGGAGCCATCACGGAACTTCGAACCTAACCCTTAATCAGTTCTCGGGGTTATCCTGTTCTCATTCATAGCTGGGGTAGGAGTTGTGTTAATTATTATTCTCTGTTACTGCCTCTAATCAGGATTGAACCCGGAATCCAGAGATAACTATCACTTAGAACTGTCTTAACCTAACTACCTTATTCACTAGATCATGTGTCCAATTGGACAACATTCAAACATTCATAGAAATAGTAAGACCAACAAATATACATACATACTTACACATACAGACAGCACCTGTCGCTTTATTATCAGACCTTGCTGGCTACACATCCCATCTGGTGCTGCGATCCACCACTTAAATTTATAGACTAAGCGAGGTCACGTGGTTTAAAGCTCAGCCAATTAACAGTCCGAATACGTGGCTGGTTAACTAAATCGCTGATATTGAGAGACGTCTATTTGCAATCATTGACGAACGACCTGCAAGACTGAGGAGCACCAAGGAACGACCAAAGGATTCTTCACTAAACATCGCGCTCTGCTTAACACAAAGGATCTCCGCTGGACAAGCGCTCTTGCTTGAAGCCTAAAAGATGGATACTAAAATCGTAACACTATGAGTGACTTTTTTTTACAGGCCAGTGTGCGACTTTACTTTTTACTAAATGCAACTGCAGCAATGGGGTGATTACCCATCATTTTTTTGTATCAGAATGCATTCGGTCTTGTGAGTTTTCTTTTTCTTTCGACTCTGTTCTTCCTTTTGGTTGACGCACCCGGAGGCAATGACACTGGAGATTCCATTAATGGCTTGTCTGTTCACTTTCGAATCTTCAACCAAGCGTATTACAGATATGCATTACTTTATTAGACCCAAAGTACAAGCCTCTCCCATGCAATATATTATGCTCAGTATAATATAGTAAAAAAGAACCATCACACCTGGGTTGTCTGAGGGCTCGGTAGTGTACTCAGCTGGAAACGGTTGCTTAGCTCTTCTCAGACTTGCAGTCTTACTTTATTAGACACAAAGTACAAATCTCTTCATGCGATATACTGTGCTCATTGGAGATCACAGTATAATATGGTAAAAATGAACCCTCACACCTGGGTTGTCTGAGTAGTGTACCCAGCTGGAAACGGTTACTTAGCTCTTCTCAGACTTGCAGCCTTACTTTATTAGACACAAAGTACAAACCTCTTCCATGCAATATATTATGCTCATTGGAGTTAGCAGTATAATATAGTAAAAACGAACCCTCACACCTGGGTTGTCTGAGTAGTGTACCCAGCTGGAAACGATTGCTCAGCTCTTCTCAGACATGCAGCCTTGCTTTATTAGACACAAAGTACAAACCTCTTCATGCGATATACTGTGCTCATTGGAGATCGCAGTATAATATAGTAAAAATGAACCCTCACACCTGGGTTGTCTGAGTAGTGTACCCAGCTGGAAACGGTTACATAGCTCTTCTCTGGGCCGCAGCCCACGCCACACCAGATCTATAAACCAGAGAAACCAATCCCACTTACGGCATACCAAATCGGACAGCAGGTGAACATCAGTTATGTCTCTTGGATGTGCCTCTCCCCACCGAGATTGTCAGGAGTTAAGGGCCGAAACACTTACCTAAAGGGGCTCTCTCATCTGAGGACAACCTGCTGTTACGCTCTTCCCGTGTTTCTTTACACCAATAGTAAATGCAAGCAAGTGGCTGTTAGTTAATGTGGCTAAGCCCCCGAACTTATGTACTATTTGGAATTTTTTTTCGCTTTGAAATATAATATGCCTTGATTGAATTAATTGCATCATTTATATCTATTTCTTTAAAAATTGTAAATCATTGAACGGAAATTTCTTACTATATTGTTATATATTTCCGTGGGGATTTTTATGGGGCAACCAGTGGGGATCTCACTCGCAATAAGTAATAATGGATCTGCAAGACTAACTTTTTAAAAATCCCCTCCACCCAGGCGACTTCTAGTATATAGTAAAAAAAAGACATAAAAACTTACAAAGTTCAATTGTTATTTTTTTATAAAACCTGAATCAATGGTATAATTCAAATTCTCATAATTAACCCTTTTTTATGCCTGTGTTGCATATCTTCTTATTATAATGGAGATTGTGTGTTTTTCTGACTGTAACCGAAACTAAATCACTACTCAAGTCATAATTCCCTTAGTAATTGACGCCACATTCACCATGAATTTATCCTTATTTTAACCTCAATTATTAATAAAAATTGCCTTTTTCATTATTTATACTGTTAACCATATCTACATGATATTTACCGCGTACCCACTTGACGGGTCAGGCACAAAGTCCCCCTATTAACGTGGACCCACCCACAAGCCGAAGCTCATGGCAGTGCGCAGGTTGCAAAAATGCCCGGGTCGATCCCGTCGCGCATTCCCCCTCAAGGGGGTTTTATTTTCTTTCTTTTTTTTTTTCAAAAAGGGGGACCTTTTTTGCGGGGGCCAAGGGGTTTTTTTTCTTAAAACTTTTTAAATTAGGGGGGGGGACCACAAAAAAGTTTTTTGATATTGTACCAGCGAAACAAAGAAAAGACGTCAAAAATAACAAAGGACTTTTCCTGGTAAAACGAACAAAGAAGTTAAAAACGGAAGCGAGGCTTTCCGGTCAAAGAAGCAGGTAGAATATAAAGAAATATATAACAAAGGTCCGTGATCAGATCAAAAGATAAAGATGTGTAAGCGTGTCGTCAATACAAAGCCAGAGGGTCGAGTCGTCAGGAGACAGTCAGACCCCAGAAACGCCAGCCATCATCAGAAAGTACCTTCACGTCTCCTCGTCAGCAACACCCGTCGGGCACTTATTGTAAGCTCTGTGCCTTCACCACCCACACACCGAAGAAAATAAAGAAGGGTCATCTCTTTGTACATACGTATCTGTTGTTTATTGAAGTCCAGTAGTCGGTAGGAGCTGACTACTAACATACATCGCTTTGTGGTACAGTGAAAACCCCAGTACTAACGTAACGATTTAGCAGCGTGAACATTGAAGCCGCTAAATAGCATTTGAGAATTTTGGATGCGCCATAACATTGTCCCTAGCAACTCTGCCACACGTGCTGGTCAGGTGTGTGTACGGCGTGAATGCCCTCGTCGTTCTTCGTAGACGAGGTCAGCGGACTCGGCAATGTCGTCCAGGGCTGCGGATCTGTCATTGGAGCGATGATCTTCGTGACGGATTTCGGTAGTAAATCCATCCACAGGTCACGGAGAATTCTTTCTGACACCTCATGCTGGTCGAGTCGACACGTATGTAGCGTAACAGTTGGGACGGTGTCCTGTCACCTCTCGTGACGTTGGCCATGATTTCCTGATGACGTTTTATCCGGCTGGATTGTTCTCTTCAGTATAACGTCCTTCAAGAAATCGTATGGCGTGGACTTCGGCAAGTCGGCAAGGACATCTTGGAGCTCGGTCATGAGGGTTGATGGGAGTCCTTGCAGCACCTTAGCCAACTTTGCCTTTTGCGAGGTGATTCCTGACAAGTTGAATATTGCCTCGATTGTCAGGAACCAGCACTTCGTGTCCGGGTAATATGCCGGGAGTGCTATCGATGCTGCCATCCTCGTTGCGTTGTCCTCTCCCGAATCCGCCATTGCGCAGTCGCTCACGTCGGGGTATCACCACTCGTTGTGTTGTCGAGATGTCGTTCACGTCGTCGGGTCAACACTTGTTGTGGTGTCGATGAATATGTCGTTCACGTCGGAAAGGTCACCACTTGTTGCGGGGCCGATAAGGATGTCGACCCCACAGACTTTTGAATAAGTGAAACGACTGGAGGCAATGAAAGAGACAAAGGCAGAGGATTTAGATGGCAGGAAGTAACCAGGTGGTCAATTTATTCACGAGAATTGACAAAGGTAAATCGGCAAGTTGAGAGTTTTCGTCGTTCGAGTTGTCGCTCAACGTTCGTCAGTCTTTCGTTAATCTGGGTGGATAGGTCGTCCGTCGTCGATAGACAGCTGGAATCCGGAATCGGGATACAGTGCGTCTACGGGTTTCGGTTGACGTCGTGGTCGTCAGTAACGGTCTCGGCTTGCGGTTGTATCGGCTGCGAGCCCCGGTCGTAGTCCGTCGAGGACTGTTCGGGTACGAGCGTGAAACGTACAGCGACGGACCGTTCGCTTAGCACGTGTGCGTTGCTTGGGTCTGATTGGCCGCGGTTATGCGGGATTTCAGACCAGGCTGGTACGTGTGCGCAAATGCCTCGAGTAGCTAGGTGTTTGCTCGGCGAAGATCGAGTCGGATCTACCAAGCTAGGACCTAGCGTACTGTCGGCGAGGGACGCCTATCTGGTCGTAAGATCCAGATCTTCTAGGGATTTCGCCCTAGGATCGCATTCGTGGTTAAGGAAAGACTGAGGTGAAAAGGGCCGACTGGTTAGCTCTGAAAAGAGCTGGGTTTGTTTAGCCTTGAAAAAGGCTGATATTGCTGGACTGGAAATGTTTGTGTCATCACAGCGTCGTCTAGCGTCAAAGAAAGGCAGGTCGTTCCAGCAGCGTAGAGAGGCAGGGCGGTCAGGAAATCAGGAAAGGCCATTTGTTCAGAATAGGAATCAGGATCGTTAACTGTCGGTGGCTGGCTGGAACTGTCCTCGTCATCGCAAACGACTTTCTTAAATACCCGAAATTTGCCGGAAATATCGAATGACGTCAGGGAAAAGTTCGTTAGAAATGATGATGATATAGTTTTGGCTACGTGACCCAATACACGTGAAAGGGGGTGGAGCTTAAAGGGTTAAAGCTGGGCAAAAACTGGATATATCTGGTCAGAAATGGAAAGGGGTTTGCTTACGTGCGAAAATGCACACGCGTGCTCTGATTACGTGCGTTCGTTCAGAGAAAGGGGTCAAGGCTGTTTTGGCCCCGACAAGGTCACGTGGTTTAAAGCTCAGCCAATCAACAGTCCGAATACGTGGCTGGTTAACTACTAAATCGCTGATACTGACAGTCATCCATTTGCAATCATTGACGAACGACCTGCAAGACTGAGGAGCACCAAAGAACGACCAAAGGATCCTTTACCAAGGATCGTGCTCTGCTTAACACAAATGATCTCCGCTGGAGAAGCGCTATTGCTTGAAGCCTAAAATCGTAACACTATGAGTGACTTTTTTTTACAGGCCAGTGTGCGACTTTACTTTTTACTAAATGCAACTGCAGCAATGGGGTGATTACCCATCATTTTTTGTATCAGAATGCATTCGGTCTTGTGAGTTTTCTTTTTCTTTCGACTCTGTACTTCCTTTTGGTTGACGCACCCGTAGGCAATGACACTGGAGATTCCATTAATGGCTTGTCTGTTCACTTTCGAATCTTCAACCAAACGTATTACAGATATGCATTACTTTATTAGACCCAAAGTACAAGCCTCTTCCATGCAATATATTATGCTCAGTATAATATACTAAAAAAGAACCATTACACCTGGGTTGTCTGAGGGCTCGGTATTGTGCCCAGCTGGAAACGGTTACTTAGCTCTTCTCAGACTTGCAGTCTTACTTTATTAGACACAAAGTGTTGTATATTGTACCAGCGAAACAAAGAAAAGACGTCAAAAATAACAAAGGACTTTTTCCTGGTAAAACGAACAAAGAAGTTAAAAAACGGAAGCGAGGCTTTCCGGTCAAAGAAGCAGGTAGAATATAAAGAAATATATAACAAAGGTCCGTGATCAGATCAAAAGATAAAGATGTGTAAGCGTGTCGTCAATACAAAAGCCAGAGGGTCGAGTCGTCAGGAGACAGTCAGACCCCAGAAACGCCAGCCATCATCAGAAAGTACACTTCACGTCTCCCGTCAGCAACCACCCGTCGGGCACTTATTGTAAGCTCTGTGCCTTCACCACCCACACACCGAAGAAAATAAAGAAGGGTCATCTCTTTGTACATACGTATCTGTTGTTTATTGAAGTCCAGTAGTCGGTAGGAGCTGACTACTAACATACATCGCTTTGGGTACAGTGAAAACCCCAGTACTAACGTACACGATTTAGCAGCGTGAACTTGAAGCCGCTATATAACATTTAGAATTTGATGCCGCCATACAACACAAGTACAGACCTCTTCATGCGATATACTGTGCTCATTGGAGATCGCAGTATAATATAGTAAAAAAGAACCATCACACCTGGGTTGTCTGAGGTAGTGTACCCAACTGGAAACAGTTACATAGCTCTTCTCTGGGCTGCAGCACACGCCACACGAGATCTATAAACCAGAAAAACCCATCCCACTTACGGCGTACCAAAGTGGACAGCAGGTGAACATCAGTTATGGCTCTTGGATGTGCCTCTCCCCACCGAAATTCTCAGGAGTTAAGGACCGAAACACTTACCTAAAGGGGCTCTCTCATCTGAGGACAACCTGCTGTTACGCTCTTCCCGAGTTTCTTTACACCAATAGTAAATGCAAGCAAGTGACTGTTAGTTAATGTGGCTAAGCCCCCGAACTTATGTACTATTTGGATTTTTTTTCGCTTTGAAATATAATATTGCTTGATTGAATTAATTGCATCATTTATATCTTATTTCTTTAAAAATTGTAAATCATTGAACGGAAATTTCTTACTATATTGTTATATATTTCCGTGGGGATTTTTATGGGGCAACCAGTGGGGATCTCACTAGCAATAAGTAATAATGGATCTGCAAGACTAACTATTTAAAAATCCCCTCCACCCAGGCGACTTCTAGTATAATATAAAAAAGAGATAAAAACTTACAAAGTTCAATTGTTATTTTTTTCATAAAACCTGAATCAATGGTATAATTCAAAGTCTCATAATTGACCCTTTTTATGCCTGTGTTGCATATCTTCTTATTATAATAGAGATTGTGTGTTTTTCTGACTGTAACCGAAACTAAATCACTACTCAAGTCATAATTCCCTTAGTAATTGACGCCACATTCACCATGAATTTATCCTTATTTTAACCTCAATTATTAATAAAATTGTTTTTCATTATTTATACTGTTAACCATATCTACATGATATTTCCACGTACCCCACTTGTACGGGTCAGGCACAAAGGCCTATTTATGTGGGACCACCACAAGCCGAGACTCATGGGTGGCAGGTGAAAAATTGCGTCGATCCCGTCGGCATTTCCCCTCAAGGGGGGCGTCTCAGGCACTGGGCAATAAACCCAGCCCTGCCCCTTTAAATCGAGGGAGCAGGTGTTGCCTGGGGGGATGGCCCCTTGGGATCGACGCTGTTAATTATATCAATGGTCCAGAGGCCGAAGCCACTGTTAACCATATCTACATACTTATAACATGCAATTGTATTTATATATACAACAAAATAGCGGTTTACAGTGTGAACTGGAAGGCTAATTTGCATATCGATATTAAAAATGTAATTTTAATAAATATATGCTTAGTATTATTGGTTTCTAACTGTTTGGTTTTATTTTAATGAATATAAGCAAATCTCTTCAATGAATCTTAAATGAAATCCATTAACAAGAAAAGATAACTGTATTTTATTCTTACTTCCTCTTTTAACTAAATAGTTAAATAAGAAAAAATAACAATGAAAGACGAGAGTGATAGAAGAGTAAGTTTCAGTTGTTCTATTTTTCCGATTATATCCCCCTCTGTTTCAAATCTTTTTATCTGCATTCTTATTTAGATTCATTAGCCTTTCTAATTTAATGCGATATTTCATTACATTAAAACTTAAATACTTGCACCCGGAGCGTGCATATATTTGCTAGTTATTATAATGAAATGATGAAATGTATTGTGTACAGTGCTCAGGTGCACCACAACTCATCAAAGTCTCATGTCTAGTACGTAGAATAATGTACTAGTGTCAGGAACATGAACGGCGTACAGTAATAATATACATGTATGTGTGCGCGTGCGTGCATATGGGTGTGGATGGGCGTATCAGGTATAGTGTTGGCGGACTATTATTTACATCATACAAATCCAACAACTTAAAATTATGCAGTCGCGTATTCTAAAGTCCCAGCCAACAGTGTCTAGTAAAAACTACTAAGTCTAACATGACATTTTGCTATGGTGATAGAGTGGAAGTGAAGGCTATTAAAACAGTTCAATTTCCGGTAACTATATGAGTGTAAAAGGTGTTTGAGCGTATATAGAGGCTGATATAGTGAAAATTTACACTGGTTTACAAAAAAATATTTTTTGTCTGAGGCAAGAATGTGAATAGGCTTTTTTTACTAATTTGGGTGTGCTGAATTAAAATTTATAAACAGTTTTACTCTATCACCTCTAGTTTTCTGTCTTTTAAATAGTCTCATTTTAGTATATACAGAGTATATAAGTGTTTATTTCAACAGTTGCAGCAGCTTATTACAGATAAAACAGGATAGATAAAGAACATTGACGGAATAAATATACTTGGTTGACACAATGTACACAATTCATAGTACCGCAGACTGTTAGAAGTGTGTTTTCTTAGATGATCTGCTTTATTTTGCCTCCGTGATGTCACGCAAGAGCATCCAGCATAAGTCTCCCATCATGCCGGGGATCCACTTGCCATGGTAGTTGCTCTCCATCTTCGTAATGTTGAATCTTTCTCCTGCTCATCACTCACTGGTCCAAGTTTTGGAGGGAAGAAGTTGTGGTGGGAATGGAGAAAATGAATTTTGAGTGACATTCGGCATCCCATATCCTCATAAGTCTTTAGCAACTTCTCAATACAGGCTTGGTAATTTGGTACGCGTAGGTTACCAAGGAAGCCACTAAATACTGACTTAAATGCTTCCCATGCTCTCGGTTCCTTTAAGGTAAGAAGCTCCTCAAAATCAGTATCTTTCAGCACTTCTTGGATCTGAGGTCCGACAAAGATGCCCTCTTAGAGCTTAGCAGCACTGAGAACACAGTACACAAATGTTGGAAGGCAGCACCATTTTTGTCCATGGCCTTCACGAAATTCTTCATCAAACCAAGCTTGATGTGAAGAGGAGAAATAAGCACCTTATTCATGTCAACCAGAGGATTCTTCTTGACGCTGTGTTCGCTGTTGATTGAGACGTGTTGGCTACGCTTAACTGCCAAAATCCGTCTTGATATATAGCTACATATATATATATATCTTATTATAATGGAGATTGTGTGTTTTTCTGTCTGTAACCGAAACTATATTACTACTCAAGTCACAATTCCCTTAGTTATTTACGTCACATTCTCCATGATTCTATTTCTATTTAAACCTCAATTAATAATTAAACTGTTTGACATTATTAATACTGTTGGCCTTACCTAAATACTAATAACATGCAATTGTATTTATATATTTAACAAAATACCAGTTTTCAGTGTAAACGTAAAGCTAATTTGCATATTGATATTAAAAAACTGATTTTAATAAAAATGTGCTTGGTATTATTGATTTCTAATTGTTTGGTTTTATCTTAATGAATATGAGTAAAAACTCTTCAATAAATCTAAAAGAAATTCATTAACAAGAAGAAATAACTGTAATTTTATTATTTACTTCCTATTTTAACTAAATAGTTAAATTAGGAAAATTTTAGCATTGAAAAACGGAAGTGATGAAAGAGTAAGTTTCAGTTGTTCTATTTTCCGATTATACCCCCTCCGTTTAAAATCTTTTTATCTGAATTCTTAATTAGTTTCCTTAGCCTTTCTGATTTAACCTAATATTTTATTACATTTAAACTTAAATACTTGCACCCGGAGGGTGCATATATTTGCTAGTATATATAATGTAATGCTATCACTTACATTTATTGCATAATAACTAAAAAAGAAGACATAAGTCACACAATATTAGAAATTAACCCTGAATGCATATACGCCTTTATGTACAGTATGTATACAAATGTACAGTATGCATATCTAAAAAAAAAAGAGGTGATGAGTAAAAACGGATTTCAAATCTGAATTCAGCACCCCCAAATTAGGTTAAAACAGCTATTTTTGGGCTTGCGTCAATTTCTTTGTAAGCCAGTGTTATCTCTTGTTCCCATCTCGCTATTTCTCTAGGCGTTTTCTTAAAGTCCTAATGGTGTAATTAGTCTTTTGTAAATAGACTTTTGTTTTGGCTTGCCAAACCATCTGTTTCATGTTTTCTTTTTTGCCTCGAGTTTAGCGACCACTAATGGGTTTTTCTTTTGGCCTATATCAGCTGCTTTGGTATGAGGTACTTATTGGTCATGCACAGATTTCTTACGCTCCTCTTTTGGTTCTATTCTTTCACTTTCTTGGCTGCCTTAGATAGTTAATAATCCTTAATATATTTTTCATCTTGGAGATTTAATTATTTCGTTTATCTCTTTGCTTCAATGGTAATCGAGGATGATTTCTTTTCTGTGTGTGAGTTCTTTCACTAAGAAATAATTTCTTATCCTGGATGTGTTAAATGGATATTCAAAAAATATTTTCTTGGATGATAAGTAATATGATACATTGGAAAAATGTCCTTCCAGTACGCCACATCAGATAGTTTTGAGAATATATATACATACACATACACACACACACACACACACACATATATATATATATATATATGTGTGTGTGTGTGTGTGTGTGTGTTATGGAAAAAATGACTTACCGGTGAATATGGTCACAATGGTTAGTTGATGCAAAATTCAGAAAGGTAAGGCAGCGATATAACAAATTTAAAGTGCTCAATACGTTAGTAGAGCAAATGTATTGTAATACAGGTACAAGTGTCTTATTTAATGAAATCTGTTTGAATATATATATATATATATATATATATATATATATATAGGTACAAGTGATAACCTACTCGAGTTTTACCATAAAGGATCTTCAGGGTTAAATCCACTGGATTAATCAAGATATTGATTAATTGCAGTCGATTACACGCGTGTGCCTTTCGCAATAAAACGGTTCGTTATGAGGTAGTACTCCACAAACGCTGCTTTGAAATTCAAAAGTTAAAAAAAGCGGAAGTTGTGTTTTCGCAAGGTTCAAATTTATTTTAATTGGAGTTAATATGAAGTGAATTTGGATATATGTATGGGAATGTATTATAATCTCGGTGGCTTTGTTATTATGATTAACAGACCTAAAGTAAATTAAGAATAGAAATTAAAAATAATGTATATTTATATATTTATATGTGTATATGTAATTACTTATAGTAGGAAATGAAGTTATATTTATTCTATATTTTTTACTCTTATTATTTAAAAGTAAACCGGCCATATTCGGATATGTATATATGAATGCACATATATGTATGTATACAAATATATGTTTGTAAGTACAGGTAATGTTTAAGGGTCTATAGTTAGGGTATAATTATAATAAAGGAGGTGCAATTTTAAGCATTGTTTAATCTTTCGGCTTTGGAATATAGAACCCAGACGGGTTGATATGCCGTTAAAATCAATCGGGGAGGGGGTTTTTAACCCTCAGCAGAGAGGCAGTCCGTGTATTCTATTGCTCTTGTTGACTGGGCGGACACAGCGTGGGAGTCGACTCGGTCAGGGTCATTGTCCGAGGAAGCGGTCGGAGTATCCAAAGATGATTAAATTCCAACGTCCCGCTCCCCCCTAAATGCTGCAAAGCATTTATTTACAAACCTTAGGAATTTCTCTGTTGATTAGACTTTTAGAGGGGAGAAATGTGACACTCATGGCGAATCGTGGAAATCATTTCACAAGAAAATAAGATAGGTAGATAGATAGGTAGATAGATAAGAACAGATTGAGATAGATAGATAGGTAAGAACAGATTGAGATAGATAGATAGGTAAGAACAGATTGATATAGATAGATAGATAGATAGATAGATAGATAAGAACCGATTGAGATAGATAGATAGATAGATAAGAACAGATTGAGAAAGATAGATAGATAGATAAGAACAGATTGAGATAGATAGATAGATAAGAACAGATTGAGATAGATAGATAGATAGATAAGAACAGATTGAGATAGATAGATAGATAGATAGATAGATAAAAAACAGACTGAGATAGATAGATCGAACTGCTTAGCATGTGAAGAGATGCTGTTGAAAAAATGTCTTCAGCAACAAGGGAGATACGCTAAGTATCGAAACCTTATATCCGCAAAATGGAGGCGCATGGTCTAATGGTTAGAGTCATAGGAAATGGACTCGTCGATCCGAGTTCAATTCCTGGACGAAGCTGTTTGAATTTCACATAGGGCTAATACCGTTGGGAAAGGTATGAATCCAATTCTCTCTCCAGCTATGGGTAAATAGCAGAGCAGACTGGGCCCTATAACCATGGCTAGGTAACTAGTCTAGGAGAAGGAAAACTCTGAATTCAAACCTCCGCTTAAGAAATTGACCTTGTGTTGCATCCTGCTCGTGTGGAGGGGTTGGTAAATATATATATATATATATATATATATATATATATATATATATATCCGCAACATGAGAAATAACTCTAAAGT
>CM042166.1:26477853-26490353 GCA_023376005.1 Doryteuthis pealeii | reverse complement strand
GAATGTCTTATGCTGACCTTTTCACCATATGTAACATTGTCGGAATGGAGAGCTTTCTCATAAAGTCCCAAATGCGCTTGGCTGGTCATGTTTTGCGAATGCATGATGACAGAATACCAAAGATTCTCATGTATAGTCAGCTGACAGTGGTCAAAGAAACGTGAGTCGACCATTGCTCAGGTTTAAGGACAAGTTGAAAAGTAACCTCTCAGTTGCAAATATAGATCACGCTACTTTTGAGAGCACAGCACTCGATCGTAAAACGTGGAGGACTTTGTGTTACAATGGTATCAAGAATTTTGCAGCATCGGAGGTCACCAAGCTGCGTCAAGCTAAAGAAAGGACTAGAGCATTGGCTAGTGTCCCTGCAATACATTCTAATAATCTACACTCTTGTTCCATCTGTGGACTTCTTTGCAAATCATTGCAGGGCTGAAATGTCACCTGCAATTAACACAAGGTTAAATAAAAGAGATTGTCGAACCTCATCAGTCGAAATCGATGGGAGAGTCGATATATATATATATATATATATATATATATATATATATATATATATATATATACAAACCTCTCCACACATGTGACAGAATGTCAATATCTTATGCGGAGTTTAACGGGCTGGAATTCAAAGTTTTCCTTCTCCAAGACTGGCTATCTATCAAAGGGTAGAGAGCCAAGCCTGTTCTACAATTTATCCATAGCTGGAAAAATAATAATTGGATACATTGCTTTCCCAAAGAGGATTAGTGCTATGTGATATGCAAACAATATCGTCCAGGATTTGAAACCGGCTCAACGAGTTCATTTCCTACGACTACGACATTTCCTACGACTCTAACCATTACACACACACACACACACACACAACACACACATATATATATATATATAAACACACAGACGCACACACACAAACTCGCATACACAAACACATACACAGACAGACACACACACACACACACACACACATATATATTATATATATGTGTGTGTGTGTGTGTGTGTGATATGCAAACAACATCGTCCAGGACTTGAAACCGGCTCAACGAGTTCATTTCCTACGATTACGACATTTCCTACAACTCTAAACATCACACACACACACACACACATACACACACATAAAGACATACATAAACACACACACGCACGCACGCGCGCACACACACACACACACACACCTACACACACACATATGTATAAATATACATGTGATATGCAAACAATATCGTCCAAGATTTGAAACCGGCTCAACGTGTTCATTTCCGACGATTACGACATTTCCTACGACTCTAACCATCACACACACACACACACACACACATATATATATATTATATATGTGTGTGTATGTGTGTGTGTGTGTGTGTGTGATATGCAAACAACAATTGTCCAGGATTTGAAACCGGCTCAACGAGTTCATTTCCTACGACTCTAACCATTACACACACACACACACACACACACACACACACACACACTGTTTTAGAAGGATTATTAACCTATGAATCTTTTTTGTAACAGTGCAATTATCTATCTGCGATTATATGTATATGCATACATATATAGGAAAGCGCCACAAGACGGAGGTGTGGATACATTTCCTACATTCAAGCCTGATCATATATGTAGTATACACAAACACAGGCATATATATATATATATATATATATATATATATATATAATATACGCCTGTGTTTGTATGTGTGTGGTTTAATCCGTAAATACTGCGGTAAATATATATTACACAAATATTATATATTTCTATTAGTTATATATATATATATATATATATATATATATATATATATTATATATATATATATATATATATATATATATCGACGTTCCTTACCTCATATGGTAGAGACGTATCAGTATCATTAACAGGATAATTTTGCAAGGATTGTCCCGTGCTGTATCGTGGCCGAGGCAGTATGGTTTCTGACTATCCTACTGAAGTCCCGGTTTCAATTTCTGTCGGAGGGAAATCGTTAGTATACATCGCTGATGAGACTTAATAAAGTTGAAACAGCTGCTGTACGATGTTCTACACACCGAATAATTCTTTACCGAAATTCACTTGTCATCATTATCTTCTATAATTATCGAATTTTACGCATCGATATACGCATTGTAATTGCCTTCAACCAAAAATATAATATATATATATATATATATTATATATTATATATATATAGTGTGTGTGTGTGTGTGTGCTAGGAGGTAAGTGGTTGCACAGCTGCTTTTTTGTTTATAGCTGAAATTCTAAGAAAAAAGGCTAATTGTTGCTTTTTTTAGCTTTTTCCATAACAGTTTCGTTAAAGTCCACGTAAAAAATTTTTAACTATTAATAATTTTTTCTCGCTTGTAAATTTTTTCCTAAACCTAATTGTCAATTCTAAATTTCATTTAATAACTTGGCCTTAATTTTGTCTTGCTAAATGCGTATTGATTTTGTGCGACCCGGTCACGTTCGATGCAAATATTAGATTGATACATTTGCGTTTTGTTGAAATGATTTTATTAAAATGATTCATTATCTCCAAGAATGTATAATTTACTGCCAGACCCAAAGTAATTAAACTGTTTTTGGCTCAATAACATATTTTCATTTTCAAAGTTAACAAAATGAATTTAGAAAAGAAAGATGAAAACAAGAAAATCAAATTATTAAAAACTATAAAAGAATTGTTGAAATACTTCCTTTTAAGTCAAGGAACAAAACTCACACAATGTCTTTGTCTTGAATTATTATTATTTTTTTTTTTTTTGGATTTTGCCTTTTCTAAAGAAATGGAATATTTCAATTCTTAAACGTATCTTCTATTAGTTCATCAAGTTCCACTAACACTCCAAGAGTTATTTGAGTTCTTTGAATGTATTCTATATTCCAATTTCGTTTTTACCAAAATCTTTTCGCTGATTTATTATTTTGAATTCTTTCTTTCATACTTTATATTTCACATAAGGAATGGACTCGTCGCCCCGAGTTCAAATCCTGGCCGTGGTAATTGCATTTCACTTAGCGCTAATACCCTTTGGAAAGGTATGAATCCTACTCTCCCTCCAGCTATGGATAAATAGCAGGGCAGTCTGGGCTCTTTAACCTTGGTTAGGCAACCGGTCTAGGAGTAGGAAAACTCTGAATTCAAACCTGTTGAACTCCGCTTAATAAATTGACCTTGTGTCGCATCCTGCTCGTGCGGAGGGGTTGGTAAATATATATATTTCACATAAGCGATACACATAGAAGTGAGGGTACCTCATGTGGTGTAATGGTTAGCAAGCTAGATTAGCAGACCATTGTCAATGAGTTCGATTCTCATTAGGCGCCCCATATTTCTGGCCTTGTGCCGCATCTAAGCTATGCTTAGTAAATAACTATATAACATAGAAGTGAGATGGAGTTCCACACATATACCAGATACAATTGGAGGTGCTTGGTGTAATGGTTAGAGTCATAGGAAATTGACACGGTGACCTGAGTTCAAATCCTGGACGAGGCTGTTTGCATTTCGCATAGCGTTAATACCCTTGGGAAAGGTATGCATCCAAGTACTCTCTTCCAGCTCTTGGTAAATAGTAGGGAAGACTGGGCTCTTTAACCATGACTAAGTAAACAGTCTTGGGGAAAGAAAACTCTGAATTCAAACCTGTTAAACTCCGCTTAAGAAATTGACATTGTGTCACATCTTTCCCGTGCGGTGGGTTGATAAATATATATACCAGCTACAAATACTTGGAAGATAGATATGATACACATATACGACATTCGCAAGCGCGCGCGCACACACGCACGCACACACACACATACACCCATCTCTCTCTCTATATATATATATATCTGTGTGTGTGTGTGTGTGTATGTTTGTGTGTATGTATACCAATCTCGCCGTACGAGCCGAGTGCGACACAAGGTCAATTTCTTTAGCAGAGTTTAACAGGTGTGAAGTGAATTTTACTTCTCCTAATCTAGTTTTCTAGCCAAGGATTAAGAGCCCAATCTGCTGTATTATTTATCCATGGAGGGAGAGTAGTTGAATGCATACCTTAGCCAAGAGTATTAGTGCTCTGTGAAATGCGAACAGCCTCGTCCAGGATTTGAACTCGGATCAACGTGTCCATTTTATACGACTGTAATCATTACACCATGCGCCTCCTTTTTGCATTTCATATAGCACCAGGAAAGGTATGAATCCAACTATTCTCCAGCGAGCTATGCGTAAATATTAGGGTAGACCGAGCTCTTTAACCTTGTTTAGGCAACCAGTCTAGGAGAATGAACACTCTGAATTTAAATCTGTTAACACTTTGCCTACCAAATTATCCCCCTTTCTGTGATTATTAAATTTATCCCCCCCCCCTCCACACACACGCTGTACGAAATCTTCTTGGAATTTTCCATTTAACTGGTTTCCAATTGCAAAAGGATCAAGTACCAGTCTCTGGGTTTGTTCAGAGACAAAACAAAAGATTACTTCTCTGAATGTTTGAGATGATGCTTGATGATTAGTATTATCTGCATTATTCAGACTATTGTCCTTATCTTCATTGTTATTTGTACGACATTTCGGCCGATATGCCCTCCGGCCTTCTTCAGGTATTTCTTGTCGGACTCTGGAACCTCCTCGGACTCTGGAATCTTCTTGTCGGATTCGGGAACCTTCTTTTCGAACTCTGTAACTTTCTTGTCGTAATCGGGAGCCATCACGGAACTTTGAACCTAACACTTTATTTAGTCCACGGGGTATCCTGTTCTCATTCTGCTAACCATAGCTGTAGTAGGAGTTGTGTTAATTATATTTCTATGTTACTGCCTCTACTCAGGATTGAACCTGGAATCCAGAGATAACTGTCACTTACAACTGTCTTAACCTAACTACCTTATCCACTAGGCCATGTGTCCAATTGTCCCGTTAATACTGTTGAATCCAAAGATAACAAACACTTTTTAAATGTATAGTAACCCATAAGATATATATATATATATATATATATGTGTGTGTGTGTGTGTGTGTGTGTGTGTGTGTGTGTGTATTTAGGCAGCATTTTTTCTTGTAGGCATATATTGTTAAATAATGGAGCCATTTTTTGTCTGCAAGATTTGTCCTTTGTTTTTTCGTATTGCCGGATTATTTTTGTAATATCTGGCGAAAATTGGCTGATGTATTTGCCATATGTAATAGACCAAGTACTTTCCGCCCTATCGTGGGCCATCTCCTGGGTATTTTGAAACCGTATAGGGTGGAAAGTACTTGGTCTATGACATATGGCAAATACATCAGCCAATTTACGCCAAATATTACAAAAATAATCCGGCAATACGAAAAATAAAGGACAAAACTTGCAGAAAAAATGGCTCCATTATTCAACAATATATATATATATATATATATTATATATATATATATATATATATATGCTTACGGACACGTCCTATCAGTATCATTTAGTGAGCGGTGAATATATTTACCGAACTTTGTGTGTATATGATTACACGTAACTCACACAGCTCTTTGCAAGTTGACACAGAATGTAAATGCAATGAACCGCAACTTATTCCATAACCACTATTGATTAAGTGCCCCAGTGTCGAAAACGTGCAATTTAAGAAGCAACGCTTATATGGTCATTAACAATGCTTGATAGATTATCACCGGAAAGGGTGTCTGTTGCCAAATCCATAAAAGTATCAAGCCTACAGGTCAAAGACCATAGAACAATCTTTGGGTAAGTATTGTTATCATATGATCACAAGTCCGCCTTCACTACGGACAGAATATAACAGCCATACTGCTAGACATAAATGATTTACTAGTTTCAAAAGCACAAAGGCAATATACTCACTCTAAAAAAATTAATATATACTTTATTCAGCAACGTTTCTAAAATCAACAAACATCCACAAATCTTATTCACTTCGCCGAAGGGCATACGGCTGTTTGTTGTTATTATTCTCTCTATAACGCCCCCTTACCTATTATGGAAGAGGCGTGTAGTAGTATCATTTGACAAGCTTAATTTCGCTAGGATGGTCAGCTGTGTACTGTGGCCGAGGCGATAAAAGTGTTTCACTAGTGTTTCACTGTGTCTGCTGAAGTCCCGGTTTCGATTTCTGTCGGAGGGAAATCGTTAGTATATGCCGCTGATGAGACTTAATAAAGTCGAAACAGTCTGTACGGTATTCTACACATCGAGCCATCCTTTGCTGGGATTACACTTGTCAAGTTCATTTTCTATAAGAAAAAGTATCGAATTTTATGCGATACATGCGTTGTAAGTGCCTTCAAGTAAAAAATTTAATATATATATATATATATATATATATATATATGAAGGTAAAAATGGATATTGAATCCGACAATATGTAAGAAAGTTTTATAGAAAAACAACAAGATGTTAAACATTTTAGCTGACAGATATCTGTTTCGACATTATGAATATGTCTTTTTCAAAGCAACATTGTAAGCGGAAAAAGGAAATGAATATATTAGTAATTACAAGGCAACGAACGCTCTCGATCAATACCGGAAAGTTTTTAAAAATTTAAAAAAAAATACATATTTGTTGTTAAAAATAAAATAAATTTTATTTTGAAAATGTTTAAGCATTTTTATGATAAAAACTCAAAAGAGTTTGTTGTAAAAATGTAAATGAATATCAAAAAAGTTCAGGAAAATGTTCCGGTTACAAATGAAAGTTTAAAAATGTAACAAGTCCAGCAACATGAATTTGCAATGATGTTAAACTCGCAGAGTTGGGATCCTTATTACATCCGAAAATATGAGCCTCCGGTGATATGATTTGCGTATTTCCAAAATTTGTTTTTCTATGGACAGTATGAAGGTAAAAATGGATATTGAATCCGACAATATGTAAGAAAGTTTTATAGAAAAAACAAGATGTTAAACATTTTAGCTGACAGATATCTGTTTCGACATTATGAAAATGTCTTTTTCAAAGCAACATTGTAAGTGGAAAAACGAAATGAATATATTAGTAATTACAAGGCAACGAACGCTCTCGTTCGATGATGACCCTCTACTAAGCGGTCGAAACAGATTCTGTCAGCAGATTATAATTACTAATTGTTTTTTCAAAATGTTAAATTCATATATATATATATATATATATATATATATATATATATATATATATATATATATATAAAATTTTTTTTAAAGTTGGGCGTTATTACGAAGCATTAAAAATAAATAATTGAATGAACTCGATATTATGGAGTATTGGATTCACTTATTTTTTTATTAATTTTTCTCATAAATTTTCAGGTTCGTTAGATACCCTTTATCAAATGAATGTTATTCCTGTTTAACGGCTTCCTTGTCTCTGTTGTTATCGACAGTGGCAGCGTCTGTGAAATATTTATAATAACGGAGAATTCCGATGTCTGCGTTAAATCCCTTCACGTGTGTTTGTAATTTTAGAATCCATTTAGTTTCTGATTGCTTTCTAGATTGCGTTGTTGGAAATGCGTGTTATATTAAAATGCATTTGAGGTGTATATATATATATATATATATATATATATATATATATATATATATATATATATATATAAGATAGAACATTTTTAGAAAAAACAAATGATAATATTAGTATGCTGACAGATATCTGTTTCGACCTTTTAATAAAGCGGTCATCCTCAAGAGCAATTATATTTATGAAAGAAAGGGGGAATAGTTTACTGTTTGGCATGAGAGGCACAAACAACGCTCTCGTGCTGGACCGGAATGTTTATAAAATTGTTATCAAATTTCGTATTTTATGTAAAAATAAAATAAATTATTGATTAACTTATTCTAATTGCATGTCAACCAGCCCAGGGTTACTTTATGCTAATATTTTAAGTAATCATACCCATTATGAATCTATATTTACAGCGTCCTGATATTGTCATTTGGTCTGTTAATCAGAAGAAAGTTTTTATCGTTGAATTGACTGTTCCATTTGAAGAAAATCTTGATTGGGCACATCAGCGTAAGTTGGAAAAAATTGAAGACCTACGTGAACAATGCATCAGAAACAGATGGATAACATATGTATTTCCTATCGAAGTCGGATGCCGGGGATTTATTTCCAACTCAACCTTGGCATTTTTGTCTAAACTTGGACTTTCTCCACCAGACAAGAGGAAATACATAAAAAAGATCCAGGAGAAAGCTCTAACCGCATCAGTGTGGATATGGCAGTCCTACATTGTGACATCAAACCGACAAAGTCTGTTGGTATCGTGAGATACTGCTGGGGCGCTCTGGGTTAGTGGTAATGATGCTTCGGCCCCGAAATCATGCCTGAACCCAGAGTCATCATCTGATGAAGGATTTTTTTGGTTGAAATTCTACTGTGTAAATAGCAGTCATTGTATGAAGATTATATATATATATATATATCCAGGGTGAACAAAAAAAAACAGGCCTGACTTTAAAAAAAAAAGTTTCTTTTTTCGATCACCCTGTATACATATATTCTCTCTCTCTGTTCAATTCTCTCTCTCTCTCTCTCTCTCTCTCTCTCCTTGCTTCTCTCTCTTTCGCTTCTCTCTCTCTCTCTCTTCTTGCTTCTCTCTCTCCTTGCTTCTCTCTCTCCCTCTCTCTCTCTCTCTTCCCTCTCTTTGCTTCTCTTCTCTCTCTCTTAATTCTCTCTCTCGCCTCTCTCTATCTCTCCTTTCTTCTCTCACTCGCTTCTCTATCTCTCTCTCCTTGCTTATCTCTCTCGCTTCCCCCCTCTCTCTCTCTCCTTGATTCTCTCTCTCGCTTCTCTCTCTCCTTGCTGCTCTCTCTCTCTCTCTCTCTCTCTCCCCTTGCTTCTCTCTCTCGCTCTCTCTCTCTCCTTCTTTCTCTCGCTTCTCTCTCTCTCTCTTCTTCTCTCTCTCTCTCTCCTTGCTTCTCTCTCTCCTTGCTTCTCTCTCTCCTTGCTTCTCTCTCTCTCTCTCCTTGCTTCTCTCTCTCTATTCACTATGAAATTAGACTAGTTATAAAATGACATGTACTTTTGACATGTCTTTCTTTAAGAAAAAAACAAAAAAACAATGTTGTTCTTCTTTTTCTCTTGTCAGCCATTGTTTATATTGTAAATAGAATTCATTGTATAAAGATTATTATATTTACATTATTCACTTACGCCTCTTTTGTAAATATTTCTTCACTTTCTGCTTTCATTGAGATTTGTCTAAATTATCTAAGTTTAATTGTTTTTTTTTTTAAAATTTTCTATAGTAAGTAATTAAAGTCGTCAGAGTGGCCTTTAGTCCAGTATCAACAAATCAGCGAAGGAGTCTATCCCCTTTTCACTAGTGCTAGACCAAGGAGATTGTTTTTGCGTCTGAGATGGAGCATCAGACCTTCCATCAATCTCCTTACTTTACCGCACAGATACCTGTGCTACTATACACTGATTTGGCGAGGACCGGTATCGAACTAGGAACTTTGTGGTTTCTAGCCGAACGCTCTACCAACTGAGCTAAACATGAACCTCCATGTTGGTTTTGTCAGCTTTTTAATGATTACGTCCGTGTGGTTGCGTAATTCTTTTATAGCACTTTTTAAATTACTATTTAAATAGTAGCTATCTTTTCTTTATCATATTTGTATTTTTTTTTTAGCTTTGGCTTTTGTAATATAATTAAAGGTCTTGTAGGGTAATTAGTGCTTGCAAAACAATTAATTATAGTAAATGTAAATTATGGGTGAATAAATGAGAGTGAAATATTGTGGAAAATATCTGGTTCAAATGTGTTATTGTTTGGATTCTGATCGACAAAATTCTTAATTGGAAAAATATTTGGGTAATAAACAATACGCAGAATTAATTGGGTGAATTACTTCCCAAAAGAATCAGATGAGGGGTGGGGGGTTAACGATAATCTTAAAATAAGGGACCCGGTGATCAAGTGGGAGTCGTAGTTTGTCGGTCAGGGTGGAAATGTCAGGTGAGAGGCACGAGACGTAAATACTGGTCTTAGACGAAATTAGCATCGAGTTCGCAGCCGCTGGAAAAAATCCACACCCTCCTCCTTGTCTTCCAAATATGTCAGGCCAGTGGAAATAACAGTTCTTCCCCCTATCTATCTATCTATCTATCTATCTATCTATCTATCTATCGCATTCTCTGTGACAGTTTACTGCTATCACGATCAAACGGTGAAATAAAAACGTGGACAAAGGAGAAACAAATTAACTTGCTTGAAATGCAATAGTTTCTTTATTTGTATCTTTGACAATAGTGATTGAGGCAATTATACATTTTCAAGGCTGGAGGAATTGCTAATTAGAGGAAGAATCGAGACCACATACACAAGAGCGATGTTAAAACAGGCTAGAATACCCAGAATAGTCCTGCAGACCTCATAAAACCTGCTGTCACCCAGACTCCAGTTGTAATATATTGCCTGGTCAATCGGTTTGCACCTGAAACTCGGGCTCCACACAGGAAGTGTGTGGGTGTAAATTGTGGCATGGAAACAAAAACAGGATATGACACTGAACTGACCTTTGACACTTAAAAATGCAAGGGTACAATTGACACTGTGTTGGTACAGAAAACCTGTAGGCGTTGCCTATAACCAATGAAAACAGGCTGCGTAGGCAAGGAGATGTGTCTACAAAAAAATGCATAGGTGTCACGATCAAAGAGGCGAGACCCTGTAAGTTGAACAATAATAAATCAGCGAGATCAGGTTCGAGATCGCTTGCAGAGAATCCCGAATGCTCCATTGTATGTGCAACCCCTGCTGACGACTCTCCGTCTATAGACAACCGAGGAAATAAAGATATAATTTTATATTTTTATAAATACAAGTGTTCCGTGTTTCTTGTCGGGTCCAGTATATAACACAGTGAAACCTGCAGTTTACGCTAATGTGAACAAGTTGGAAGGAATGAATCAATATACTAACACTGAACACTACAAGAACCCTGTGACGGGAAAATCTAGTAGCTTAATGGCCAGGAGAAACAGTATAACGAAACTATGCATCAGTCAGTATAACGTCCATCTAGGAACCACAGAATTCCGGGTTCGATACCGGCTTTTGCCAACTTCACGCATGAGTAGCACTGAGGTATGTACAATAAAGTGAGAACAAGATGGAAGGTGTAGCGCTCCACCTCAGATGCAAAAACCATTAGTGAAAAAAGGGATATTTCCCTCAATGTCTGACTGATACCGACTTTAGGCCACCACTACGACCGTGTATACACACACACACACACACACACACACACACACACATATATATATATATATAAAAGAATTATATACAGAGCCATATATTTGGTAAAGAAAATATTTGGTTAAGAATATATATATATATATATATATATATGTATATATATATATATATATATATTCTTAACCAAATATTTTCTTTACCAAATATATTGCTCTATATATAATTCTTTTATAGTTGTGTTATTTTGAGCTCTTAATATGGACCAAAGAAATTTAACATTCAGCTGTTAAAAAAGGTCCAGCTTAGAATAATTCCTAACACCGACTAACCTGCTGATTTACCTATTAATATATATATATATATATATATATATATATATATATATATATATATATATATATATATATATATATATATATATGCGCGTGTGCGTGTGTGTGTGTGCGCGCGTGTGTGTATATGTGTGTGTGTGTGTGTGTGTGTGTGTGTAGTTTACATTGAGGCCAACGCTTCTTGTCATGCTCTCTAGAACATGCAACCGTGATTCTACTTTTGCAAATGTATCTACGTTAAGCTCCAGATAATCTGCGTAGTCTGCAAATGTTCCCGTGTCAATGATATATTCGTAATCATCCGGTGATCAGATCATTGTATGTTTTTAGTTGAAAAAATGGTTAAAAAATCAATTACCTAACAAGAATGAATAAAACAAAAACACCTTCGTCATGAAATAACGCAAGGTTTGAAAAGATGTAAAATTCCAACCAACCAACCAACCAACCAACCAATATAAAAATAGATAGGTTTATTGGATTCACGAGAAGAAAAAAGATTTTCAAATATTGGAACTCAAAACGTTAAAACTAAAAACGAAGAAATGGAAATAAAATAGATGGAAAAATGTGAATTCTTACAAACTACTTTAAAAGTTTTTTGTTACGCAACTATGAAAGAAAATCTCTGAACTGAATTGAATAATCCAGGAGGAAAGGTCCACCCAAAGACGAAAGAGGACGACGACATTTAAATGCTGCAGGCGACAAATCGCCATTCACAGAAACAGGGAAGAAAAAACTGGAATTTTCTATTTCTTATACAAATGGTAAGACTCAATGGGATCTTAAGATGATTTGAGGATTTATATATATATATATATATATATATATATATATATATATATATATAGTGACCCCCATCCCAAAAAAGGGAACCAAATAAATAGTATTTAATCTTATGAACATCATTAAAATTTCAAGAAACTTTGACTTTTGGCGCCACCCTTAATCAGTTGACTGTATATT